>VZRH01008208.1:589250-630563 GCA_013397555.1 Urocynchramus pylzowi
TTAAATAAAATCTAAATTTGTTTTTTTTTTTTTTTTTTGTTTTTTTTTTTTTTTTTTTTTTTTTGGTTTTTTTTTTTTGCCACTACTTAACTATAGCTGGTCTTTGCCATGCATGCATTAGTTTTTATAGAAATGTGTGTTATAACTTCAGTTGTGGCCAGGGACTGTATTTTGATTTGGCTGTGACATTTGATTTGCTACCAGATTTACAGGTTACCATCTTCCAGCTGCCTGTACCTGAAACTGTACACATGTACACATGTAAATAAGCAAATTTAAAAAAAAAAAAATAATAATCATTACTCAGGTTTTTAGAACAAAAATTCCATGTAAAAATACAGGCTGGACATCTTTCAGATTTCCTATGTGTAAAGCTATATTAGAGAATTTTGGGGACTTCAGTATAAAGCCACGTCTAAAAAAATAGAAGAAAAACAAGAAAAACAAGCCATTCTTTCTGATGTCCCATAAGATGTGGTAAAGAAAGTGAAATAGAAAGACCTATGATATTAAAAAAAATTATTCCCTCACTAGTGGAAATAGAAGCATTTATAGACCAATAACACAGAGAATGAGAAGACACATTACAATCCCAGCAGCCAGCATGAAGGGTATTGTATGTGCCAGTGGAAGGACTATGGAACCCAGATCCATCAGAAATCCCCAAGAGGAATCCCACAGACTGTGGAAATACTTTTGAATTAATGCAGTATTTGTCTAATTGATTGCCACTACATAAAATGACACTTCTCTAAATCCTGAGCACCAAATGCACAACAGAACAGGGCAGTGAAGGTGCCTCCCTCATTTCACAGCCGTGCTGAGATGCCTTTCCATGACTCCTTTATATTCGATTTTATGTTCTTACACAACTCCCAAACTTGTCCTGAAGCCATTTAATTAATTGAAATCACTCCTGCAGCCTGAGACTGAACACTGAATGTTGTAATCCCTCTTGTTTCAATCAAGATTCTTTCAAATGTGGGCAAACATGCTGCCTGGTAGGTGTGCCTCTCTAAACATGCCAAAGAATAATCTGCCTGCATGTCCAATTGCCAAGCCACGTGGCTTGGCAGCCTTGCTGCAGAGGGATAAATGTTATAGCACTCAATACAGAGAGACACCTGGGCTTGGGGCATGCCTGGGTGACACACCCCCAGGTTAAACCTCCTGGTTTTACATTCCTTGTCCTGTGCTGAGAATTTAGCACATACTTTCTTGCCATGGCCAAACCTGCCGGGCACAGAGGTGAAAGGTCTCCATAAAACCACACAAACACAGTTTGGGAAGGGCAGGACACGGAGAGGCTCTGCCAGAGACATCTCTGGCCTCTGCTGCAGCAAGGATGGGGCAGAGTTGAGCCAAACCAGCCAAAGCATGGCTGAGGAGAGAGGGATGAGTTCAAATCTTCCCCAACAAGGTCTTTGTGTTCAGATTCTCAGCATAAAGAACAGCTTTGCCTTGGCAAGTCATTTTTTGCCTTCCACCAACTTTATGGCTGTGCTGGATCCAAGCTGAAGAAGGGCTAAGGGTGCTTTCACCAAAGGGCAGAGGCAACCACAGCCACCAAACCACTTGCTACAGCCCTGGATCATCATCCCTGGCTGCTCCACAGCCCACAGAGGAGATTCTCCCCTTTGCTCCCTCCAGATAGCCTGGCTACAGCCTGGTTTGCAAGTTATGGGGATCTGGATGGAGACTGATAATGTATTCTTAGATCTAAGTGGCTGCCAAAAAAACCCTCATGGAAATCAAGCAAAGCTGCCTGTGAGAACAGTTGAAGACAAGCAAGTGTTTGTCAGACAGCTACAGATAACTGCCAGGCTCCAATACTCAAAACAGTACCAGGAATTTAGTCATAGAAAATCCTGAAACTCAGCCTGCCTGACTGCCAAACCCAGTGTTTCTAACAAGGGTTGAAAAACAATCTAAAGTAACTCTGCTGGTTCTGCAGAAGGAACAGTATAGTTTGATGCTTTTTAAACAGGAAGTAAAATTCACCTCCAATTACATCTTCTAAGAAGAAAAAATTGTAAGAGCAATCCCAGGTAAATATGATCCTGGAGTAAGAAACAGCCATACATTTCTGCCCTGAAGCCCCTCTGCTGCTTGCACCTCCGACTCATCCACCCCCATGCCTACGTTTCAATATTATCTCCTAGAAAAAGTTGAATTCCATAATGTTAGCAGGACAGATGTTCCCTGTCCTGCCTGTATGGCAAGGTTTATGCAAAATAAAACAGAAATCCTTAGGGCTGGGAGAAGCAGCTATTGCTGTGAATAGTCCCTCCATGAGTTATGCACATAAGGAAGCTTTTATAGTGTTGAAAAGCTAAGCCCAGAGATTCTGCTGTGATTTTTAATGCCATGAAAACCTACATTTAGTTACAGCATTAAAAACCACATGGAACACTCACTGAAAAGCACAATGGGAGGTATCATTAGATGGCCTGTCACCAGTTACTCGTGCACAGCCACAATGCTTTAGAATCTTGTGCCTTACCATCCCCTAGACACAACTAAAATTCTGTGCCTCATGTGGCACAATATTTGGGTTGAAAGCACATGACAACAGGAAAGCCTAGTCACATATATTTTATATATAAAATAAAATCACAGGAGAGTAGAAGTTTGTGATCCATAGCTCATGTATTTCAGGTTCAAGCATCACATGAGCTTGATTCACACTGAGTCTGCTTTTGGAAGAGTCATGCCCAGCATGTGCCCAAGGAGGCAGGACAGGAAACCTACCCAGAGGCCCCACCTGCAAACCTCTTCTATCGTGAGATGAAAGGCTGAAATGAAGGAAGCTCTATGTCAGCTAATGAGCACTGACAGGAAACAGTTGAGATTTTTATAGGTGGATTAGATTCCAAGAGCTCACCCACGTACCTTCAACAGCCCTTTAAATCAGTAGAACGAAACACAGGGAGTTAGAAAGCAAAAAGCCAAACAACTTTCACAGTTTCTGCTCCTTTCTTTCCAGTTCTGGGAGTTTGACACTTCCACCTCCCTTTCAGAAATCTCACAGAAACCTGTTTTCTGGGGAAGAAAACCTGTTCCTGGCTTTTTTGCTGTTTGGTGACATATGCCATTACTACTTGTGCTACCAACACCTCCTTCCAGAATCATCAGCATGCCTTTGACTTTTAAACTCTTGGCTTTGTGTCCTGCTTCTCCCTCACTGACTGCACTGGTAAAATAAAGTCCATGAGCTCCAGCACAGCTGCCTCTCCCTACAGAAATACCCACAGCAGAGGACACTGCAGTTCCAGACTCATTCCCAGAACTGCAGGATGATTCACAGCTTACTGGAGATGCAGCAAAGGGACAGCAAATACCAGCTCCTTTTCCAAAAGCCTCACAATGCATCAACCATCATTTCCTATTTGCTTCAGATCAATGACTCTTCAAATCTGCATCCTATATTAATGTGCATCAGACGCTGATAGCTCAGCTAAATTGAATTAGGGAAGATTGGTGATGATGGTGGTGGTGAATGTAGTGAGATTGTTGCCAAATGAGGCTCTCTCTCTACATTCAGCACTCTCATGAAATGCAGCCTCACAATAGGGAGCTCACTCTTCCATGGTTTTTTGCCAGCTGGGTGAACAGAGGTCTTAAGGCAAGAGCTGTAAACTTGCTCTGACACCCAGATCCATAGAAATTATTTAAATAACTGCCCAAGTGCCTTAGCTAAGGCAAAGGGCACTCACTGGATTCAGAGATTCCACTGAGCTACTGAAGACTCTTCTGGCAGTGTGCCACAGGGTTTTAGGAAATGAGCTGCAAGCACGTGAATGGGAAAATTTTTATCTGATTTATCCAAAATCATTCAGCAAGCTCTGATCAAGAAAATCTAAACCTTTCATTTACCCTCTCTCTTTTCTAAGCAGTACATGCATCAACACCCCAATCTGAAATGGTAATCCCAGTCATCTGAAACTTAGCAGAATACTTTCTTGAGCATCCTTTTAAACTTCACAATACAAAAAAATCTGCAAACATCCTACTGACTGCATTAAAGAGCGTGTCTGCACCACAACCAAGAGATGTGAATATGCAACCATGCACTCACCAGATCTGCCAACACCTCGAGGTATTTATGCAGAGAGTTTTCTGCCAAAGGATTACCTGATTGAACTAAATTAAAGCCTACTCAGTACACCTGCAAAAGTGGCTGTATGTCATCACAGCATGTCAGAGGCAGACACATTCACACAGGCCTTCAGATTTCCTCCAAGAGAGCCAAAAAGGTGCATTAAAATATGCATGTTTCCTCTCTGTGTGCTCAGCAATAGCTGTCATAATTGCAAAATTAAGGATTATTCTATGTGTGTGTTTGGTTTTCCCAACCATCAAAATATAATCTCATATTGAAAGGGACACAGTACCAACAAAAATCTCATTCTGCCTGAGTTTCTCTGCTGGCTCTTACTTGCTAATAACTAAATCACTGTTCAGAAAGAAGTCAGTGTTTGTCCTTCTACCCTCCATAAAATTATTTCTGTTGGAAAAATTAACAAAGATCTCTGCAAATGCACCTGCCCATGGGAAACACATATTGATGGGGGACCTGAGGATAAGAGACTTGGATGAGATAACTGAACACAAAACACTGCCTTTGGATATGAAGATGGAAAACAGGCACTGATACAACTGAAGGCATCCTGAGCAAACCAGGCCCTGAGTTACCTGCTTTGTTACCCAAGGAGGAGATGTGGTCTGTCTGGTCTACTCTCCAAAGATTTCTCAAGCAACTAGCAGGAGTGAATGAGTGCTGTGATACAAAAAAGCCCAAGAAAAATGGGAGTTCAGGAATCCTAAATTAAATAGAAGCACCTGTTACACACAAACTAGGTGAGCCAGCCAGCAGGAAAGGTCCCCTTTGTGTGAGCAGAGAAGTGCAATTTGAAATAGAAAATTTTAAAATTTCAGTTCTGGTTTTGATACTGAATCCCTCCTGACAAAATTCCTTCATCTTTCTGTGTCTGAGACTTATCACATTCTGTAAAAAACAGGAAACTGCTATTACTACCCCAGACCATGAAACATTATTGCAGAGAGCAAATAGATCATAAAGACTCTTTGGAACTGCTACAATAAGACTCCTGAAAAGAAATATTTAGGCAAAATGTATTTTGAGTAAGTAACACTAAAAATGCTGCATATATAAACAATTAGTCTTTGTCAAATTCTGCAATTATTGACACCATCCTGCTCCAGTCCCTCACAACATCCCCTCTTACACTGCTTGTGCTCCTTGCCCTCTCCTGTAGGAGCTGTCTGCCACTGTTAGCCAGGATTTACTGTATTTGATTTCTTCCCTGTGAGTGAGAGAAAAAGAAATAAAAGACCTACTGTCATGAGCAGTGTCAGCAGGGAGAGCAGCCCCTCTGCAATTCAGCTGCTCTCTCCCTGCTCCAGTTTGAGTCTCAGCAACACAATCCCCTTTGAGCAAAGCAGCTCAGCTTTAGAGCATCCCTTAATCAAAGTTAGGGCATCCTGCATGTGAGTAGGAGTCAGCTGGGGTGAAACTCAAGCTACAAGTGCAGTGAACACAACTCTGATTTTCATCTGTAACATTAATCCCTCTTCTTATGACAACACCTTTTCCTGAACAACTTCACCTAAGGGAATTTAAAATTGAGTGGGTCAGATTTCTTTCATCAAGTCTTTTCTCAAGGCTGAAAGGAGCTGTGGGAGACTGAGAGCAGGAGGGGAATTGATCTGCATCCTTGTATCACTTTCCTGCAAAATATTGCATTTGAGTACAACTCAGCTATTTTGTTCTCACATCCTTCACAATGCCTGAGTAAGCAACACAGAGCTGAGATTTGCTACTTTTCAAGTGTATAACCATACAAGTGTCAGCTCATATTTCTGTTTAACCAGAAAGACATGTCAGCCTCTTTGAAGAAGAATATTATTGGGATGAATATAATCAGCTTCCTCTGTCCTGAAATGTTCCTTTTGCCACTAGACAATGGTGGAACTCCTGTGAGTTCCTGTTTCCAATCACTGGTGCACAGTGTCTTAGCTATGAGCTCTTCAGACAGTCTGCTACATTGCAGGCTTCAAGTTCCCTTCATATTTCCTGTTCTTCCAGATGCCAGTGGAGCTGGGATGAGCTCTGGCACCTGCCACTAAGCACAGCATCAGTGTGAGCAGGGAGTAGGTTCAGGCTGGGATAATGAGCCTGAATTTCAGAAACCAAAAACCAGATACAGACCTGTCTCATTATGCCCCTAGAACTGCAGAAAGGGAGTTTGTTCTGTCTCCCTCTCTCAGGTTGTCCCCTTGAGAACTGAAATATCCAGCTCTTCATGGCAGGGGGGGTGATTGTGTTGGGTCATGTAACCCAACAAGGGACACAAGTCTGCCCTGATGCAGGGTGAGCTGACTCATCTATGTTTTATTTATCCAAACCATTAAAACATGCAAAAACTCATTTAGCTGATTAGCAGCTTTTGGGAGGAGAATGTTCTTTATGTATAGAGCAATGTCAAATTCTGCAGTTTATAAATATGGATAAATACTTTTCAGGAATTTTTCAAAAGTATATACATTAAAGAATAATTTGATTAGCAATTTATGCCCTGGAGAGTATGTCAGGACAGGTCTTTAAAATGAAAAAAACTCTTAATTTCAAGTCTCACCTTTTTCTGTCTCGTTTTCTTGCCATGACAGCAGGGACACTGGGTATGGGCAGGGCTGAACACAGGGACTGAACAACAACACACCAGTGGCTCACAAACAATTTTCTCCTACTGCACCCAGGAAAGTTGTGGTAGCCATACAGAGCTGCTATTGAATTTAGGATCAGACTTTGCTGAACTGGTCCTACTCATCACTTCTAGCCTTGCTTTCACCTGCTCAGCAATTCACACCTTCCCTCTGCAACATCAGGTTTGTGCTTACAGTCTCTCCTTATACCTTTATAACCTTGTAATAGTGATGTGAATCCAAATATTCACAAAGGGAAGAAAGGAGCCAAGGAGGATAGGGACAGAAAAGCTTGAGGCTGAAGAATAGCCAGGTAACTGGCAGATTGCTCACATCAGGATTGATAACAATTTAGGATACTGAGGCACCATGAGGATCACAGAGTGAGGCTTCTTTTCTAATTCTTAGTTACTTTCAGAACACCTTGGTGGGATGGATTAATATTATCAGAATTGTGCAGATGGGAAAATAGATTTTCTGATCCTAATTGTGGTGCCCTTATGATGAAACCAAGGGCCCACCTATACATCAGCATTTTTTTTCCATGGTATATATACATCTCTGTGCCTCTATCTGCCACATCACCTCACATATGAGTAACAGTACAGCTGTCCCCACCAGGCTGGAACAGGTCTAACCAGCATGGAGACACCCCAGTGTGAGCTGGCCCACTGTCAGGGAAGTGCTGCTTCAGGAGAAATTTGGATATAACATATCAGGAAGGAAAAAAAAAAAACCCCAACAACTCATTTGCATGTAAAAGGTTTTTCTCCTCAGCTAGAGGAATGCAAATACCAGGCAGCTTTTACATTGCCTCCAACGGTTTGGCTGATTATCACATTTCTAATTCCAGTTCACACAATCCACACAGCACTTTCTTATTATGGATGTGCTGCTGACATGTACAAAGAGTGATTAGATAGTCAGACACAAGCCAAGGAAATAAGAAATATACAACTCCACTTTTCAGAAAATTATTTTACTATAGGCACAGTTGTGTGCAGAGTTGAATTTGTCTTTAAGGCAGTCTGATCTGCCTTTTCTTTGCAGAAAGCTTTCCTGCTATTGAGTTAAATCTTCCAGATAGATAAATCACATAACAACATTTTTGGGGTTTATCATTTTCCCATCTGCTAGACAGGGAACTATTTTTGACTACCCTTATTACAGGTCTTACAAAGCTACTTTCCTAATCCTATCAGTGAGCCAAGAAATGCTTTTCCCCTTGCATGTCCCACCTTGCAAATGCACCCATTCCTTGTTCATCAGTGTAGGAAAAAAATAAACCACAAAGGCCAAGCTTGCTTCTTTTCAGGTAAGCTGTGCCTTGGGTGGCCAAGGGTTGCATATCAGGGTGGACAATCCACAGACATGAATGGATGGGCTGCAGAACAAAAATAACCACCTTTTGTGTCAAGCTCTATGGGTCAGGCCCAAGGGTGGCATCAGTGGTGGCCTTCTCCTGTCACTTACAGGCTGTGCTCAAAGGCAGCTTCATGATACAGAGGGGCAGAGTGAGCTGCAGTTGCACATTGCAGAAGATGACCATGGGTTTCTACTGAGCAAGCTCAAAGAGGACTCACTAAAGCCAGAGAAAATGCAGGAAAACCTGATAATGTTGATGGAAGGTCCAGAGTGACTCTTCAGTTTAGGAAAATATGACTGCAAGCAAAGAATATGACAGAAACCTGTAAAATCAGGCATGGGATGGAGATGGTAAACAGGGAAGGAGCATCAGATAAAATTATCAGGTGGCTCAAAGCAAAAATAAATAAATATTTCTGATATATTACACTCTTAAACAGCAGAACAGGCTCTGTTGTAGTTGCTAGAAGTTTAGGGTTGAAATGAAATTGGACAAGATCCTGGAAAGAAACTATTTAAAGCCTACCAAACATCAGCTTTAGCTTAGGATGTGAGCCACAAAGTGCTGGAAGCTGGGAGAGCACAAGGGGAAACGTGTCCTTTATGTTCCTGTCCTGTTCTTACACTACCTGTGTCAGTGGCAGTTGGCACAAAAGGAGATTGCCCTGGATGGATAATTGGCCTGACCTGGTACACTTGTTCTTGTGCTTTAACTGAAAGTGAGTTTCAAAGCAGTAAAAATAGTAATGTAACCTTACACCCAAGCAGGTTGTGCCTTTATCCTAGTGCCATCCACACGATGGTTATGATAAACCACTTTATTTTCTACAGCCTAAACTTTACCATTTGTGAAATGATACTAATGGTGCCCATCTTTTAGAGATACTCCATGATCTACAACTGAACAAATAACACAATGATGAGGAGTTGCTCGTGTTATTAGCCAAAACCTTCCAGGCACCTAAATGTGTTTATACATGCTGGTCCAATTAGTCAAGAGTCTGTGAAAAGGCCTTAAAAGAAGGGGTAAAAAGACATCAGGCGTTAAATTTGATTTTAAGAAGCACCAACTGTTGCAGAGTATTTAATGCCTTTTGAGGTCAAATCCTCCTTTTTGTGTTTATTTTGGAATCCAGGATGAGGGGCTCAGGCTGCTGTTTCAGAAGTGTGAAGAGTCAAGTCCAAGCTCACGTGGCCTGTTTATGGTTACAAGGCATTGCAACAGCAGTGGGAGGATCAGACCTGGTGGATTCCTGACTCCTAGTAGAAAAGAAGCTGGGGAGGAAAAAGCAAGCTGGAATTGTCCTGCCTGCAATGCAGAGAGGAGGGATCCAAGCCACCTTTAAACACAGCACCAGGACAACACCCTGCCAGCACAGCTGTGGGGCTTGCAGGGGAAGCAAGGTGAATTACTAACTCCCTTTTGGGGCAGTTGAGAAGATGCTGCTCTCCTTTAAACTGGCAATCAGCTAATTTAAAGTTGGCTTCTGTGGAGTCATTCTGTACAGCAGGACTGCAGCAGAGGCACACTCAAGTCTCTGTGGTCACCCAAGGATGAGGCAGGGACACAAAACCACCTTGGCAGCTGCAGTGAGACTGAGGCTATTCCCTATCCCCACATGGAGGGAAAAGCTTCTACACTAGCATGATTTCTTCAGCTTAATTCTTTTTCTAGTTTAGGCTGATTTTCCCCTTCATGTAGGAGCCTCACAGATCTAATTTTTGGCTGAGAGCCAGCACCAGGTGTATTATTCCAGGTCCTGACCACTCACCAGCTCCACCCAACAGAGAAGCAGCATCTCTTGATCTCCCAGAGAGTTTCGTAATTAAATATTAAAAGAGTGCTGCTCATTCATTGTTTTTCCTGGCTTTCATTTCAGCTGGCATTTCAAACCCATAATATCATCATTTCTCTGCAAATCTCCTCAGTTAGGATTAGTTTTGTCAGTCTTGAGTATTTTACAGTTTTTCTGTGTTAGTCTCCTACATCTCAAGGTTAGTTTATGCTGCTGGGATTTCTTGTATGGGTTTGTTGCTGCTTTGCTTTATGCTCTAAATCAGACTGGTGTTTATTTTGAGAAAAAATTGTAATAAATTACAGTAAGACCCTTGTTTATAGCCCTTAAAGCTCAAACAGACTTCACATAGTCTCTAGTTTTCCTATTACCGCTGCCCGGAAGGATCCGTGAAGTTTTAAACAAAGATCTGGCTGATAGAGAGGAAAATCTGGTATCCTATTATAGCATAAGAGGAGAAAATAGGGAAGAAAATAAACCCCAATCTGACAGCAGGAGAAAGTTGTCACCTGCTCTGGGGTATGAAGGGGAGTTTTACTGCATTTCAGTGGAAGCAGCAGCTTCCTTAGAGGCAGAAGAAGCACTTCTAGTAATCTTTCCAGCTAAGTGAGGTAAAAAACATTTTACTGTCATGAAAAGTTCATCTAAGGAGAATACTGGTTCTGGGTACCCTGCTCTTTCCTACAGCAAATTTTGTAACTGTTCCAAATCTGCTGCCAGGCTGGAGCTGGGAATAAAGCACTAGGCAGGGCATTTATTGGCACTGTCTCCTGCAATTTGGGGGATCTGCTGCCTTTTGGCAAATATAGCACTGTCACCTTGAGTGATGGCAACCAGCATCTGCCCCTGTACAAGTCTTTGAATGATATGTCCAGTTTGTTTGCTCTCTTCTCCTCCTCATTAACATCTGCATGTTGGAGACATTCATCCAAACACTGATGAAGCTTTTGCTCCCCAAAATGCAGTGACAGAGGGCTGGAGTCATGCCTGGGATGAGCTTAGAATGACAGGACCTTTTCAATGAATTATTTTCTTCTGTTTACAAAACTTACATTTCTATTTTCACACCTCCATGCCTGCTGTTTGAGAACACACTTAGGATATCTAATAACTTTGCAGTGCAGTTCCTTCACAGCTCCAAAGCTGATTAAAAAGATCATCTGGTGAAGAGAGAGGTGAGGAATATGGGTCTGGTCTCCAGATAGTGTAAAAAGCAGTGGATCTCAAGTGAGGTCAAAAAATGTACTAAGAACTAATTCTGTATTTTGCAATAATATCCTTGAAAAGGATGGAGGGAACTGCGGACTGGTGCCACCTCTCACCCTCCCCTGTTGCACAGGTACATGATAGCTTGGAAAGCTGCTTGTCTTAGTTCTTGGAAAATTAACTAAATGTAAAAGACACAGTTTATAATACTAAATAAAACAAGAATCAGTATATACAGGGCAGGGCAGTTAAAGCACCTACCCATTTTAATATCAGCTGTGTCTGCAAACTGTCAGCCCTAAAAGGTCATTAAAATAATCTGGCCCTTTATCAAGAGCAAACTCTTGCTGACTGATAATGCTGAATACCTGCTGCTAATTCCAGTCATCTCTACAAGCTAAATTAACCCTTTCCTGAGCATCATATGTGCTGCCTGTGATAAATGAGCTGTCTTTATGCAAATTCTGTTCTTTTCCCATCAAAGGCATTTTCAGTTAATTCTGTAGTTCTTTAAAAAACCTTTAATCTTGTTGCTATTTTACCTTCACTGCCCTATCTTTGTGAGGATAAGATGTAAGCACTAGCTGAGCTTGGAGGAAAAATAGGATCAAGTATCATTTACACATCCCTTACAGAGGCCCTGTCCCTATCAGGTGCCAAAACACTCAGCTCCCCTTCACTGCAACGTGAGATAGCAGCGACTTCACCAGTAACATTTGGCTTTTTTCAGGTTTGGGTCCCTCACAGACCCCTGCAGACACCAGCAACAACTTCATAAACCAGCAGGGATTTTGATAACTTATATACAAGAGCACAGGAGGCTATCAGCTCTAGGGACAGAGCTGCAGATCTGCTTTTGGAGAAGATAAGATCCCTTATGTGTCTTAACCAGCTAAAAAACATCCCACAGGGTTTCACATCCCATGTGCTGGGTGATAGCTGCAAACACATCCCTCTGATAAAAAGTCATGTCCTTGGCTAAAGCTTCAAACCCAGTGACACAGGGGAGGTTCTGGATAAACAGATTCCCCTGAAATATTAGTTTCCTGTGACATATTATTCCTAAGAGGTTTCAAATGCTCCAGACTTGAGTCAATACCTGACTCCACAGCCCTTGCTATCACTGCCCCTTTTGATTTCCTTTGGTTTTCTTTCCTTGAGATCAAGGTGATCTATTTTTAGAGCAGGGACTGGTTAAGTGAGGAGTTGCTATAGTGACAGATAGCTGATACAAACTGAGTCCCACTGCAATTCCTGGGGCAGGGAAAGGAGCACTCCCCAAAGTGGGGCAGCACCTGGGGCTGTCCAGACACTGCTCAGCTCAGGGGGCATTAAATACTGCCCAGGACTCCCAGGGTGATGCTTAATGTGTATGAAACAGCCAGAAGGCAGCCTAGGTACCAGTTGTAGGAAACACACACATCTTGCTGCTTCTGTTGGCCCAGTAAATGTGCTGGCGTTGGTCTTCAGCTTTGCAGTTGTCCCTTTCTCCAAATCAGCTGCACAAATACATCCACCAAGAAATCACTCTGTTCTTGAATGTTCATCAAAACAAGAACAGTTTTGTGCCTGCATTGAGAATTGGGTGGGAAAAGATGAACAGCCACAATATTTACAGCTTCAGCTTTCCTTGCCACTGAACAACTGAGCATCACAGAAATGTTGGTTGGAAAGGATGTCTGGAGGCCCCTTCTTCTGTGTCCCACTCAAAACAGGTCTGGTATCAACCAAGACCAGGTCAACCATGGCTTTGATTAGAAGACTCTTGAAAATCTCTTAGGATGGAGGCCACAGCCTCTCTAGGTTACCTGTGCCAGTACCACACCAACCTCTTGAGGGAGTTTTTGCTGAGCCTCATCCTCCTCAGGCACAAATTCTTGCCTTGTCCTCCTTTTACCATCTGCAACTACTAAGAAGAGTTTGGCTTTGTCACTTTTGAAACTGCCCTTCAGGGAGTTGTAAGCTGCTATTAAAATGCACCTTAGTCTTCTCTTTGCTGGACAAAAAAAAAAAAACAACCCAAAAAAACCCAACCCTGCCAGTTTCCCAACCTCTCCTCATAAATGCCAAAACATCTGCTGTAGGTCACAAAACATTTTGACAGCCCTTCAGGAAAAGCCTCTTCAGTTCCCCAGCCTCCTTCTGTCCTTCTGTTGGGGTGAAATTGGACCCCTTGTTCCAGGTGCAGCCCATCAGGCCAAGGTGGAGGGGGATAATAACTCCCTAGACTGGATTGCTCCAGTCCTCCTGATGTAACCCAGTATGTGGTTCACCTGCTGATGGTGACAGCACATTTCTAGATCATTTTCCAGATTATTTCCACCACAACCCCAAGTCCTGGGGTGGCTGACTCACTGGGAGTCAGGACCCAGCATGTCCTGCTGCAGGCTCACCTCACCACCCAGGTCCCTGATGAACAATACCAGTCCCCTGATCCCTGGACATGAACTATCCTGAAATTCAGTAATACAATTAGGTCTCTTGGGAAATGACAACATTTTTCCAGCTTCTCATTCTTTCATCTCAGTCCTCCTCTCAAGGAGACTGGTGCAACTTCACCTCTGAGCACCCACCCAACTTTTGTAGTCACTCCTGCAGCAAGACCCCTTCCATTGCAAGCTTTCCATCTCCTTCGTGTCTTGGTTTGATTTGCCATCTCATTTCTGCCTGATGTGTATTTCTTAAATTGATTTATTGCCCTGTTCTTGTTTATTATCCCTTATTAGACTCTACTCAAGGAGTGAAAATGTCACAAATCATCTGTTCCTCTCCAGGAGCATGGCCCTCTAGGAAAGGCAGGATTGTCACACGGATCCTGGGTTCACTATCATCATTCCTGCTCTGACTGAAATAAAACCAGGGGGCCAGATGGGCAGGATCTGTGAAACAATCTGCTGATTGTAGCTCCAAGTGGTCAAAAGGGTCCTTGTTGCCCCACAGGGAACAGAGCACTGGGAAGCAGCTGTTTTCCAAGGACTGGAAAAAAAAAATCTGAAGAAACAACAGGATGCTATTAATTAATGTCAGCTAATCCCATCACTCCTCCTCAAGCTAAATTGCCCCAACTCTGTCAAAGGAGGAGCAGAAGGACAGAAAGGGAGCTCTCGGGTGCAAGTGCTGGGGTCTGTCCCTAAACCAAGTGAGGCTGTGTGACCTTTCCAGCAGGGAGAATTCAGGCTCCTGAGCCAAGCCTGCCAGCTGCACCACGATATCTCACAGAGCAGCCCTTCATCTCCTGAGAGCAAAGCCTTCATGTGTCAGAGTGACTCTGGAATGACAATCAAATGGCTGAAACAACTTCAAGGAGTTCAGTCTTGCCATTATGAGCACTTTTGGGTCTTTGAACTGCTTTTAGGTTGGACAAGAATAGAGGTGAAAGTAGAAAACAGCTGAATCTTGGTAATTCCTGGGATTTGCTGATCCACTAAACCTGACAAACAAACTGCCTTAACAACATCTTTGAAATTGCACTCTTGGGCAAGTCACTGAAACTTTGAGCAAGGAGTCAATAGTCCAAAACATTGATTTCTAATTAAACAAAAGTACCCACCTACCTAAATGCTACTGTCAAGTGCAATTTTAGGCTGTAAAAACAGACTTGGGTTTGAAATTTGCTTTTTTAAAGTCTGACAACAGGATTTTTAATATAGTTGCATGGGAATATAAATAAATTGTGGTCTAGCTTAGCACATTCAAATAAGTAGAAAGTCAGTCTAGGAAAACAGCTTCTCATGCAGATATTCTTTTGAAGTGACAACCCTTGGAAAGTACAGGGAAAGCAGGGAAAAATTATCTCTATGCTACTTCTAACTGGTGTAATAAGGGTGAGAGAGGATGCATGGAAATCAGCAATTCCAGTGATTTTTAGTATGTAGGCTGTGACCCTTCAGTATCCATCATGAAGGCACTCCAGGCTGTGTTCATTAAACTGAGGTGACACATATGAAAGTCTTATCTACATTATTTTATTTCAGCCTCAAAAATGAATCAGATACTTATTTATATCAGAAGTAATAGAGATAGTGTTCTGGCCTTACATAGCTATCAGAAATGACTTGTTACCTGAAGATAACAGAAGTAGGGGATGGAAAAAGGAAATACTGATAAATACATAAATATTACCTGCTGTCAGAAAAAGGTAGGATCTGCACCCTCTTTCATTCACAGTCAGTATCCAGCTTCCTTCTATCTCAGTTTCTCCTTTTCCACTTCAATGAACTCCTTCCCATACTTGCATTTCACATTTTTGCTCAGATTCAGTCCCAAGACTTGCTTTTAATTTCTTTCTCTTAGGAATAACATTTATTCCACTTTTCAAATAACACTATTTGAATAATTGCAGAATTACAGGAAAGTATCCTTCAGGCAGTTAAAAATGAAGTTTTTCTGCCATTGCTGTATCTGGGGGACAAACACCTGCACCCACAAGTAGCAACAAGGAGCAGAACCACATGGACTCCTCCCAGATGGGAGATCTCCCTGCCCAAAAACCTGCCCAGTTTGTAAAGCAGCCCATCAAAAGGGAGGCTTGGCCCTGCTGCTCTCACCACATTGTTGACAACAGCACGTCAGTGCTGAGTAATTCAGTCATTTATAGTAATACAGATATTTTTGACCAAATTTTGTGATGAGACACACAGAGCTGCCTGGAGCAGGACTGGGAAGAAGAGTCAGTGGGCAGATTCATTTGCAGCACTGATTTGGAAATTTGTGCCTCGAGAACACACTGTATTTTTACATGCCTAACCTGCCCTTCAGGCAAAAATAACTTCTTTGAAAATAAATTACTCAGAGAATTTGCATTCTTGGACAACTCATCATGAGGGCAGAGTCTACATCTTCTTTAAGCCTTCTTTGCAGGCTTAAAGAAGATGTAGACTCTGCCCTCATAATGAGTTTCCACAAAATCAGTGGAGGTCTTATGGAGTTTATTACTACCTGAATTTACTTGTGCCTGCTTGAAAACACCTTGCTGTTTCTACTGCTTCATGGCCAGAGTCCTTTTCCTCATTCAGAATGCCTCAAAGCTGTCCACAAAGCCAGGATGTGCCAGAAAGCACCAGGACAGTGACTATAAAGAAGCAGAAAATGGCAAATTAAAAAGTCTCAGACATTTAATCAGGCTTGTCACTGCTTTTCTCCTTCCCAACAACCAACTATAGAAATTTCACAGCTTCCAGGTCTTGGTGCTCTCTGTAGTACAAGATTAATCAGTACTGATCAGCTGGGGCTGCACATCTTCTAAAATCCCTGTCAGCTCAACAGAGCATGAAAACCAGTAGAGAAAATCATTAACAAACCAAAGCTGTCTCAGTTTCTCATGCCCAGTGTCTGATGATGGTGGTTTTAAGCTGCTTTACTGGAGCAACAGGATTTTGCTCTTTCAGTTCATTTATGGCAGTGCTGGAACATACAGCAATTCCTTCACTCTTATTGATTTCTACAGAATTTTTTTCACTATGATTTCTCCCCCACTGCCTCATAACAAAAACATCCCACTAGAATGAGAAAAATAAATATCTCAGATCCTCCCACAAGCAGCACCACCCACTTTGGGGTGAAGCACTGGGTGAGCTGCAGCTCTCCAGGCTGGAAGAGAAGGAGATAAAGTCTTGTTTCCTTTTTGCAATTGCTATTCCAGCATGTTTTCTGTGCTTCATGTTTCCACCCTGTACTTCTCCCATGTTTTCTGCCCCTGTTCTCAGGCTTGTGCCAATGAATGGTGAGGAGAGCCAGGCTGAATTATCCCCTGGGTTTTCATTTGCACTTGGAGAGGCTGTAAGCTGGGACTTACACCAGCTCTTTGGTGTGGTGTAAGTCCCTGCCCATGGACAGCTGTGAGAGTGGGTCACATCCCATGGCATGTTATCTGCAGGTGGTGATCCTGGATGCAGTCACTACATCCCCATTACTGGGAAGAGAGAATTTCCCTGCTCAACACACGATCCCTCCCCACTCACACCCAAGCCCCAGGGCCTGGGAAGGACCATGACAAGAGACAGAAGAAGCCCCTTGAGTTTTTTGACTGAGAGAAGACATTTCCCTTTAGGCTGAGTATTTAAGGAGACACTCCTCAGCACCTCCCAGATGCACTCCAGAGCCTCAGCAGCCCTCCATTCCATTCCATTCCATTCCATTCCATTCCATTCCATTCCATTCCATTCCATTCCATTCCATTCCATTCCATTCCATTCCATTCCATTCCATTCCTCAGCAGCCCTCCATTCATGCCATGGTGGGTACAGAGACATGAGATAAAAGGTGCACTCAGCAGGTTCCAGAGGAACTCTGGGACCGCCTGATTCATGCAGGGCTGAAGCATTTTTGCACTTGTGTTTATTGGGGTCTGAGACATCCAGCAGGCTCACTCCTAGTTTACTCCTAATATACACCTAATTATCACAACTTGCAGGGAAATTATCCTCAAGAATGCTGTTGAGGTGGGACAGGACAGGGACTGAGGGGCAGCACTGAGGGTTGCTTGGAGCTCCTTGACCTGGCTTGTTGGGGCTCAGCTTTGGCACCTGATGATTAAAAGCCACGTGATTAAGGCAACAAACCCCAAGAGGAGCAGCAAGGGCAAAGAAAAACTCCTGGGCATTTCCATGCAGCTAAAAGACTCCAAAACAAGAGTTTTGAGTCTCAATGCCCAGCACGAGGCAGCCCCAGTGCAGCCTCACAGCAGCCACATGTGCTGCAGGGCAGTTCCTTGGCTGGGCACTCATGACTTGGGTAGGGAAAAACACTTTAAACATTACTCCTTTTGCATATGTCACTCAGTCCTTTGTGGAATACATGGTGTTCTTTAAAGGGCAGAGCAATTAGCCTCTCTGAGGTTAAAAATCTTTCCCCTTCAGAAATGCCACAGAGCCTATCCATTTACAACACATCGGGATGCAGCGAGAGCTGCCAGGAGGAGAAACTGCCAGAACCCTGAACAGCAGCTGCAAGAGGAAGGAGGAAACTATGCAGTGGAGATCTAGAGGCTGGAGAAAATTTGGGTAATCCCTGTTCTCAGCCTGCCAAAATCCTATTGCATAAATCAGCTTCCCTGCTGTTTGGTGGACAGCTCAAGCTTTGAGGTCTCCCTGTTGGCTGCTCCTCTCCCAGAGCAAACTGTGGGATCTCTGCCTTCACTCCTGCTCTCTGCTCCTGGTACTTTTGTTCATGTTTTTCTCCTTTCCCTCTCTGTGTGTTCTCTGCTTCTGTTTGCATTCAGGTCTCCCCTTGCTGTTTACTTGGAATAAAAGGACTGTAAGGCTCCAAACCTAGGGAATTGCAGAGATGCCATCCTTGGCAATGCCACTCTTTATTTCTCCACCAGGATGCAACCTCTGCACCAGTGCAATGGAGGGAAGGGGTTCAGCTCAGTTGATACACAGAAGAATGGTACCACTTGATAATTTTAGTTGCAGTGGCCTGATGGCAGCCAGCCCTGGGAAGCCAAGAAGCTGCACTGGCCCACTCCTATTTACAAGGACTGGAGGACTCTTCCTTAAAATACTTATGGAGGTGGCAAAAAAAAAAAAAAAATAAATCAAAAAATCCAAATTTAACCAGTCTGGGTGCCAGATTACTCCTCTTGGGTAAATATCAGGGGATATTTTCCTCTTGTTTCCCTTTCCACCCCTTTTCTGAATACAATCCAAGCTCATTTAGCAACAAGGAGGCTGCTGTCATTCATTTCTCACCCCTGATGGTAGATGACAACCAAATGGGATGTGTTGGAGTGTGATTAACCCTGAGGAGCCACCAAGCCTGGCTGCTGCCAGTGCTCCTGCACACATTAATACTGGTCATAAAACCTGCTGAGTGCCAGGAGTTCCCTTGAAAACTGCTCAGAAAGTGTTTATTGAGGCCTAATAGCTACAAGATACAGATTAAATGTAGCAAATAGTGCAAATCTTTTGTTTTGACACTTCCCTGCAATTAGTTAAGGCCATTGGGGTGGGGGACATGAGGGGAAGGCATTTGCAAGTGTCTTAACCTGTTCCCTGAAAGGAACCCAGACTCTGTTGGGATGGCAGAGGCAATCCCCACAGCAGAGCATCTAAGGAAGGCAGTAACTCAGACACATCCCATTTGATTTTTCCCACCCTTGTGACTCAGTAGTTCTCTGTTGGTGATGGAAATGCAGGGACCTGACCTGGTCACACTCTTACAAGAATGGCATCTGCAAAATTTGTAGAGTAAAAACTCTGCAGAAAATTCTGCGTGGTGCTCACTGTCTATCATTGGTGTGGGCTACAAAGCTGGAATAATAGGAATGAGGAAAAGAAGGAGCAAGTATTTTGGCACTGCTGGCATTATACGTCCTTTTTTTAATATAACTCTGTCACAAGCAGTACAGTTCATATAGTCAGGTTTTTTGGTGCAGAACAAATTATTTTTTCCATGGAGGGTATTGAGGATAGGGTTTAGAGTCAGAGGAAGCAGACATGCAACACTAGCTTTAGTGCTTCCAGCAGTGAATCCTTTTGCAGACACTGGCCATTCCCCTCTGTTGATGAAACCACAAGATAGTGAATTAGAGGTCCAAAGTGCCATTCAACATTCAATCAACAAATTGTATGTATGTTTCTATTTATTCTACATGAGAATTTAGGATGTTTAATCAGAAATTCGGAAAGGAATTTTATGTCTTTAAGATAAATACTCCCCTTCTTGTTGCCTAAACCCTGTGACCTGTGTTTGTGCATGTTGCTGACACTGTGAAATTCCAAAGCCCTGGAATTTCATTTCTCATTCACATCACCTTGACCTTCCTACCACTCCCACAGAAACTCTCAGGTGGATTTAGGGACAAGCAGAACAGGACATGGTAAAGAGTTTTAATTTTAAAATCTCTTAACTGTACACAACAGGAACAAAAGGAGAAGTGTTTGTAAAGATTACAACTTAAAAATTACAAAACCAACCACTAAATAAATTGGAAAACATTAAATAGAAAACCAAGACCCCAGGGCAGCCACCCATCCAACAGCTATAATTCCCCATCACTAAATGTACATGTACATCTCCACATTGTGCATTTGCTCCAACACTACTCCTACTTTCATCATTCTGCTGGATTTGACACAGTGACTCCTGATCAATAGAGAGCAAAAGAGCCTTGCTTACCCTTTGTATATGTCAGCCTCTCTAAACTGAGCCTTATCCAGCTGATCCAGTGTAACATTCAGTTTTAACCCTCTTAGTCACAGAACAGAATTGCTCAGTAACACTCATAGTCTTCAGAGAACCAGCTACCATTAGTCCATAAGCATTAGGAAATGCATTAAAATTGGTATTTCTCCATTATTATGACAACAGCCAGATCCTGTTGAAAAATCCCTTTTCTCCTGACCAGCTGATCCCTATGAGACACACAGATACTCTCTGACACACACAACTCAGCACCTGTATTGGAGCTAATACTCAGTGACCAGGAAAAGCTTTTGATTAAGAGAGAACAATCCCTAATTGCAACTCAAACATAATTATACTGATAACTGCAGTATCAGAAAGAGGTTTTCAAATGCATTAGTTAAGAGACTGATAAGAATTTTTCCTCTGCTTAAAATACATGTTTCAATAGATATTATTAGGCCTAACTTAGAACTTAGTTGTTATTGTTCAATTAAAATGACATCAGGCAATGTCATTTTAATGCTGTAGGATTTACTGCAAAGCTTCCTGTACCACCACTCCTTTCCTAAAGGTTATGGCTGATGTGTGTTACAGGTGTCAGCTGAGATTTTCATCTGTGGTGCAAACCAACACCAAAATAACCTCCACACAACAAATGCACGATTCAGTCAGTGAAACTGGGGAGCACAGCATAGTTGTTCAATTCTTCACTATCACCCTCTCCCAAAGAGCAGTGTCCCTCCTTGCTGGATGCAGAGGGTCCTTACCAGACAGGCCCTGGGGGTCGGAGTGGCGCCTTTCCAAGACTTTGCATCGCTCCTTTCTCTTCTTGATCCCTCTGAAGCTGCCAAAACGCTTCATGAGCTGCAACATGCACTCGCGTGGCGGCAGCTGTCGCTCATGCCCGGGGCTGGAGGAAAAAAAGCAGCACGAGGGGCAAGACGAGGTGTGACTTACACCAAAAGCCCAGGTGTGAGAAAAGAACTCTCCAGAAAGACAGTGTAGTTGCAGGAGAAGTCCAGCTGGCCAGCAGCTCAGCTCTGAGGTGCCTGGCTGTGGTCTTTGTGGAGAGCTGTCCTGCAGCAGGCTGCCGACCCTTGCCTGCCAGGCGCTTCCAGCCTTAGTTCCAGCATACAGTGACTGTCCTGCAAGCCTGTGTGGACACGGGGAGAAGTTCAAAGTCTGCCCAGCTTGCAGCCACAGAGCTCTTCTACATCAGCTGTCAGAAGCCTCAGAGACCAAAACAACGTTTCCCAGTGGATCAGCTCATGTGGAAAAGGTCAGGAGCCGCCTGATAAGCTCCCTTGTTTAAAAACTACTGACGGTGCGAAGGAGCCACCAGCCCTCTTGAAGGGAAGTGTCACGTGCAGCTTGGCATGACGACTCTTTCAGCAGGCTGTAAAAGGAAACCACCCCTGGACAGACAATTCCTGGCAGCAGTGTCCCAGGCACGCTGGCACCATGGCGTGACATCACCCAACTATTTTGATTCACGTGTGCTGGGTCTTGGGAGGGACAGGAGAGCCCAGCTGACTGTGCATGAGCTCCGGAACGTCCGGCCCTCCACAGCTAATGACTGATGGATCCATGGGATCCAGCTCCTGCCAATTCATAAAAAAGAAGGCTGATACTTTCTGGAAACTGTAGCTGGAGTGATGGGCTGGAGCTTCTCTGTGACGTGCCCTCCCCGTGCTGCACATGTCCCTGTGCTCAGTGCAGATTGCTCTGTTCAAATTTCCTTTCTGCAAAGCAAAAGGCACCAGCACAGCTGTTTGTAACACAGCTAAATCCACCTCGTGGTCTTTTCAATGAGACAAACATGCACGAGGCTGTTGCTCATCCCAATCAGCCAGGCTGTATGATGATGTTTGGCTCTGAGTCTGTACATTTAGAGCTGTTTATTTTAGGAAAGGGTTGATCATCGTGGGCTGGATCTTGAGCAGCTGGAGAGGGGTGCAAGCGTGATGGCACAGTCAAACCACCATAGCCAACCCTTCTAAGATCATAGTAAGTGCTCTGTTAAATCAAAAGCTTTTTTTAAAGTTACAGAGCATCAGCCTTTCCTCTGGACACCACTAGATTGTGAGGCTCAGCTCCTTCAAAAATCAAACCCTATATGAGTAATAAGAGTCTTATCTTTTTAATTCCGAGGAGGAACTGAAGGTTATATCACCTTTTTCCTTGACAAAGAAACACGACTTCTTCCTTGAGCCCATGATTACTTCTGGGACTGAATATCATTAGGAAGAAAAACAAAGCTCAGCTTTGAATACTGGAGAAAAGGCCTTCATCAACACAGATTCCTTGCAAGCCCTGGTTTTTCAGAAAGATGCATTAATGCAAGGATGCCTTGGGCCTTCAGGGACCCCAAGAATATGTGCAGAGGTGACAGCAGGTACCTCTGTCATCTTCAGCTACCAGAGGCTCCCCCAAGTCTACCCTCTGAAGAACGTGGAAGACAGCACAGAGGACACCATTGTTCTTTTGCCTAGCAACCAAAACAATCAAATTATTACCAAGACACTTAATTAGCTTCCTCACAAGGCTCTGAACTGATATCCAAGTGAGGCATGATGCTAATTAATGTGAAGCTGTTATCAGACTTTCCCCTTCTGACTAGTCCTCCCACTTTCTCTTACCCTCATCTCTGTGGCCCTGTTTCAGCTCTGCAAGTGAACATCCTGCTGCTTTTAACCAAATAACAATCCTTGGCATAAAATCTCCTGTCAGCACAGTGTGTTTACAAAGCCCCCTCTCCAGCCCTTCCCTTGAGGCTCACTGTTCACCCAGCACAGAGGAGAAGTAAATGGAGCAATGAGTTGAAGAATTATCAGGGGAAATTGTCTGTGTTGCTTAAATATTTGGTTTAATGTAGCTATAAGAAGTCTTAAGCTCTGCACACCCTAGCTGGCTCTGTGTGACCACCACATTCACCTCTGCAACTTTGTCTGCACTGTCCCCTCCCTTCACTCTGCCATGATCATGGCACCACCACTGAGACTGCAGCTGCCCTGGGACAAGCTCTGGCTGTCCCCACAAGCACATTTCAAGTGCTGATTCTCAACCTACTTCCATAAGCACTTCCCATTTGAAAACCAGCTCCCCCAAACCAGACCTGGATTCTCCTTGCTGCAAACCAAGCCTAGTCATTCTTCTCTCACTCACCATGCACAGAGAGAGCAGTGTTCCTTTCTGATCCACAGTCACCCCTGGCATATTTGACAACAGTTATTTAGTTCTCTGTCCAGTCTTCACTTGGCCAAAGACACAAGAATTGTTGCCTACACCCCCAATGCAGTCTGAAGCTCAAGCTCCCTCTATTTCTGAAAAGCATTCCTCATTCTTCAGTGGCCAAAGGATTGCTAGGAATTACTTAATGTTATCAGAAAGCAAAAAATTTAAATCCCTTTTTAATGAGATAAGAATTGCTATTCCTTCAGCATGGAAACAGCCCCCTTTTTGATGGAAACCAAGGATAAATAGTCACTGATGACCTTTTCAAGCAGGGCCATTGCACCAGGAGGGCTCATTTCCCCTTATTAAGGGAAGCAGCAAGACTCTAATGTTTCTACACAGAGCTACTAGAAAATGAAACAACACTGTTTAACAACTGACTTTCACAGTAATTTGTTAAAAAAGCACTAAGTGTTTTGAGTATAATCAGTCTGTCTCCCACAGCTAATGGTCTAGCAGATACTTGCACATTTACACCAGGTACTACATCTTCTTAATGATTCCAGTGCAAGGATCTTGTAAAGCTAATAATAAAAAGCTGTGCTTCAAAGTGTTCCTTTGGGGCCATCTATGTTCTGGAGATTGAAAACACAAATCCCTTCCATCCCCTCCAAGCAACCATGAAATGTACTCTTGTCAAGCTATATTAAAGTCTGCCAAATTAGTTATCCCATATTATGATTTTTTAGCTGCATAAGGATAACACCGTGCCCCTCCAATAATCCTACACAAACTCACTCTGAGAGATACCAAGCAATGGGCAGCTTAATAAAATTATTTTTGGGGAAGGAGCAAACAAACACTGGTGCATGTGTGTCAAACACTGCTCTAGTCCCACTGTATCTGCAAAGCTCACCAGACCTCAGCCCAAAAACTCCATCCCTGGCTGGGATCCCTCTTTTTGAGGCTTTTTGCTTTTAAGTTCTCCATCTCTCAGGATAAAAGAACCTGCTCCCAGTGATTTACCCCGACTCCTCAGGCACAAACATAACAAAAACGTTTTTTTCTTTGGATGTGATGTGAAGGTTTGTTCTATGAGGTAGAATTGAGTGCTCAGATTTGGTCATCAGACAAAAAATATGGAAGATGCCATCACACCAAGCAAGTGCAGCCACCAGACATCAGAGCTTTGAAACACAAACTGATTCATCCATTTCACAGAGGTGTAAATTCTGTGCCATGGGGAAAATACTTTAAAAACTGTTAGTTCAAACCATTTCCTCAGTTGCCTTTTTAACAGGAGCTTGAACCTGATATACAAACACAGCAGCAGAACACAGGGCAGGCAGTGGGGCCAGTTAATGCTATCTAAATTATTTTGATGTGAAAATGGAAAAAACAATGTTTTCCTCCTCAAAATTTAAGAGCTCATTTAGCTCAAAACAGGAAGGCTAAGAGGAATATGTATCCCCTTAGTGACAATTACTGTTTGAACTGGCTGCTGACTGCAAATCAGCAAAACCAAGTATTTCCCTTTCCTCATTGCTGAGAATTTCCTCGTTCAAAATGTCCTCTGTTTTTGTCATTGCTAAGAGAAATAAAGTTCAGATCCATGCTCAGAAAGGTAAAGCATGAATCATGCTTACATTTCTACAAGGTTCTTGTTTCTCTGCCATGTTGTCCTAAAAGTTTCCCCTAAATTGGATTTTTTTCTAATTTTCATTTTTTAAACTCTACATAATGATGTTGGCAAAACTGAACATTTTCTAATGCTGTCAGTGGTGCCGGCACATGCTTACATGCCTTACAACACCAGACTGACCTTAACTGCAACCATATTTCATATAAATAGAAAATGTGGAAAATATTTCAAAATAACATGCAAATAAATATGCAAAAGAGATCTTTGCTCTAAAAAAAACCGCACTTGAGTCTGGGTGATGCAATGCACAATAACAAAAAGCCTGTTTGGCCTGAACACCATTTTGCAGGCTGATTGAACAGAACATATAGCCCATGTTTTCAAAGAGAAACACAAACTACCACTTTCTCCATCTGGTCCAAGCCCAGCTCACACCTCATAAAAGAATTGCAAGTTTATGACTCTAAGCTGGGCTCAATTACTTCCCATAATCATAACCAAGTGTTTCTCTGTAAAGTTTTCGTCCCCCTTTTTTAATACTACTTCATGCTGCTTTCACTATACATTAAGAAAGATTTCAATCTTTAAAATATCTGTTAGAAAAATCTAAAAGTTTAATTTCACTTCTTTCCAGCAGTCCCCTAAGGTGCACACAGTATTCCCCAGAACTCTTGGTAAATTACTTATAAATTACATCCTGGCATCTTTGTGATATTTTCCTATCCTACCTTTCCAGAGCTTGTAACACAAACCAGCAGGAATAGGAGTAACAGCAATGGTAGTGTTGGCATATTGGTGATTTCTAGTGAGAAAAACACTTTTTCAGACCCAGAGCATCTATCCCAGAAGAGCAATAAGCTGGGACTGATGACTGTGATCCCATCCAAATGATAATTTTATCATTTCCCCTCATCCTTCTAATAAACTTGGTGCATATGTTTCCAGCACTCACTTCTTCAGCAATTTCACATCTTATTGTGAAAAACTGAGCTGTTTTTGCATGCATCACAATCTGGCTGTGCTCAAAACACCAAAACAGTATTCGATCCAGGGAGAACAAGATGTCTGGTGACAACACCACTTCTAAAATTTAGTAAGTTCTCAGCTAAAGAAAAACATCTCAGCAGTAACTTTTACAAAAGAAAAAAAAAAAAGAAACAGCAGAGATAGTAAGTTCCTTAGAAGCATTTTGCACTTGAGCTTTTCTCATCTCTTCTTACTTCTCTTTCTTCTTGCTTCTTTGAAGTCTTTCAAATACATTGATCCACAAAACCTGGAGAAGAAGATAGAATTCACAGGAACATCACAAATCTCCTTTTTGTTCTCTTCGTGTCCTCCTTTCTTTACTGCTTCTTCACTTCTCATGCAGAATTGGAATAGATTAAATGATGTTAAAGTTAAAATGGGCATTGTAGGGCCTTCAGTTTAAATTAAAGTCTTAAAACCAGCACTGAATGCATCACAAAGGCAATGTCAGCAAATGAAAAAAGACAGAGATTGCTCAAAAAAATTAATATGTTAGGGATGGCCAATACCTGAAAAGTGAAATTTATGCAACTATCCCAATACTCAAACTATCCTGAACTCCCAGGAAACATAAGAGACTGAAAAATCAGAAATACAGGCCTGCACTGATTCAGTTGAGNCTCCCAGGAAAAATAAGACACTGAAAAATCAAAAAGAAGAGAAGAGAAGAGAAGAGAAGAGAAGAGAAGAGAAGAGAAGAGAAGAGAAGAGAAGAGAAGAGAAGAGAAGAGAAGACCTCACTGAGTTAGCAACAGTTGACACCAGTGCTCAGATGTCCTTGTATGTCAACCCTACACAAACCAGTCACCCCAAAATGACCCACTGCTATGCCACAGTGGGTGCAATAAGACATATATGCTATATTTGTATTACATACATAAAATCAGAGGCAGTGGCCAGCAGCATCCTATTAGACCTGTGAGACAACACAGAAATGCTGACTGAAGAGAAAATTGAACCACACCTTGAAAAGCTAAATGCTTAGAAAATGCTTGAGAAGCCTTTCCCATTCCTGACTCCAGCAGTTTCACCAATGACTCTCCCACTCTTCACTGATTAAAAATGGACCTCATAGTTCAGCTGCAAGGGAGCAGCAACTTCCAGAGTAATAAAACATTCCCCATGAATCTCAAGGGAAAGGAGGATTTGTGTGCCTCTCCTGCTCTTTGATGCTGTGATGGTGTAGAAGAACCTGAAACCTACACTGAGGTCACCTATAGGTGTTTACATAAATGTTATTTTGGCAGTGAAAGCAGGGTCTTGTAGCAGTGAGCTGAATTGCTCATTGAACTCAAGCTCAAAGCTCACAAAATCCCAAGGACTAGCCAGGGTATCCATGGGAAGGACATCAACTAATTATACAGCCCTGCCAGTCTGGTTCCACCAATGGCCAAGGACACTGCACAGGACTCCATCCTGGTGAACTAAACACGGGAGTGATGCCAAGAGGGAAAATTCCTACAGAATCACCCAATGCAGCATTCTTAATGCAAATGGGACTGCTCCAGCCAGGGGAATACAACAGAAAGGGAGGAATCCTCTACGTAGATGGGGACTGCACTGAAACCCACCCCCCTGCACAGTCTTTTGGAGTTGCAGAAAATCCCTTCTGTTTGTTCAAACCTTAGCAAAATGTAGTAGAATTTCAGGTCTTTAAAAAATAATACAAGGGATTTTAAAAAACTCCCAAACCTGCACCAAAAAACCAAAACACCAGAAAAAACAAAAACCAAATTACCCCCCCCCGAAAAAAACCCCAAAAAAACCAAAACCAAAACAAAAACCCAAACAAACAGGAAAAACCAAACAACTAACCAAACAACAACAACAACAACAACAAAACCCAACCCAAACCAAACCAAAACACCATTGAAAATAAAACTAGAAAAAAACCCTCTTCATTTTTTACCTTTACTTTTTCAAGAAATTAATGACTCAGAAGCATCATTAATTGTAAGCAAAGGAATAAAGCCAAGTGCTTTGCATGCTTTAATGACATAATAACTGAACAACTGGCAAACCAGCTCTGTTAACTTCCCAAGATAAACCTCTCAGGAACCACCATCACCATCTTAGAGATAGATATAGATATAGATGATTAGATATACATAGATATAGAGGAAGTTTACTAGGATGAGTTTTCCAAATATGCCAGAAGAGATGGGAATCTAGAGGAGAAAAATATACATTGTCACACACATGAGGTCTGGAAGAGAAAATCTTTCTGGTTTCTTTTTCCAGCTTTTGTTGTTGTTGTTGTTTGTTTTAATGGGGTTTGTTTTACACTTTTTGTACCCAGATCACACAAAGCAATTTTGATAGCAAAAGAAACTTTACTATTTTAAAGAGAGATGAAAGCACTGTGAGAAAGATGGACTGTGCAGCTTATTCAGGTGGTACAGAGGCACCTTAACAATCTCCAAAGGTACAGAAGGGACAAAGAAAGAGACAGTGGACATGTATGGGAAAACTGGATTGTTTTATTCTTGACAATGATAGAAAACACCCAAGTATTTCCCATTTATTGATGATTCTACCAATTTGTGTAACTGGCAGACAGATGACTTGGAAAAAGGATCCCCAGGATTCAGCTAAAAAGCTGTTGTGACTGTGGGAGCCACAATCCTACAATTCAAAGGATAGTGTGGAGCAGCTTGGGTGGTGAAAAGTTCCCTGTTCATTCATTGTACAAGTGAAAACACCAAGCACTGTAAAGTTCAGAGTTGTTATTTTTAGGATTGTGTGAAAAATCTCAGTGGGTTGGCTGGGACCAACGCAGACATGAGCTAGAGAAGGCTTTGAGTCTTTGTGCCTTGAGATGACAGAAGGGCTGGAAACCTGGGAGCTACAAGGCAGCAAGAAAATATTCCTGGAAGCCAACCCTGCCAGTCTGCACACACAATACCTGGCAGGAGAAAAAATAGTCTGAAACTTTTCACAGCAGCTAATGATAGAGACTGAAAAGGCTGTCAGCTGTGTCCCTGGGGATCTGCTTGAAAGCCAGAGACAGAGTGGGAAAGAGGCAACACCACTGCCACTCCTTACACAATGTTTCCTTGGTCATTAATGTTTTAGGATCCCCTTATGAGTCAGAGGACCAGTGCTCAGGCACATCCCAGCTGACACTTAATTTGCAGCCAGCATCTTTCCCTGTTCACTTCCTCAAAGCATGTTGATCCGCAAATTGAGAGACTTCTGGAATCATGGGATCTTTTTTAGTGTGACTTAGCTTAGCAATACATCGGGTCAATCCCAGTACTATTTATACCTTGTCAAGTAAATTGAAAATCATCTAAAATATTACCACAGATGACCAGAATTTGTTGCAGAAAGCCATCATGTCCCCAGATCTTGTCAAGGTTCATGCAGTGGCTTCAGTGATTAAAGTAGAAAGCACTCTACCTAGTAGCTCTCCTGTCACTAATCCTTAAATTCCACATCAAGAAACAAAGCAGAAGCTCAGTGTTATGGTCACTGAGCTGTGGGTATATTCAGCAGCAGAGACTCTTGAATTTCTTGGTCTGCCCCAAAAGACTCCTGCATCCTTAGTCCCTCACTCAGGTGCCTCTGTTCTCAGGGGCACATTTCTAACACAGGCCTAGGAGCTTTCTCTCACCTGGTGCAGTTCTGGCTCTCAGAGTTAAGGTTACCTAAAACAGCCTGTAAAAACCTACCCATGTTCCAGACTGAACACTTTTGTTATTATTACATATTTGTGGAAAAACCCACTCCATCATCACCTGGCAGCTGGCAATAAAGCCTGGCAAATCTGACACTCAGCTTATTTGCAAGCACGTCACTGGGGCAAAAAAAAATATTAAAACCTCTGTGCTAACAGACACAAACAGAAATTACTGCTCCAAGCCACATATTCCTTTAAACCAGGTAGGTTGTCTCCAGTCATAATAAAATACTTTCAGGGCAGAGAAGGGGAAGAAGAAAGACTAAAATGGGACTGAGTATAGCATTAATAGATTTGAGTTTTATTCTAAACTCTGCTATCAGGCAACTGCACAGCAGGAAAAACCCACATCATCTCTTCAGATGAAAATCTGTTTTCAGATGTTACTGCACTGCAAGAGTCTCATGCTTAGACTAATCCCTTTTCTACTCCTATTAACCAGAAAATTAATTAAAAATCTTAAAGAAAATAAAGACCCACAGAAGAATAAGTAGATTTTTACAGTGACCACAGGTTTCTGGCTTTCCTCCCTGTTTATTTGCTGCCTATATCCATTACAAACCTATGTCTTCAAAGGCAAACAGCAAAAATTCTTGTATCTTTAGAAATTGCTCAGAGAAGGATAAGTGCAGGGTGGAAAGCACCAACCCTCAACCCAAGAGACCAAACTTCCACTGGCCTCAATATCAAAACACAGGCTCATTTCCAGCAAAACTGACCTTCTCAAGATGTCTTTAAATTAATTTCTGAGTGTTTTTTTCCTGCACATGTTAAAAGATGTGACACAAGCTCCTGTGCCAAGCACAGCACTGGCTAGGAAGGTCCTGCTGATCTTTGAATCAGAGCCCTCAACACCACCAGCCTAAATCAGTCCTTCAAATTCCCTCTGCACCCTTTATTTCTCCCTATTTACAGTCACATGCTACAAAATTCACGCTCTTACACTACATTAATTGATGAAACTTCACCAAAATAATGGAGAAGATCCACTCAGGCTCATGGACAAAGTTTTGGGGAAACTGGAAGCAGAGAGGGATGCTCCTGTCTCAGCCTTTGTGCACAAACCTGCCACATCCCAGCCTGCACAAATCCAGCATGGGAGGAAAGCAGAGCCAGCAGAGCCCAAAGGACTTTCTGCTCTCAGCAGCTCCCTTGCACCTCATCCTAATGTGCTAATGAGCTAAACAGCTTCATGTCAGCAGCAAGTTTTTACTGGGTTTTTGTGGTACCCCTCTTCATGACTGGGAAACTCCACGTGTCTTCACAACCTTTCCTTGGTTGCTGTCACCAGGCTCCTCCCGATGTCACGGATGGTTTTGCTTTCTGCTGCAAGGGCACAAAACATGCAGCCATGCCTGGGGAGGGCTTGGTGCTCCCTGAGTTGGTTCACAGTGAAGAATGAAGCTGGCTCTTCAACAGTTCTAACTGCTCAGTTCCAAGAAAAGTTCCACTTGTGTTAACAATACCAGCATGAAACCACTTGCATTTCTCTAAGGATGTGCCAAACCAGTGCCCTTTCTTTACAGCACTGAGCCCACCAGGCTGCACTACTCTGTGCCCACCAGTCCCACCTCGTCCTTTTAAGGCTGCAAATCAAGGGCTTCTCCCCCTTCTATATTAGCATTATTAGTGTATTAATTAAGTTCTTAACCTCATTTACCTCCTTGGCTTTTGCACCATGCAAAAAGAATAAGGAAAGAAGAGCTGGAGGCTTCCTTAGGACAGCAAAGGGCTCCTCTAATCCTGCAGCCTTCAGAGAAGGAGCAGAAATTGCTTATAAACAGCTCAGTTGAACGTGATTCCTTCCCCAGTGCACAGCAAATATCTGTGTCCAAGGCAGAGGATAAGAAACTTTGGGGAAACAAAGTGCCAGGTTTAGAGAGAAACACAAATTCCTAACCATGAACTCATCACAGGATTTTTCCCTCGGAATTTTTGCAAGATGTGCATGTGCTGTGTGCTGCTGAGCCTCGCATCTGCTGGATGGGCAAGAAAGTAATTTCTAAGAATTTCAGTGATGTCAGGCATTTTGTTTTTTTAATGTGACCATAAAGTGGCAAAAGCTGTCAGCGGCACTGGCAGTAGCTTAACAAAAAATGTTGACGTTGCCTGGATACTGAGTCCTGCTCCAGCCTTGGATTTCCCTGCATGTCTGCACTTGACAGGAATAACTCCTTGGGATTTTAGGTTTTCTTTAATATTTCGAGATCTGTGCAAATATCCCTCCTTATTCAGATCCCTCCTTCTCTCTCCTCCCCCACTTTTTGGCTTTGTAAAATGCAAACTAATTCTTCAACCATAGTAAAGCCATAAATAAGAAGCCATAGAAATTTTTTTCTAGCCTTTTTTTTTTTCCTCCAGGTTAATATTTTCAGTTATATAAACACTTTATAGAATAGCATGGCAAAAGTATATGAGAATCTGTTTATATAATTAAGACTTGGCTCCTTCTTTCCCAGTGACAGTATTTCATGCCTTGCATTTGCCACTGCTGAGATTTGCTCAGCTGTCTCTCCATGACCTCCAAAGCAGAAGGCAGCAGGATTTAACATTGCTTCTCATGGAGTGCTTACAGTAAATCACTGCTGGTGAGTATCCATGGAGTCTTGGGAAAAAAGAGCATTATTAAGTACCTGCTAATTTTTTGTTACAGTGGATGAATTCCAGGTTTTCACTGATGGCAAAAATCCAGTTACTCCAAAGGGAAGTGAATTTTTCACAGTCTTTCCCTTTATTGCTGTTCTGCTCCCAGTTTGATTTGTGCTTCAGTGTTTGGAAAAAAGAGTTCTGGATGCCATTTAATGAAGTACTGTAGTGTGTTATTATCCTTTATGGTAAAGGATTTGGAAGGACTTTGGAGACCTTCATGCAGAAACAGAAACAAGACCAAAGTGCAAATATAAAATATAGGACTAAACTCCTCTTCCTGGCAGCTAGATGACAGAGAAGTAAAAAACATCCACTGCGGACAATTTTTCCAGTCTGGTCCCTGACATGGTTCCCAAGTGAGGAACGATGCACAGTTATCCCAGTGCCCCACAGCAGCAGATTTCAGCACCCTGCAGGGTTATTTTCCAAAGGAAATTATGTGCTGTTCAGATACTTTCTTTAGTGTCACTTGTTTTATTTATTTAATAATGTCACAGGATTTCAATAAGTCAGCAGGTCTTTCAACAATGCCACCCCAAACATCAGGCCTCCATTCCTGCAGAACCTTTCTGCACTGGGGAATGACTCAGTTTAGCCATGCTGAAGCAAAGGGCATACTCTCCTTCCTCTTCCAGTTCTTCACCAAAAAAATCCATATATTTTAACACTAAACATCATGACTGCATCATCTCAAAAGGGTAAATAAAGCTTGAATGCAACAAGAACAGTTACCACAATCTCATAACTCTTTCCAGCTGATGCCAAGCACAAAGCAGTGTGAACATGTGAGGTTCACCTATTTCATGTAATCCTGTTTTCCTTCTCATTACAGTAGTAGCAGACATGAGATTTTGGGCATTGTCCACTTTAACAGCTCTGTGGGGAGGAGAAGACACTTTCCTGTTGTAGCACTCCAAATTTTAAAATTTAAGCACTGGCAAAAAATTTACTCAGAAAAACTTTACGTTGACAAAAAAGCAGATGGAAACCTAGAAGCAAAAACAAGACTTAAAAAATATGTCTCTTCTTCTCAGCTTTAAAACTGGAATGGACAAAAGCATAGGCAGAGGAAAGAAAGGTGGAGATGACTCAACAGGCTCGTTTTGTGGTGATGCCTTTTGCTGTTGCCTTCCCTGATGTTTCTGGAACCATCAGAGCACTTGGATGTGTTTGAAGATGCAAAAGTCAGTGCATGGAGTCAGTGCCAGGAGGCTCCCACTGAACTTGTGCACAAGAAAAGCCTTCTCCCACTGCACACCTCTTCTTAAATACAGAATGCAATAAAAGAGCAAAAATGATGGTGTGAGTCCTGATAATCACGCTCTCCAATTCTTTTTTCCAAGCACAGGTAAGACTCCCAGCCCAGCCCAGGGCAGCTGGATCCTCTCTGGTCTCTCTTGGCTAAACCAGAGCCAAGCATGGCAAAGCCCCAGCACCACTGCTGTAGGTCCATGCTCTGTTGGCATTCCTCTTTCCTGAGTTTGTAGCTGGGCTCTCCAGGGAAGCAGCTGCATGCACTGGATACAAGTTTCCCATTCTGCAGCACAGATTTTTTACACATTCTGCTTTGTAAACTCCTCCACTGACAACGTTCACTGTCTCCACATCCCAGCTTTCCAAACAGAGGGGCTGTAGGGATTTCCTGTGATGGCCACTGTGGCTTTCAGCTGCTTCAAACAAAGCTCCAGACACTCTGCCTCAAAGCTCATCCCAAAATGATGGGTGACTTTAACAGCAGCACGACTTCTGGCCAGCCCTCAGCAGTGGCTGGGTTGACTTTAATGCCATTTAATTGCAGTGACATGTCTTTAATAACAAAAAACCATGCCAAGAAACTGTGGTTGGAACAAGATCTGACCTAAGGCCAGTTTCCAAAGGGTTTTCAATCCCCTCTTCTCTAACTTGTGGCTTCCTGGGTGCTGCACAACCTCTCCTGGGTCACTGAGGGGACTGCAGCCACCCACAGCTTCTCCAGCTGCCAGCACAGCCACACATAGCGAGGAGCCTTACCCCAAATGTCACCTCTGGCAAAGCCACCAGCCCCCTCTGGAAAAGCACCAGTGGTGCTCCTCTAGCACCACTCTCTGAGGCTGGGGACAATCCCAAGGTAGCCTGGGACTGAGTGTCTGGTGAGGCTTTCTTCTTTAAAAAAATATCTGAAATTTCAACTCTCTTCATCACCCCTAAACTTTGTGGTTAAATGAAAAAGCAGCAAATCAGCAAGGGGCAGACCCCCTCTGATGACATCTCCCTTGTACTGAAGCTCCACACACCCCCCTACACCACCCAAAAATCAGGAGAGCCTTATCTTTCAGGATTTATCTGACAGCACAGATATGTGTGACTATTGCTACATGGAGAGGTACCATATAACGTGCAGAAATACAACATGCTAATCTTATTTGCATTTTAATATTCTAGTATTTTTACACATTCTTCACTCCAATGGCCTGGATAATACCAAAGCATAAGTCCTCTTTTGCTTAAACAAACTTCAAGGGAATGTGGCCCATCACAAAGGAATCCCAAAGGAATGGCTATTCACTATGTACATCAATGAAATTGAAAAGAATGTTACATCTCAGCTTCTTTTTTGGTCTTTGTTTCTACAGCAAACAGAGAAAAAGAAAAATGTTCTTAACATCTGCAACAAAGCCCAAATCTGTCACTCCACAGCCCTCTAAATTTAGAACATTTCTCCCTACCTGTCTTCCCTTGCCACTAGTAACAATTTGCTGATAATCCACCTATTTTTCTGCAGACTGGGCTTCTGATCCAACAAAATCTAGACAGCTGTACAAATGGGTTTGCACTAATCCCCACCATTTGTTTGAAAGATTTCTGTGAACACCAGCAAACATACAAAATGTCAGATCAGCAATACTCCTCATTACGTACTATTTATCCCTTTTATTGCATCAGAAGGGTTTTCCTCTGGCTTTTAAGGCCAAAACCCAACACTTAGATCCCCATGCAAGAAACTATTGCTTATTGTTCACCACCTTCACAGGGGAAATGAACAAATACGCTGGAATTAGTCAAAATATTTCTGGTTTTTTTTTTTTGGTTTTTTTTGTTTTTTTTTTTGTTTGGTGTTTTGGTGGGTTTTTTTTTTTAGTTTGGGGGTTTTGTTTTGTTTTCTTGCTTTGTTTTGTTTTGGTTTGGTTTTTTTTGTTTTGTTTTGTTTTAAGGAGGTCTTTGCTTTTTTTCAGATCAACTATTTAGATGGCTCAGGGATTTATTAATTTCAGGCACCCTAGTCTGGAAATCATTCCACTGGTTCAGAGCCCAATAATCAAATCTTCCTGTGTCACTGTGAAAAAGTCAGAGGTAGTAAATCCAATGTCTTTAAATGCAAATAACAGAGCAAAATTTGATCTTCATGGAGGTAGAAACAGCTACCAGCTGTTACTTGCTGCAAGAGACAATACTTTCTTCTAAAAGATGAAAAATCTCAGCTAACCATGCATTCATTTTTGAGGTTCACTCTCCTGAACAAGTTTAGGCTGGTGCTGCCTTGCTGAGCACTCCTTTGCCAAAAGCCCATTTCTATTAGCTAGTGACTTGTTTCAGCTGCCACTGGTGCTTCTTGTTTTTCAGAAATCCTTCAAAGTGCACTGAACATGGCCAAACTCACCCCTTCTCTACCACACACAAAGGAGGCAGCACTAATATAGATGCTGAACACAGAATAAATCCCACAGGCACTATTTGCCACCTGTAGCTGCTCTTGCTCCTGTATTAAGCATTAGCTCATGTGAAATTCTCTCACCTTCCCTCCAGAAAGTCTTGACTTTTGTGGAGTTTGATGTGCACCTCTATTTTGCATGGATTAAAGCCAATTTTGGCCTCTGGATGCTCAGTGCTCTGGGGCATGTCAATGTGAAAGAAGAATTGAAGCAAAGGCTTTAGTGCAAACAGCTTCATCCTGCTGGAGCTACGGCTCAGGTTGCCAAGTGCAGTTCTCTCACCATTAAACAGTTTCATGGAAAGACTGTGAACATGAAGAGCTGTGGAAACCTTATACTGAGGTTAAGCAAACAAATCTGACACCAGACCTTCTGCCCAGCTCAGGCAGGCAATGAAGCAGATACATTCACAGTGACCCTGAAATGAAATGCTCTGTACTCCCAAATAACAGTGTTTGTTGAAGAATATTTGATTAATGGCTTACCTCCACACGTGTTCCTCAGCCAAAATTTAACTGCATTATGGTCCATGCATTTATCAACACAATTAAATATCTACCTTGACATGGAGTGTCATATCCTGACCTGAAGGCAATGCCAAACTCTCCTGGGATAAGGGGATTAGAAGTTGATTTCCTGAACAACTGCTGAAATTCCAGTTTGGAGGGAGGGATGCTTTTAGTCCCTGATGTTTTAATTGGTTTAGAAGGAAAAAAAAAAAAAAAAAAGGCAACAAAACAAAATGACAGAAAGAATAGTCAAAGGTTCTTAGCTCAAAACCTAAGCCAAAGGATTTCCAGGCAGGCAAGGTAATCCCAGGCTCTCCACACAAGAAGGAGAAGCAGTGGGATGCCCACAGGAGGGCACCTACGTTTCACAGTGCTGTAGGAGCAGCCAGGGAGGTGCAGTCTGGGCTGGCACAGGGTGGCACTGCCTGGCACAGCTGCTCCCACACTCTTGTCACCACAGTCCTGCGTCACACACCCACACAGGGCTCCCAACCCTGCACTCACTCACATTTGGGGCTCAGAGAGCTGGAAACAGCAGGAGATGCTGCAAGAAGCAAACTACAAAGAAACCCACCACAGCTGCCAACAGATAAAGTGTGCTTACAGGAAAACCAAGGCAAGCTTCAAAATAATTTAACTAAAGAACTGAGGTGCTTTGATGGTTGATCATCAAAGGCTCTGAGTACTTGTTTCACATATCAACTACACACATTAATATTTTCATCATCTAAGACAAGAGGTTTTTTTAAGATACAGAAGAATGTTAAAATATTCTGTGAACTGCAAAAGAAAAGGGCATAACAGAAAGTTTACATAGAAAAAAAATCCAAAACAACAACAAATCAAAACTAAACAATCCACAACCTTTTTTTTATTTTTTTTTTTAAGTTAAAATAAGAAAACTTGGATTTCATTAACACTTGGTGCCCTTTCTAGAACAAGCCTTCCCTGGTGGGAAGGTGGTTGAGTCTACTGATCCATCTCAGAGATCCCAGGCATAGGGACCTTTGTAAGCTCTCTGCTGGTTTTAGGTTTGTCATTTAGCAGTCACCACTGCTGGTTTTAGGACTATCATAAATCAATTAATTTCTGCCACTTGGATCTTTCAGCAGTGCTCTGTAGATGCACTGGTTTAGGTGTTCAGGGATAACAAATTCTAATACTCAAGCAGATCAAAGGGACAGCACTGTGTGAGAGCACAAATCACAGGTTATTGCCAGAGATGGATAATCAGAGATGACTCTACTGACTAAAATCTTCCCTTCAGAAAGTTTTCTATTCAGGGCATTACTCTCAAAATCACATTCACCACAACATTTTTGCTTACTCCAGCTTCACACTGTACCCCCACAAATCCTCATCTCCCTGCCCCATCCTTTGCACATTTTTTGTGGAGCATCCACACACACCCACTCAGCAGCACAAACCATTTCATACAACACTGGTGCAGCACAGAGAGGGCAAATCACAAAATGGTGCAAAATCTGGGGAGCAGGGACCTCTGGCTAACAAGAATGTGAGTGCCTGTGAGTAACAAAATGCTTTTATAGACCTGAATTGGGTCCTTTGCACAGTGTTGTCCTTCATTCAGTATGTCCCACACTGTGTCAGGGAAGCTTGTCAGAAGTTTTGATGGATTATCAATCAAATTTATTGAAAGGTTCAGATGGATGGGAACCATCCATAGATCACTGTTCAAAAATTAGACCCAAGACCTCTTTTCTGCCATCAGTAGAAGACTTTGCCTGTCATTTTAAACTAAGAACATGACTTCTAGCCTTTTCCAGCTGATGTGCTTATTATTCTACTCACAATAAACCTCCAATCAATTAATTCACTGGGCTAGAAAACCCTGAACTAATTAATTTTAAAAGTGGCATCTCTGTTCTCCTTGGCTTTGACAAAGGAAACATGAGCTCACTTTGGTCAAAGAGAAAGCAGCATGGAAAGATTCAGCTGCACTACACAGATTCAGGAGAACAGGAATTAGATCTGTGACCTAGGTTGGAATTACACCATTTCCACAGCAGCTTCACCTCTGTCAAACTACAAGGACAAAAGACTTCTTCCTACATCTCCTAATTCAGACAGATATTTATTTGTCTTACTATGGCAATGGGGAAAAAAAAAATCTTAAACCTGGCACCATGCAGAGCTTTATACTTTTTACTCCGCTCTTCCACATTTCCTTCTCCCAGTACCAACCAACCTGCTTCTAAATTAGCTGTACAGATCAAATGGGCTAATGACAACACCACTGTCAGATGATCACTCCACAACTTGAAGGTGTTCCAGCCCCTGAGTGAATCCAAATACATGATCCAGGTTCTCTTTGCCCAGTTTGTGACTCTGCCAGTGGCTGCTGGAAGTGAGGAGTTGTTAAAGCAGCTGCTGGAAGCTCATGTGATGGTTTATAGCAGCTCAGCTGAGACACTGCAGTGCCTGCCTGTGGTTATTTCCCATACAAATGGGGATTTACCTTCAGCTGGCTTTATGGTCAATGGGAAAATGTACATGTGAAAGCAGGAAACAAATCTAGAAAACCTTGCAGGCAAGTAGCAGAGTCTGTGTGAAGCCTATAAAATCCTGTCAGTCAAATCACTGGTTATCAGCAGAGCTCTCCTTCAGGATGTTTTCACAGCCCAAAGGCTGAAAAAGCAAAGGCTCATTTTCACAAAGCCTATAAACTGAGACATGATAGTGATCAGCTCCTTGCCCTATTGACTCTCACAATGCACAGCAATTTACCATCATTTTTATGGGGCTTATTTTATTTTTAAAATCAGACCAAGCTCAGTCAGAACTCACACTGACCCAAGAAGGGCTATATAAGAGCTGGCCTGAGCCTGGGACTGAGCTGCATTTTAACCACTCTGCTACACACACTGTATTCCTCAATCCATGCATTTTTCTGCCTTGTGATCAGATGCTTTCATTACATATTTTTCCAGATGAGAAAACTGATTGAGTCAACATTTATCATGCTTATTCAGCCCATTTTTGAGGCAATTCCCAAGCACTTTATCTAAGAAGCTGATAACCCATGATATATGTAAAACTTGGATCTGATACCTTAAATCATTATTACTTCTCCAGACTCCAAACGCACAGCAAAAAATCTTGGATGCACAATGCTTTTTCAGTGGAATTAGGACAAGCATTCACTTAGAATCAGGAAAAGCAATGTACTTTTAAATGTGCTAAAATAAATAAGATTTCTCCAGCACTTATAAACAAATACTTGCTTAGGGATCAAATTCTGAAATGATTGATCAAAATGGAAAATGGACTCATAAATATAATTGAAGGTCTGCTCCTACATATATTCTCAGGTTTGTAAAATCAAGATAGCTAAATATAAACAGCCCATGACCACAAAAAGTTCCCCCATGATTTATTTCCAAATGATTTTGTGTGATTAGACAGCTTAAGAGAGCAAAGCACTCTCTTTAGCTTTACTATTGCTTACATTGCTGCCTGTGAGGAAAAGTCACCTGCACATCAGCAATGTCCTTCAGACAACTTTAATCAAAAGACACAAAGAAGAGCAGCAGTTCATCAGCCTTTGGAGACGTTCAGCCTGCAGTTTCTATTTCCCCTTCATGCCAGCAGCACTCCTTAAGAGAGCAAATAGAAAACTAAGATCTTGTCCATACATCACAAGAATTAATAATTTGGTTATTAATAAAGTTTGATTATTTGCAGCATGTTCCACAGCTGAAACCCCAGGAAAGAGATAAAAAATGGGAATCAATGCAGTCACAGGTCTGACCCATAACCTACAGATGAAAGATAGGGACTGGTTGTTTTTTCTTTTTTTTTTTAATGACTGCATAGAAATCATTAGAAATTTGAAGATAATCTGAAAAATCCTTGTTGCCTAGACAGAGAGGGGAGGAATATAGAAGCTGGACATACTGGAATGTATCCAGAATATATATATTTTATATATATATATGTGTATATATGTAAACACACACATATAGAATACTGGATGCATTCCTCCTATGCAGGCAAGACTGATGATGAGAAACTAAGGTGAAAAGGGAAGCACATAGAAAGATATCTCCAAATAAACTAAGAACAATCACCACAGGCACGTTTTAACCAGACAAATCATCTGCTGCTGACAGCAGACATCAGTAACTGGCAGGAGAAATGGTGCTGAATGTGGCTGGGCTTTGGCCATGTGTGCAGCACCAGCTTAGCTGCAGCAGTGCTGACACATTTTGTCTGCAAAAAGTCATTTTTCTAGCATAGATGAGACCAAAATGAGCAATGCTGGTCTCCTTGTCTGCCTCTGAGGGCAAAGCAAGCTTGAAAAAGGATGATCAGATGTCCTTGCACAGCAGTACTGGAGAATAAAGCAAGACAAATAGCTTTTCACCTTTTCCAGGTTTTATGGGATGACTGTGGAAGAGTCTACATCATCCCCCCAAGGTGGACATGGACTAAGCCCCTGTCCTTCCCCAGCTTGTCCCCCTTGTCCTGCAGAGTAGTCACAGCCACAAATCAAAGTTGCCTTTTGCCCTTTCCCTCTGCATCCCACCTGCCTGCCCATTCAGAAGGCTGGGGCTCTGTGAACACAGGGGAAGAACTGGAAATGGAGTGGCCTCAGTTCAGGGTCCTGGTGCAGGCTGGAATTGAGGGGTCTCTGCAGCTGTGGTCCAAAGGCTGGGAGGCTCCAAGATCATGGGAGGAATGTGTTGGTTTAGCAAAA
>VZRH01008208.1:630599-656173 GCA_013397555.1 Urocynchramus pylzowi
GGGGGGACAAAAATATTGGGAGAAAGTTTTTGGTTTAAAAAAAAAAAAAAAAAAAAAAAAACCAAAAAAAAAAAAAACCAAATGCAGATTGCAGCAGCTGGCATGAAGAAGGACACCCATTGTATGGTGCCATTCTGCAGGAAAACATTCCTGAAGAGTAATGGTGGGAAATAGCCTGAGAAAAGGGAAGGTGAAATGTCTGTGCCCAGCAGCCAACCCTCCACAGCAGCCTGTCCTGGGCTAAACTCACTCCTCTGCAAGCTGTCACCCAAATACCACAGATATGGAGTAAAATCTTGGGAGGGAATGAACTTCAGTCGAATGCTTGAAGAACATTTTTAGCAGATCAGCCACAATCCAAAGGCCTTCAAGGCATCAGAGCACAATCTGGCAGCAGTGTGGCAGGGTTTCCCCAATTCCTTCCCTGGGTTACTGCAAATGAGAGCTACTTGCTCCATCTATGGGTAAAATTTAGTACAGTCATAGGCTTTTCTCACAGAGGGCATCATCTAACCACGAGATGTTCTACAAGAAAATAAATTGTTAGAATGAATAAGGTAAATGACAACCATTTTGCCTTGCTTCTTACAGTCTTTTGTAAAAAATACCATCTGGACCATTGTTATGGGAGCACCAGGAGTCCTCATTATGGATTACTTTAGGCACCACAGTTAATAGTATTGAATTTCAGAAGGAGAAAAAGTATTAAGAGGAAGCAGAACACTAAAAATTTATCCTGAAAAACATTTCCTTTCTTAAGTGCAGTGAAAATTCACCGTGATCCAAATCTGACCACCAGCATCAAGGTGTTTCAAAGCTGTGTAATTTTCAATTCAATGTTCCATAAGCAACTTTCAATTCTGAGCTAAATTTATCTTTTGATCCCATGCACCTCAACCCAAAGCTTTAGGTCAATGGAAACCTTTTTATTGATTTCCTTTGCTGGTAAAACTGACAGCATCATTGATGTGTCATGAGTATTGCTGTTTGTTACTTGAACCATTTGTTTCAGAAGGGCAAGCAACACTGGAAAATGCTCTGATGTCCTTCAAATGAGGCACTCAGACCCATCAAAAAAGGTACATTTAAATGAATTAAATTTCATACAACCATCTACTTCTAATGAAATATTCAGGGTACTTGATTTTAGCCTATCTGCAGGGGTAGCTCCCTGATTTCCACTCAGTGAAAGAAAGCTGTTCTCATTTATTTGTACACATTTTGGCTGTGCAGGGAGAGCTCATGCAAGAAAAGTGTCATGTGCATTGTGTTTCTTCCCAGTGCAGGTCATGCTCCTGTGTTTACTTTGGATCACCTCAGTTTGCTTTACTGAGAAATGTCACTGCTTTCTCTTGGCATTACACCTCTCACTAAAGTGACACACATGGCAAGTGCCTTCCCACTGCAGCCAGGACTCAACCACATCTTGGAGCAGCAGGTCCCAACTTGTGCCTCCTGAGAGCAGTTCATGCAGTTTTGAGCCAGCCTAAAATAAACTGGGAAGCAGTTCCACAATGCCAATTTTGAAATCACTTTTCACAGCACCTCAAACTTCAACTTGCACCTCTTCACTCACCCTTTCCTCCTGTTGTCCCTGAAGAAAATTTGTGAAATCAGTGTCAGCTCAGTAGAAGCCTACTGCAAGCTAGAGGTCACACTAATGCACTTCAAATCAAATTAAAATGTAATTATTTTAATGTTCCATGGCAGCCCATGCTGCTGCTGGTGGTACTGAGCTGTACATCCTCAATTGTGCAGGATATTTTCCCATTCTTAAATATGTTACTCCAGAGGTGCTACCTCTGCTGCTGATGGGCTCAGCCTTGTCCAGCAGTGGGTCCTTCTTGGAGCCATCTGGCATTGGCTCTGTTGGAGATGGGGGAAGCTTCCAGAAGCCACTCCTGTAGTCCCCCCACTACCAAAACCTGGCCACAGAAATCCAGTGGAGTTACCAACGTTATTTTCATACTGAATCCAAAACACAGCACTGTACCAGCCACTAGAAGGAAAATTTACTCTATCCCATCCAAAATCAAAAAAGAGATGGATAGGGTGTATCCATCTCTTATTCTCTGCTTTGATGTCACACCCAGGTCCAACATTTTCCACTTCATCCCAGTTAATCACAACCACCTTTCCTGTCCTTTGATATACACACAGAGTGTTGGACTGTTGCAGGCTGAAGCCAGCTCTGGGTGCAGAGCCAATCTCCACTTGCAGAAAGCAGCTGGCTCTGGGAGGTGTAAGGTGGGCAGCACTGAGGGGATGCATTTAGAAAGCATCACAGTACAGGGAGCAGCACTAGAAAGTCCTCTGCACCACCACAAAGCCAGGCTTAATTCACCCCCAATCCATATTCAGCTTTCAGCTGTCAATCTGACAGTGCTGCTGCAAAGAAATCCTCAAACAAAAAAGAAATGAAAAATGAAATGAATTTGATGATTAAATTTCAGAGCACTTGCACAGAAACCCAGCATGCAAAGAGCTGTCTTGGATTTTTCTGCTGTGAACTTCTCAAAGGGAAAGGGCTGCACCAGTGGCCAAGCACATGCCTCACCCAAAAAGGTCACTGCAGAGCCTCTCCCAGAGGGGCCTGAGGTGGATTTTTTGCAAAGGTGGGAGGCTGAATGTGAAGCCCCAACAAGCAGTTTACTGCTGTTACTTATGCACTACCTGAAGTGTCTGGCAGCTAAGTACATGTTGTGAGTAAGTATTTTTTTTCTTTCAAGGCAAATCTTTTTGTCAGATCAGAGCTGTGGGGTTATGACCAGATACTGAACTGGGGTAACCAAAGGGAAGAGGCACAAAGATGAGCTCTTGGACAGCGCCAAAACCAATGATAAAATATTGAAGATAAGCAAAACCTTTAAACTCCCAGCCTGAAGTGGAAAATATTTTAAGTTAAGTTAAAATATTTTAAGTGATCTGCAAATCACTTTCTGTTTTAACATTGTCCTACCCTAGCCCTTCCTAAACTGTGTATATTCAAAAGGCAAAATAACTTAGCTGGGAAAAGAGCAACTACATGGGAAAGCAAGTGCTGCAAATACCACACATAGTCTTTAAAATGAAAACAAGCTAGGAAGAATTGCTTCCAAGAAAAACAAGGAATATGCAGAGTAACAGGTTAGTCTATGTTTTGAACAATGTGTGGGAGGAGGAAGTGGAGGGAAGATGGGGTATGTTATTTAAAACAAGGACTGCACCTACTTTCCCCTACATACTGCTCATGATGACAGGAAAGGAGTGCAGCACAGAGTCCTTTCAGATAAAGTGGGGGACAAAAACAAACCTCAGGTCCATGTGAACTTTTATCTGCTCTTTTTTTTTCCTTTTTTTTTTTTTTTTTAGTTGCTCATTGCCTGGATAAAACACAGTTTTGCTATAAACCCAAAGGGAAGACTCCAGTACAGAGTTTTCCAGAAGAGCCACAGGGAGGGACATCTGCAGATCTCTGGTCTGATCCTTGCTCAAAGCAACTTTAAACTGGGGTGCTCAGAGCCTAGTCCAGTCAATTTATTAAAACCTGCCAGGGCAGCAATTTCACAGCTCCCCTGGAGCCCTGCTGCCACACCAGCCCCTCCAAGAACATTTTTCCTACACGTTCCTGGCATTTCCCTCGCTGACTCCTGCACTTTCTCTGGGCATCCCTGAAGGGGCTGGCACTGTCTTGTCCTAACCCCATCAGGAAACTGAAGAGAGCACAAAGGTCTTCTCCTCCTTTTTCTCCCTCCCCCCACCCCAGGTGCTGCAGCCCCAGTGCAATGGCTCTTTGCTGGACCAGTATGTCCCATCTTTCTTGTACTGGGGAGCCCACAGCTGGACCCAGCACTGCTGATGTGTCTCATTGGTGCCAAGCAGAGGGGGAGGATGACCTCCCTTGACCTGCTGGTGATCCTCAGAGTGCAGTCCAGCAGAGAATGAATTTTTATTTTAATGCAATTAATCCAGCACCAGCAGGGATGTAAAGGCAGGCAAACACAGCAAGTCCAGCTGATCCCAATGCACTCACAGTCTGAGAACTGATAAAACAACCTGAGTCCCATTCACTTTTGACACAGGCATCCCAAGCTGTTTGAGAAAATGGGATTTTAATCACATAGGTTGTGACAATTTTGAGCAGTGAAGCATTTAAGCACCTTTAGAAATGTGGAACCACGTGCTGGTTTAGCTTTTCTCAGAGCTCTTCAGCACAGCACCTCTGCAAAAGTCTGAGGTATCTGGTCTGAGGAGTGTCTGAGAAGTCTTGGCTCTCAGGAAATGCTGTTCAAGCCACAGAGACCTTGTTTTGAGTAGCACATAACCAATTAACTTACTCTTCTGTAGTACATGGAATTACTCTATTTGCAAGGTAGCAGAATGCAGAAGTATTGCTTGTAAAAATATAACAATACAGCAGAAATGCTAACCCATACTTTTCCAGAAGTCCTGAAGGGGTTTTGCTAAATAAAATCCTATCAAAGTTAATTAAATATAGTAAACTCTAAGAGTGTAATTCATTGCTGCCCCCTGTTTAGCACATTCTGAATAAAATCTATTTTAATGGGGTAGGGTGAAGGGTAGGTGTCTGCATTAGACTCACTGTAAGTGAGCTAAATGCTGTGAAAGCATTTAAGATAAGAAATGTTCTGTTTTGTAAAAAGCTGTGGGAAGAGAAGAGTTATCAATTTAAACACCAATTAAAATCAGCACACCCTTTCCAAGAGGCTGTCTCTCTTGCCTTAAGAACAAAAGACCACGAGCACCCAGCCCAGTGCAATTCCTGCAAGGCTCCCAGAGCAGCAGGGTCATTGATATTTTAGCTCAAATACAGCATGGCCCCATTCCAAGCCTGTTCCTGAGGCAGTGATGTGACCTTATCAAAAGGATTTTGCTGACTCCTGGAAGATTCCTTTATTTAATATTCTGTTGTACCTAGCTAGGACTTAAATAGTGCTGGCTGCTTAGATAAGTTGATTACAAAGTCCCAGGATGGCTTTGCTCTGCAGCCTAAATTGCTGCTATTCATGCAGCAGAGAGCCCTTCTCTGCATACTCCATCAGCAGAATACTGCCAATATTTAAAGGCCATATTTGAATCTATGTGGACTAGCAAGAAGAGCTTAAATGGATTTTAATTATTGTGAAGTTTTAACAAGAGGGGAGCATAAAAAGCATACTTGAACTTCAAGCAGGGATGAACAAATGTCCTTGAATAGATGTTTAGAGCCTCCTCTGAGTCCTTCAGAAACACTGACTCCTACTTTCAATCTCCTGATGGTGTTTTAGAGGGAAGCAAGTAGTGGAAAAAATACCATTTCAATTAACCTTCAGCAGCACTTCTGATAAACCAAGAGAAAAATCCTGCATGGGTTTATATTGCGTGTTCTTGTGAACAAATCATTATGAAATAACTTGTTCTGATTAAAGCCAGTGATTTTAAGATAAATTCTCATAAAGAAAAATGAGAAGGTCTCTCTTTACTATTTAAAAACACTGCAAATTATCAATACACTGCAGGAAGCACATAGCCCAAAATAGGTATATGCACAACCAGTTCTGTACCCACATTGTCACAGAAGATTTGCCAACAATTTTTCATTATTTCTTATGTTTACTGACTGAAAACTCACTGTGGTCTCACAATCCAGCAACATATTATTCCTCTCATTCCCCTGTAACTCTGCTCCTTTCCCACAGCCACTAAACCCTCATGCAGACCAGGCTGGTTTGTTGACCAGCACTGGGAAACTTCGTTCAATAAGAAAGTTTTAAAATTGGAGCACGTTCTCAATCCTGCTCATTTCTGAGTTCTAGCAGTGTGTTAATAGCACCCAGGCTGCAGAAGAGCTAAAATCTTTGCCCAGTATAAAGCTAAATGTAGTAATTGCCCTGAGCCAAGGAGGTTTGCTATGTCTTTCATATTCTTGCAGAGGAGGTCAAATATCCCCTTAATGGTCATTCGACTGGAAAAAAATTAAATTTATTTCCATCCAGCAAAGGTCACTTGCCCTTCCTACAATAGAGCAAATAAATATCAATTAAAGAACACAGCTGAAATTCCCTTTGGGGTCTAGAGAACCTGTAACTCCTGAGTAACATCATGTCAGTGCCCAGCTCCACCACACATCCCATGAACATCTTCAGCTGTTCTCAAGTCTGGGCATTGACATCCAACCAGCCTTGCTGAAACCACCCAGAAAACTCCCACTAACGTGGACAAAGGATTTCTAAAGTATAGGAGTGTGATTTCCATCCTCAGCCCTGTGCAGGTGCCCCTGAGGGGTCCATGGCCCTGCAGAAGTCACACCTGATGGGCAGCATGTCAGAAACCCACAAGACACGGTCAGTGAAAGAGATAATGAACAATTAGCACATGCCTCATCTGCACTTACTTCACTACCGCAGGTAAAGAATGGGCCAAGCCCAGAGGTACCGTGTATCTTCCTGAAATAACATGAGCAATTTCTTACTTTTTCTTGATCTGGAGAAAAACTTGATGCCCCCAGGAGAGGTAGACGGGTTAGAATTGGGGGAAGACTCTTTGGAGGAGGACCTGAAGATCCCACTGAAGCTCATTCGGCGTGGGGAGCGTGGGGGAGACTCCTGGTAGGGGAAGGGGAACACTGTTTTGGGTGAGCCAGGGCTGTGTTTGGATCTCACAGGGGCAGAAACGGGGCTGGAAGGTCGGTTCTGGAGCCCCTTTGAGAAAAGGCCTTTTGAAGGACTGCCGGCTGAGTAGCTTTCGTCCACCTGAGGAGGAGACAAGAAGGAAGAAAAAAAGAAAAATTTTCATTAATTCAGTTCAGTTCAGGCTTCCAGGATCTCTGAACTTGTCTCAACAGAGCCAGCTCCTCTTTGTTGGGGTGGTGGATTAACCAGCGCTCACCTTTCCCAGCACCTGCCCCAACTGACACACAGGTGTGTGTGTGCCACCTCTCTGGCCTCATGCTGCCCCTTGCTCCTAAAGACACCCTGAATTTCACAGAAACATTTCAAGGTGTGCATATATTTTATTAGCACCCATAAAATGCAGGAATTTGTCTGCTGCTTTTATCTGTCACGCACCCCTTTTCCTTCCTCAGACAAATGAAAGATGACTGGCAATGAATTTATTTAAGGCAATGAATGATGGTGGTTAAGGAAACACGGTGCCCCAAAGTCTTCCCCATGAATTTAAGCACCCACCCACAGTTCTTAAATCTCCATCCCATGATGTGACTCAGCACAGCACACACGTCCCCAAGTGCCTGACAGGCCTCCATGACGCTGGCCACAGCCACAACTGTGGGATTGCAGCTCCTGTCCCAAAAATAGAGGAACCATTTTAGAATGATGACGCTCCTGCTAATTACCTGAGCTGGGATATGACCTTTCTAACAGCTGTATCCCTTTTGGGACCTGTGCTGCCTTTCCAGCAGTGTAAATATCTATGCACAGCACAGCTCTGCACTGTACGGGCTCGCCCAGTGAGGGGGAGAAAAAACCCCAGAAAAACAAACAGAAAAAAAGGAACTAAGATTAAATTCTCCTCCCTGTACAATTAACAGAAGCTGACCCACAATCTCTCTGGGATTTGCACGTGCCTGGGCTATATGGAGGGTTTATTTCCTTCTGGAAGCACAAAGTAGTTCTGTGGGTTTAAGGCTGCTGGTTTAGCTGGGGGCATTTCTCATGAATGAAGGGCTCTGTTCCTGGCAGAAGGCAGCAGTGGGGTTCAGGTCACCAGGGAATGCTTAAGCCAAGGCCAAGGTGGATGTGCCCACAGCCCCCTGCATGGCTGCTCCTCTCTGCCCAATTACTCAACACAAATCAGCAGGGATGGAGCAGGCAGCTCTTCCTGCCTGTGAAGATGCCTCCTGATGTGTGTCAGTCCAGTTAGGGAAGGGCATTGCTGCCATGGGAGTCATTTTAGGGAAAAATAGCATCTTTCATTCGCATGATTCAGATGAAAGGAAACCTCATAGGCACATATGCTCTCCTTTGGATTGGTGAAGGGTGTGTGTACCCTTGTGTGTATGAACCCAACTAAAAATGGTCAGTAAAGTTTAAAACCCATGCAAATAACTCCCTTTTCAACATAATGTTTATTCACAGCACCAAAACACGTGTAGAAATATGTACAAGCAGCAAAATGGCCAAATAGCTGCTCCCTCCACAACCCAAGTTCACCCTTCTTGTAGACCTGTGTCCTGCACACACACTTTGGACCAGCTCCTCTTTCCACTTGGGATGGGACAGAGCTGGAGCAGGTCCTGATCTGTGGAACTGCAGAAAGGCCTGTCGAGATGACAATCTCCATTTGGGGAAGGTTTCTAACCCAAAGGGCAAGTGGCACCTTGCCTGGAGGTGGGCACAAGTAGCGTGGGTCACTGAGAGGGGCACAGGCTTGTGCCAGCACAGCCCTGGTTTGATGATGAATTCTGCTCTGTGTTCCTCTGCGCAGCACAGAGATGTCTGACAAGAGCCAGAACAACTTTTTTTTAATAACTGCATTCCTGTTTTTGACAGTGTGGGCAAAAATGTCTCAAACATATACCTGTCCTTTTACAGATGAATTAGGGGAGCAGTTGCCCGCAAGGGGAAGTTTTTGAAAGAGATAAATCAATTCTAACTGAAGCAACAGCAACTACCAAAAGCAACAACAGACTCTGGACAGTCTCCACAAGAGAAGAAAAAAGCAGTGTTTCATGCTTAATGCATGAAAATTGCCTGAGGCTCAGGTTGGCCTCCTAGCTCTGTCATGGATTCTGTGTGCAATCTTGATAACTCATTCCAAATTGCAAATCTATTCTGCAATGAGGACTGTATCTCCTTTATTCCCACTCTAAGTCCTCCAGCACTCAGACTGTCTCCCAGTGAGTATTTATCAAGAATTATAGGGCATAGTCCCTCAACTGAGACCAGGAAAAATAACAACATTAAATAACAACAGGAAATTAATAAACAAATTGCACCTTTGTCATGGGTAAAACAGTCCCAAAGTGATAGCTTTCTCATAAAAGCTCATTAACTTTACTAAAATATCATCTGTAAATCATCTGAGACTACTTATGCCTTGCTCTCTTCACAACTACACAGTTCAAGAAAAACCAAGTAGCACAATGGCACCTCCTTCTGCGTTGCAATTTAAATAGGTCTGCTGCCAAATCTACTGCCTGAAAGTGAGGAGTAAAAAACATTTTCTAGCTTATTTTAATCATGATACAAATCTGCCACTGCTACTGTAGTTTAGGTGTGTTTCCAGGATGTTAAGTTAATTATATTTTTTCCTAAAGTGACAAAATATAATGAAGCCATGACATTTGTAAAGCCAAGGACCTCATTCTGGCACTACCCTTAACGCTTCATGTTAACTCTTTTTTGCATGCTTGTTTGGTTAAAATGACACACTGATAAGAGACACTTCAAAACAACTGCAGTGTCCTTGCACACTAAAGCAATTTTAGAGATGTAAATTGCCAAACAACAACTTGTAAAAAAGGTCAGTATTCCCTTGTACACACAAGCCAGACACAAAAGCAAATTGTTCTCAAATTCTGAGCAGAAGCAGCAGGGTGTTTTTATTTACTGCAATCACAACCAGTTGCTTTCTCTCCACCGTGCTAGGCAGATGAATTAATTAATTGTCAGAGCACCAGGAGCACACTGCTAAATACACATGTGCATGCTACCAAATTAAAGAAAATTACTACATTGAATTCTTCCCCAGCCTGTTAATTACACACAAGTTACACCCACCATCACGGTGGGTAAACACTTGTGATTTTGCTTGGGGAATTACAACAGGATTGCTTGCTTAGAATATAATTTGTGGCTAATGGATTGCAAGTTTTAAAAGATTATTAGGTACTTCTGCAAGTAAAATCAGCAGGAACAGTTATCACAGCATATCCAAAAGTCATAAGGCAACGCTCATTTTCATGCTTCAGCTGGGAATGCAGAAGAATCTTTGCTGTGGAATAAACCCCATCAGCCCATGCAGACTTGGTGTGAATACTCTGGCAGTGATGCTAGAGGCAGGTTACACAGCCAGATCATTCATCAGCCTGTTTTTTATGCTTTTTGGACTAATTCCCTAAAGCTATGATAGGCAGGTGGGCTGAAAACTCCCACATGTGCTTTGGAAAGATAACTATTCCCCCAGCTGAGCTTTAGTAGCAAAATAAAAGTATTACACCCTGGTTTCTCACATTAGTAAGCACTGTCAATCACTTTGTGTTGATCCAGGAGAAGCTGTAAAGAGAGAATGGGCAGAACACACCTAAAACCAATAGAAATGCACATGGGGCTATGGCTCATTTTATCCCAAACAGACAATTGGCCTCTTGGAGATAAGGAATCCAAACACACAATGCAAGCACAATACTAATCAATGCACAAATAAAATCTAATAAGAACACTGAAAATTTTTTCTAAGTACTAAGACTGTTCAGCTTATTAAAAAAAAACAAACAACAAAAACAAACAAACAAAACCCAAACAAACCCCCCCCCAAAAAACCCAACAAAACAAAACAAAACAAACAAAACAAAACAAAAAAAACCACCCCAAAAAACAAACAAAAAAACCCCCACCAAAACCAACCAACCAAACAAACCCTCAAAAAGTCCCAAAAAACCAACCAAACAACCAACCAATGATTTCCTGTGTTGGCTTTGTGCAAAGCATAAATGGGATCTTTGAGCTCTCTGCCCAACACTGGACTCCTTAAATCTTAAAACTTGTTATGTTGGAGGGAAATGTCAGCCCCTGGCCTGGAGAGAACAGTGGAGCTGGAATAGAGCTAAATTAGCAGCTTGGTGCTAGTGCCAGAGTAACCCTACCCTCAGCCTACAGCAATGTGCTCCCCAGGGGAGGTGAACCAGCAGAGCAACCCTGTTCTACACCAGAGGTGCTGGTTCTAGTGACCAACTGTACTTGTTCAAGGCTGAACTGGTTATCTCACACAGCACTTAGAAAAAAATCTCCTAAAATGCTCTACCTTTTTATCAGTTTTCATGCTTTGTAGCACAAAAGGATCCCCAGCTGGGGACCAGGGAGAGATTTTGCCCAGTTGTACACACTAAGTGATCACAGGCATGTTTCAAAAATACATCCAGAACTATCCACTGTTGAAAACAAAGCAACAAAACGAGACATGTCTTACAGTATTTGGCATCTAGCAGACTTAGCTTTCCATTTTTTGAGTGAAACATAAAGTGATAGTGTGGCACTCATCCCAAGTCAAGCAGCTCTTGGAGATTTCACTACAAGGAATAAGAGTATGAAAGCTGCCCCTGTCATTTCACCTGGATGATGGAATCTTTCACTCTTCCTAATCTGTTCTTCCTTTCTCCTAGCCTGGAATTTGGCTCTGCAACAGGATTGTGCCCAAACCCTTCATCTTCAGACCAAGAGAACACTCCCTGACCTCTTTTACTTGCTGCTCTGGTTAACATACATCAAGTGAACATCCTTGTATCTCGTGCTGTTAAGAATTATCCACCCTCAAGGTCATCCAGGTCTTCCTGTATAAGATCCCTCTCTATGATTAAAAAAAACACCTTCCTTTGCATCTTCAACAAATTTGGTTGCTGTGCTTCTATTTTTTGTCTCAGCTTTACTGTCAAAGACCCAAGAATGACGTTGGGGAAACCCCAGCAGTTCTGTCCCTTCATCCAGCACTCATCCTTTCAATACCAATGTTTTCCTTCATCTGTTTTCTTACCTGGCTTGCAATTCTTCTTCTTATTTCACAAGAAATATTGAAGTGCACTATACTTAATCACTACCCTATGATAATCCCCGGTGCAACGGACTAAAATAGCAAACTATTAATATTTTACACCAACTGGTCTCTTGTCATCCTCACACCACCCATATCGTACCTGCCACAGGCAGAAATTTTCCCAACATTGTTATTTTTGTTCCTTTGCTTTATATTGGAAATCTGATCATTCTTTTTTTTTACCTGATAAAGTCCTCTCTAAGAAGAAATTCCTGGTCCCAACCTAGAATTTAAGGAGCACTGAACTTCAGGGGAGAGAAGTGTCCTGCCAAAGCTACATGCCCAGGAAAATGAATGAGCTCTGCTAAGAAGGCCCTGACTATGGACAGGCAGAGACTGTGTTGGAAATCCAGGCACTGCCTGTGCCCAGCACCTCTTCACAGCCATCCCCTCTACTCTCCTGCCAAGGGTCTCCAGCAACAGATCCTTGAATGACCATAAAGTTTTCCCCAGAGGATGCTTTCTCTGGGAAATCTCTGGCTCTGGTTCAGTTTGTGGTGAATTTAGTTTCATTTCTCAGAACAGACTGAAAAAATATTCTGTTGAATACAAATGGGCTCAATCTAAAGAGTCTTTCAAAATGCTTCTGAATTTAAGTGAAAGTTATAAAATGCTCCTGAGCTCTGTTCCCTTTTTCTCCAACATTTATGGAGCACTATGGAGTTCTGTTTGATTTTACAACAGTGAGTTATTTGACCTTTGTTTTGCATCTTCACTTAAAAATTTTTTGAAAGGCAAGGAACAGAAAAGGAATTACCTCCCACCATCCTTGACAGGGACAGTAAACACAATTAGAGACAATACACCAGATAGATGTTTGCACTTGTTTCCTGCCCTTCCACTGAATCCCAACAAAAAAATCCCTTTGATAAAGTTAATTGGATGATTCTCTCATTCTGCTGGAATAAAAGAGCTCACAGAGACACAAGAGCTGACTTCATTAGACTGAAAGGTAATGAAGGACTTGCTCTCCCAGTGTCACATTCAGCACCACTGGTCCCCTTCGTTCTGCATGAGCTGTACCAATCGAGGTGGCACCGTGTTTTACAGGGTCAGAGATGTCACTTCCCAAACTAAAGTACAATGACACTTTCCCAGATTAAAATACAATGGGATGAGGCTGGCTGCTCTGGCAGGCTCTGAGGGCTCTGCACTGCTGCACACATGGTCAGGGGGAGGTTTCCCGCAGTGAGCAGGGCTGCTCAAAGACAGAAAGCAGGCATTAGGAGAGGGAAGAGCAGGGCTGCTCCCTGTCCAGTTCCTAATCCCTAAGTACATTTATTTCAAAGCAGAGGATGGGGAGGAGCTGTGCACATCACAGTGCAGTGGTTGTTGCACATGCCCTTGCCCTGAAGCTCCTGCATCCACTGCAGGTACCCTATGCCAGGGCTGTGGCACTATCCAGGACTTGTTCCCCATCTTCACTGCTCATAAAAAATGGACAATTAAAAGTAAATCCAAAGGAGATTTATTTGCCAGTGAATGAGGAAGGAGGGACAGAATTTTTTTTTTTCTTCCCCTCCCTTATCCAGGGTTTGGTCATACCATTCCCATGAGTCACTGGACAAAACAAAAACAATTCTGGGACCAGTAGCAGCACAAAACACTGCTATAATCTTTCCATATTGGAGTCACTCCTGCAATGGTCAGATTCTAGTTCACCAACACTTCCCTGCATTGCTGATAGCAGAGCAGTGAGTTAGTGCCAAACAGTCAGAACAAAACCTCTACTTTCACTCTATTCCTTCATTTGTACATTGTACATTTGTTCATTGAACCCAAACTAGATTCTGAAAATCTAACCCAGGCTTGGTGAAAGACTTCCCAAAAAGTCTGCATTAGATGCTCCTAGGTGTAACTGATCACAAGTTGGCCAAATGGAAAAGGGCTGTTTGTTTGCAAAATGTGTTTTAAGTGAGTCATGTCAGTCTGCATCAGAGTGTCTTGCTCAGAATCTACCACTCTCTCCCCTCTCATTTTTGTATGAACCATAAATTGTACCAGTAATGAGTCTGTCTATCATTCAAACCACTGATAAGGTATGATATAGTACAGCAACAGAATGTTTTGTCTGCCTAGAAACAAAATTTTCCACTGGTGAGTCTCCATTTATTTTAGCAGCCAGGTTTGTATTCATTTACTAGGCTCCATGTTTATTCAGTCTCATTCCAGTTTCTTAAATAAAAACGACTTGTGCTTTTCTATATACATGACACCAACGCTATGACATTTCTCAACCCAATTTATAGTTCATTTAAACCCCCACATTTGTTCAATAAGAGCCATTTACAATTAATATTAATCCAAATGACTCTATTATAACAGCATCATTAACTAGCCAACATTAGCTATTTCATTGTTTTGCTCAGGAGTAATGTTTGACAAACCTGTACATTATCCTAATTGCAAACATCATAAATATTAACACAGTAATTGCTTTTTTGCAGTCTTTTGAAACTTAATCTCTGCTCCATGATTTATTCACAATCAACACTTGGCAGAGAAAGCTCTGCCACTTCATTCAAGAGTGTTTCATCAGAGTTGTTTGGATTTAATTTTAAAATATCTTACTTTAACAGCTTGTGCTTTAAAGACACTTAAGCTATTAATAGGATAGAGCCACCTTTGTAATCTAAGATAAATATCTCCCCAGCTTTGTCCCCACATAGAAAAAAGAATTTTAATGCACACTACTTTTCCAAGCTTTTGTCTATAATTTTGTGACAATTCTGTTATTTCCATAAAGAAATGGATCAATATTATTCTTCAAATGTCTTTTCTCCCACCTCCTCCCTCCTCCATCTGTAATTTGTTAGCTGACTCCTCATAAAAAAGTTTCCTGTGTAATTTTTTTTTAATCATTCACAAACCTGGGCTTTAAGCTGAAGGTAATGGCTGTCAGTTTTCTGCAATTTCTACACCTTATAATTTAACCTACATTTGAGATGAAAGATCTATAAACATTCAAGGTGTGAAGACCTCTAAAATTGATAGAGCCATTTGAGTGCAGGGGGTCACTCATCCCTGACTGCTGCCCTGCCACACTGTACCAGAATTATTTTCTGAATGATGCTCCCAATCACTTCTGATTTTCCAGGTCTCTAAACTTCCCCTCTTCCACTGTTTTTTCCCAGGCTGAGGAAATGCAGTAAATCTGATTGCTTTTCAGCTCCCAGTTGTCCTTGTCTATATTTCTGTCTTTAATCCTTCCTCTGTGCAGGAAGGATTTAAGGCATTTCTGGAGAGCCCCACCTTTGAGCATGGGGCAGTCAGCAATACCAGTTGCTTTAGAAAAAGCCACCCAAACAAGTGTTAAGACATTTTGTCTGGCAATAAGAAGGGTAAAAATATCTGTGCCAGGCCCCTTTCTCCATCACACCATTCCAAACATTTCTCCACAAGACCCTTCACAGTGTTATATTCTCCATCTTCAAAACAGGAGGGTGAAAACTATCCCTATCCTTTTCCTGCCATTAGTCATAAAGGAAAGAAGAATACATCATTTATAATACTAGACATATTAATGAGAAGTGATTAAGGCTGAACTTCACGAAATGTGTGTCACTTTACCACTGCTGCCAAAAAATTTCTATGTGAAGCTGAACAAATAATTTTAGACTTGAATTTCCTAGCTGTGTAATGAGGATTGTTGTCACAGGATAATGATTGAGAGACACTTGCATGGTAAACTGCTGAGAGTTTCTGTGAAAAACGTTAATTCAGTTTCTAAAAGCCCTTCAAAAGGAACAGAGAATTAAATTAATGGCAGATTGGAAAAATGGGTTGTGAACTACTCTTGATCTATAGCCCAGGTGACAGAAGAGTTAAGTGCAGGAAGAGACACATCTCTGATGAATTGCCTGTCTCCAGCATGATGAGTGAAAGGAAAAAGCCAAACTACTGATGAAATACTGACTTTTAATAGACAAAAGTCACACACCATACAGTGATTTCAAACTTGAGCAAAGAAAAACCTTCCTCCTTGAAGAGTAACTTGGGGACTTTTTTATGTATCAGCAGTAGGGACTGGCAAGGTTTTAGTTAGAATTAAATAAATTCTGCAGTCTAATGCTACTCATCATTCACTACCAGCAAAAATCCCATACTTCTCATTGAGGAAAATGTCATATTGGATGTCAATCCATTGTGTGGCAATGGATTTTAAAAGATGATATCTTTTTTTTTTAATCAGAAATGGGGCACTGCCAGCTTCCTTATTACACTCCCTTCTCCCTTCTGTTGCATGTGTTGAACAGATCTCAAGCATAATAGTAGGGAAAAACACTAGGTCTTACACATTCAGTCAAAAAAGTCAGTTAAAAATACAATTTCAGATATTAAGCCCCAGGTCTGTGGTTATTCCAAAGTCAGTTGCAGTTCCATGAGCAGAACTTGCCCCAGCATTAAGCAATGCTACAAAAAAAGAGGCAGCTATTGAAATGTCCTTCCAGATCTCCCAAGACATGAACTCACCAAAGGCCAGGTGGTGATCTAAGGTTGGAATCAATAATATCAGAGGTCTTTTCCAGCCTCAATGGTTCTATGCTTTTGTGAAAAAAAAGTCCTGAGACCAGTTGGAAGAAAATGACAGGATTCAGGAATGGCAAAGTGGAAGCCATTAAATGGTATCATGTAATTCTGCACATCAGGGCAATTAGCCTTGACACATTATTTCCTCATGACTGAGATTCATCTTTCTCACCTTTCTTTGTAGAAAGAAGGTGATAAATGGAAAAATCAAGTTTTAGCCAGAAACCCCTGCCTTCTTCCAGCATGACTATCCCTTCTAAAAATATCACATTGTTCACTTTATTCAAACCCTCCAACCAGGCACCTTTTGGCAGCACTGTATATTTTAGCTTGCCTAGCATCTACAAGAGTTCCTCAGCGTCAGCAACTCTTACCTCAGTCTAAAACGTCCAACACAGAAAAGAACAAGGCCAATGTTATAAACAAATTCAATTGCTGATGGATTGCAGAAATTCTTAAAATATCTGCTCTCAGCTGTGAGGTGCAAAGGAATGGAAACTCATGCTGTCAACAGAGCTAAGTTATTATTGTTCTAAATGCAGATTAGCTTTATTAAGAAGTATTTATTACTGTGCTTGCCTTAAACTAAATCTGCAGACTCTCTGCCACATGGCTTGTAGCAGGTTTAATGGTCATGGAGATGCACAGCCTTGTAAATACTGTGACCAGTGAAACTGGTCTGCAGAGTAGCTGAAAATCAGCTTTTGGGGCTGTCTGTGGGTCGGAGGAGAATGCCTCTTTGCCAAGCCCAAAACGTGGCTGGGAGGAGGCTTCCATTTAGCAGACCAGCTTGTACTTCAGTGCTTTGTGAAAATGAGGTGGCCAGGACCTGAAGATGACAGATCCCACCCACCATTTTTATTGCTCTGAAGGGTGTGCAGACGCTGTATAACCATCCCCAATGTCATCCATTGAATGTGCTGTCCTGATCCTTTTCAAAGCAAGCCAACTCTGTGACTACATTGGCTTAATTTAATAGCATCAGAAAAACAAATCGATGCTTCCAGAAGGATAACCTTGAGTTAATCCCACATTGAGGAAGAAACTATCTACTTTGTTCCTGGGAAGGCTCTACCACTATGGCTTCAGGAAATGAAGGCAGTTCATTTTTCCAGTGCCAAGGACAGAGAGATCAAGGACAGTGAACAGTTAAACCCTCCATAGAGAGAGAGAGCAGCCATCAGGAGGCAATTCCAGGAAAACCTACTAACAGCCACAGATTCCTCCTTGAGCAGTGTATATTTCTGCAGCAACACCTCAGATCTTGTAAGGTGAAGATATTCCTGAGAATGCAGCTATGCCACATCACCTCACTGATTTACAGCTGTGTTACACACAACATCTGCAGTATTTACAACAATACCACCAGCAGCTTGCATCCTTTACAGGTTATACTGCACAGGCACTGTCATGGTAAGGTCAGCAACAGCCACTGGGTTTGCCTTAGTGCACCACTCACAACAGGTTAATGGTATGGCAGGGAAGATGAAAACCCCAGGCTTTTATAAGCCTAACAAATTGTGTGCACCACAAGGGATTTGAGCACTGCAAAGAAGGGGAAGCTTTGGATAAATCCTACCTTGCGAGAAGCATTTTTGTCCGTGCTCTCCACATCACCGTCCAGGAATGGCATGGCAAATGAGCTGAGATCCTGCAAGGACAGGGAAGAAAAATTGATGTATTTTATGAATGCCTTCTTCCTTCCATGAGAGAACCCCATCACTGAAGCCCACAGGTCTATTTCCAGAGTGCCCACTGCTTCACCCACAGCAACTGCAAGCGATACCACGGACTCTGCTGCTTCTCCTGGGCTGTGAAACAATGTCAGATGTAAGTTAAAAGTGAACAGGGAGCCCTCAGCAGCACTTGCACCACATCACCATCAAAAACCACCTGCACAGCCAAAGTCAAAAGACCTGTGTTAAAACTTTCAAGGGGAGGTACTGAAATCCGATAGAAAAATTGGTACAAAATTATAGTTTAAACACATCCACCTGCTCAGCAAATGCCTATCTTGCCTTTAGTGGGATGCATGATCTTAAAGCATATTTATGGCAATAAACACAACCTGAATGAAAACATTCTGAGAAGTACGTAACTTGTAAAAAAAAGACAGAGAAAACTGACATGGTGCTCAGGGAGGAAATAACAGATTCACCTGCACAAATGGGAGAGGAGCACCCAATTCTGCAGGACTGAAGACAATAAGGCCATAAGAAAAGCACACATGCTCATTTTTAACTAACAAAAACAAACTGCAATTATATTCCACCTCCTGCCGTCTGTTCTGTTTATGATACTTCATGTTCCAGCCACAGGGTTTTTAGAGCTCCTTTCTACATGCATAAAGAAATTATGTTAGTGTCAAGTTTAGCATCTGTTTGATCAGAAAAGTACATAATGAGCAGTTCTGAGACCAGAAGCATGAGATTGCCTAATACTGTGTGCTGAAGAACTGAGACTTGGGTCCTAAATTGTGTTCTAAATGTCAGGAATACCTTCCCAAAACAGAACCTCCCAGATGCGAGGCATCACCCTTTCCATGCAATGATTCAGCGCTTCCCAACCACCACATCTGCATCCATTTAAAAGAGTTCAAAATATAAATAAATAGCAATTTCACATAAATCTAATTTGTGCTCAAACAGAGCTTAATTAAAAATTAGCACCATCCGTGAAGTCTGCAGGGCTTGCTTGACTTCAGAATTCAGAGCAGCCACAGGTCTAATCACATTGCTTTGTGTAATCATACTAAAGTCAAAATATGCTCAAAAATTGTGTATAACTCAGGAATAATTCTTAGCAGTGTTTGAAAATATTCTGGTTACATAACAAGCAACAAAAATAAGGAACAAAATATTGAATTACTGGAACTGAAACACATGGGAGTAATTCATGCCAAGTTGAAAAGGGAAAAAAAAAAAGAAAAAAGCAGCAGGCAGGCTTGGCCAAGCTGGCCCCAAATCATTAGGCCCCAAACAAATGTATTCCTGACAAATTCTTCTGCTCCCAACCCTATCTATGCACATTCAATGAGAAGTATCTACAAAGATCAACTATGTAACATCTCCCGCTTGCCTGGGCATCTGTGTTTCATATCACCTTTATCTGCAAATAAAAACATAAGGAGACATCTCAAAACCAAAGGAAGATATTAAAATTAAGATTAAAATTACTTACTCCATAAAAAAATTATTTAGCCATAAATGGCATTTATAAACACCATCAATATACAGATTATCATCATCACTATTATTATTACTTCATATGCTACTGCAGGACTTAGTTGAAGAATCTCTGTGAAGATATTTAAGAGCCTAATGAAAGTTATACAAAAACATATCCCCTTGTGTTTAATTTAGCCAAAGGATTTACTAACATTTTCCTCTACCCATCTTCAATAGGGCAGAAGCTGGAATCTGATGTGTGCTAAGTAATTTTCCATGGAATAAATCAAGAAAATAACCTCTTTTGAGCTGTACATATTAGTACATCTATATTACTCCCTGGTGTAACTTCCAGGGAGGAAAGCAGCTATTTAGGAAGGCTGGAGACTGGATGGCAGAAACTGGGTTGAAGGGGACATATATCTACTAATCAGAGTTGAAAAAGCTGTTCAGAAGATCTAGAACTGCCAGGAATGAAACCAAAATGTCTTATTTGAGCAGAAACCTTCAAAACCAGGAGAGGGTAGGTAGATACAACTATTTTTCTAGGAGCTAAATTTCAGTTGCCATTTACAATTCCAAATGTAAAGCCACATATATATTCAAGTCTGAAGTCATGAAACCCAGATGACAACTTCATTCTGATTTGTAACTCTCAGATACCATGGAGGTATTGTGACTTCATCGGTCTTTTCATCCAGAACAAATCTCTACCTGTAAGCCAAATAACTGAAGCTGGAGCTTTCTGGGCAGTATGAGACCTTTTTTTTTTGTTAATACAGCACTGCTGAACATTGCTGAAATTGTACTTTTAGTCCTGTGAAAAAGTCTATAATTGTAACTGCTACCTAACAATTTTTTAGTCTTTCATGGGATTCTATATATTAAGGCATCCATTCATAGAAGGAAAAAAACACATATATCAAATACCAGACTACAAATGCTGCTCTCTCAATTCCAATCTGTTGGTTAAGCAAGGAAATATTAGGTAGTTATTTCCCCTTCATGAATATTTCTGCAGAATACAGACAAATAACAATTTATTTCTTGTGTTCCTCTTCATCCAGAAACACGTGATGATGCAGCAGTGACTCTTAAAAAAACAAAACTAAACAAAAGCCAAAAAAAACCCCAAAAACAAAAACAAAAAACCCAAACAACTGCTCCAAAAGTGTTGCAAAATACCACAGAACTCTTGACAGACCAATGGTGCAGCCCTTGCCCTTGTCACAGTTGTGACTGCTCTGATCTGACGCCAACAGATACACGCAGAAGGCTTGCTCTGCCAGGGACTGGGGACTGAAGCTGTTCTTAGACAGCTTTGCTGCTCTCCAGCTCTGCTTTGCTCCACTTGGAAACAGCTCCCTGGACAACCACATGGTTCTGCAGAGACATTTAGAACTCTATCAAGGGCACAAAGTGATGTCCTGATAGGAGGAAAAGTCCTTCAGACTGCAGAGCCCTGGCTGCAGAATGGCATCGAGCCCTGTGTCCATCTGTCCTGTACTGTATCCTTGGACAGACAACTTCTGTAGAGAAGTTCAACAGTCTGTGATCACCCCTGTACAGAGAAAAGCAGGTCCTAGTGCTGCTAGTCTGGAATTAAGAGTATGAAAAGCCTGGTTTGGAAGTTTCATTGGCTTTCCTATCATGCTTTTGCTCCTTAGCCAATCTTTCCATCACTCTGCTCCATCTGACAGCCAGACATCACTCCTGCCATCCTGTTAGAAAAAAGGACCTCTTGACCACTTTAGAACTACTTTACAGCCACAAAGCTGCCTCAGATCTATTTTGTTTTCAATCCATTTTTATTTACAAGAAGTTGTCATGGCAGCTCCTGTGGTACTCTCTGAAGAACACAGCCCCAGGAGCAGCAAAGCTTTTCCTAGAGGACAGCAGAGCCATGACACATGTACAGCTCAGGGCTCCTGTCAGCAGTCAGGCTCCCTCCTGGGGAGGGAAATCTCCCAAAACTCAACAGGTCAGTCTCCAGTGCAAGCCAGTATCATTCTGTCTGCATTTGCACTTATTTTCTCTACCACTTCATTCCCTATTTCCTCTGGGCAAACAACAGATATCTGGAAGGTCACAGATTCTTCACGTGAATTTTTCCTCCAAAGGTGAGACTAACTCTAGCATGATTCTGGTCTGGGTTACCCCTACATCTACAGGATGATCCTTCTTAATACCAGCCCCTTTTCCTCTGACATCCCTTATATCAGAATATTTGGGATTATGTGAAAAGAAGTAGTAATATGATATACTGGGAAAACAAAGAAACTTTTTTGGTTTGGAGAATAGAAAAGAAACCCACATTTGAGGATGCAGAAAGCAAATATATTGGCTGGCATAGCATAGTCAAATAGCAGGAGTAAGATCTGGTTAGCCAAACCATTTTTCACCTTTTCCAGCCAGTTTCACTGTTTCTTTCCTTACTGGGGAGAATTCCTGCCAAAAAGTCTTGCCCAAACATGCTGGTCTGGAGGTTGCTGCAGTTGGAGACCTTGATGCAAGAAGAGGGCTTCCAGCAGAGACTGCATTCTTAAATAACACACCACTGAAGCCTTGAATCCAGTAAACAACACAGAATAAACAGATTCTTCTTGTATTATTGTTTGGTTTCAAGGCTACTTTGACAGCCAGGCTGATAAAGCTTCTCTGCAAGGGCTGAAGCCAAAGAGCCAGCAAGGGCTGGGGCGTGCTGAGACTAACAGGCCAGAGACCAATTTCCAATGTCTTTTGGGTGGAAGTAGGACCTTTTTATGGCCTCACTTGACAATGATCCAAAATTTCAGGGCTGGGTATCAAAAGTATATTTCACAAACAGCTCCCTGCTGGTGTCTTTTGCAACTGTCTATTCAAAAATGAGGAATGACTGTGAGCAACACAGGGATGTGAAATCTGTGCCCACCATGGTGGGTCCCTGTCAAAATCCAAGACATTTCTCTCTGTGCCCTGAACCCCGGACAGGGGTCTGGGCGGCCCTGGCAGGAAGCCAAAAACACTTGGGGCTTTGATCTCAGCCCATGGAACAAATTACCAAGCTTATATGAGGAATCACAAGTCACAAAAGTTTAGACAACACAGTAGCAGTAGTTAGAGGGTGAAAGGAAAAAATTTGGGAATTGGTACAGGGGGGTTTAAAACCCTAAGATGGAGGGATAGGGGCGTGCCCTATCCTTCTTCCTTCTTCTTCCTGACATCCATCTTTTAGGAGATGCTGGCATTTTTAGATTGGTTCAGAGTAGAAAGTCACTGTCTAACACAGGTGTTAGGGATTGGTACACAACTGTAAATGTCTAATACGTAGTTCATGGTATAAAAGACAGCACCAGCCCCGTGGGAGGCAGTGCGCCTTGGACTGACCTGCTGGCCAGAGCTCGGGGGTCAGACAGAAAATATTTTAGAAAAGAAACAATAAACATCACTGAGAACACGAGCAGAAGACTCCTGACTCCTCTTGGACAGCTGGGTTGGGAAAAGCGGCTTCCACCAACACCTGGGGTCATCTCCAGCAGAGAAGATCCTGACAGGTCCCCATGAACATGGTCAACTCTTTGGCCACGTTTCAGGGGTGACTCAGGTCACCCCTGAAGAAGAGCTTCATGGTAGCCCCATGACCAACCTCTGCTGAAAGTCTGGGTTCCTCAGCTATTAAGAGCTTCAGAGTCCTGGTGTGGGTAGCATCACACAGTCCTGACTATGGATGGTGTCACCTCTGAGGCATTATTTTTCTGCCTCAGTAAGTTCTATATATGTGCTAGGATTGCACCAAATTTAAGGATGTGAAATGCCTGCCAGACATTACAGTTTCTTTTTACAACATAACTCAAGCAGAAGGTGACACTTCACTAAGGCAGTTTTCAATATGGGGAGACAGCTCCTTTAATAAAATAAACAAAAAAAACAACATACAGTGGAATTAAGCTGTATATTGACAAGAGCTCTGATCTCACAAAAGATTGATAAAAGCTGCACTCCTCAGCATCACACCTTAACAAAATCTCCTCCTCTGCTGATATTACTGAGCTATGAGCACTTCAAGTATCCTAGCAAGGACAAAGAAGGTCAGGATTTTTTATTAACATCAGCTGTGAAGTTTCTTTCATTGCATTCTGCACACCAGCAAATTTTTTTAGATCAACCTTGAATTTGTACCTATTACAAGCCTATGTAAAACTCTGAATAGCAAATATGCTACATATGCTAATAGCCTGTGAGCTGAATCCACAGTTTGATCTCCGTGGAATAGAGGCCATAGCTTGGTAGCTCTGCTTGAATGGAAAATTGTCTTTTTCTGAGAACAATCCTATCTAGAAGCCTTTGGGGATTTATAACAAATCATTCCATTATTGCACAAGGAAAGATTCAAAACTGACATACACAGGCATTTCTGTCCTTTTGTTATTGTTGTTTTGATGTGCCAGTTATAGTAAAGTATAATAAGACTTGCTATATTCCTTTATTCCTTTAGGAGTAGGTTGCTCATTGCTTTGCTTTTCTCACTCCCCCATCTAGACTGCCATCAGATGTCATCTATGCCATCTAGACTGTAGCATGTGTTTTGGAGAGAAATATATAAGTTGTACTGTGAGACTGAGGATGCTGGTGACTAAGTCTCAGTATGACTCAATGGGAGTAGGCAGGAACAGATGTATAAATCTGGTTGGATTTGTGCAAGACAGCTTTGTACTGCACAAGGCTATTCCAATTGATCTGTTTGCTATTACTTTTAAGGCTATTTGTATTAAAAAAAGCAAAACAAAACAACAACAACAAAAAAAACCCCTAAAGAACAAAACAAAAAACTCCCCCAAATATGCAGGTCTGGAGAGTTTGAGAGAGTAGAAACAAGATATGGAGACTTGATTGGTGAGTCTGTACCTTGAATCCTGTGCTCAGCTCCAGCCACTCACTACAAGAAAGGTATTAAGGGGCTGAGGAGTGTCCAGAAAAGGGTAAGGAGATGGTAAAGGGTCTGGAATACAAGTCCTGTAAGGAGCAGCTGAGGGAGCTGGGGACGTTTAGGCTGGAGAAAAAGAGGGTCAGGGGAGACCTTATCACTCTCCACAACTCCCTGAAAGGAGGTTGTAGCCAGGTGGGGGTTGGTCTCTTCTCCCAAAACAAGCAAGAGGACAAGAGGAAATGGTGGAGATGGCAAGTGTGCAGTGAACTCTTTGATCTTAGAGGCCTTTTCCCACTCTAATGGTTCCATGATTTTGGCACACAGTATGAAGATTCCAGAGGCAGCACAGTCCAGGGGTTATTGGGTGACTGTGCAGGACCAGCTGTGTGCACTTCAAGGTGGATACAGCATCAGACTTGAAATAACAGGAGGTAAGTCCCCCTAAATGACATGCCTGGAACAAATGGAAAATATTCAGTCCAAAAGAGGCACTATCTAAAAGGTTAGAGAGTAATGGGTGACTGAAATCTAACCCAGATATCAGTATGTGAAAATCCCCATCCATCAGGTAATTATTCAATGTTCTGTGTAAAAAAACTCACATATGAAAGCTTGGCAGAAGGAAACCAGCCTGTGTGCAGTTCAAAGGCATTTTTTTCAGCTGCAACAAGTGGACATGGTCTACTCAAGGAGCTACTGAAGCCACTGTTCTCACCACAGGCCCTCCAGCTTGGATTGCCATCACTTGGGCAGAAAAATCTGCTAAAACTATGAATTTCACAGGGAAGGGATTAAAGAGAGCCATTAAACCAGTAAGTCCTTGATATTTCCCTGAAAACAGCTATCTTCCAAGCTGTTCTTCCTGAGTTATCCTGATCATGGGATACTGGCAGCATCCAGCACACCCTTCTTAATTTCTGAAATACTTAACTGATCCTGACAGGCATTAATCTCCAGCAGTCTACAGCAAAATCACTTTTTTTTTTTTGTTTCTGGAGCTGTAGACAAGATCCATCAAAAAAAACCAAAAAACAAAAAACAAAAACCCCAAAAACCTTTCAAGAGAGCATGGATTGTTTTTTGTGTTATTCTCAATCTCTGACTTAAATCACTAGAACACATTCGTATGCTGTTTACAGAAAAAAAAAAAAAAAAAAAAAAAAAAAAAAAAAAAAAAAAGTTTTTTTTCACACCTTTCTCCTCCCCCCCGAGAACACCCCCTT
>VZRH01008208.1:669773-713973 GCA_013397555.1 Urocynchramus pylzowi
TTTTAAAAAAAAAAAAAAAAAAAAAAAAAAAACAACAAAACAAAACCAAAACCAAAATACCAACTAACCAACCAACCAACCAACCAAAAAAATAAAAAACCACATAAGAGCATATACAAGTTTACGTTTTACTTCCTAATTTGGTCATGTAAATAATAATTTAAAATAATCAACCCACACCAGAAAGAGAAGTGTGTTCTCAAAGTCTCTCACCACAGACAACAACACTTTAAATACATCCTGGACACAAAATTTGCCTAAAGAAAAGTGAAAACAATTTGATTTTAAAGAACTCAACTAATAAAGAACTAACAAAACTTAAAAAATCAAATACAAGTACAAAAGATCACATCAGAAGAAACACATGTCAATTTCTGCAGTATTCTGGTTTTAATTTGGTTTTTGTTTTCTTGGGTTGGGTTTTTTAAAGGTAAGACAAGTTGCACACAAAGCAATCACTAAGGCATGTATATAAAACAGGGTTTTTTTCATTTAAGAAGTTCATGAAATAATTCGAAAGGGGAAGTCTTTTAAAGGCTGTAACCTTTACACCTCACCAAAAAAAGGGTGTAAACTGTCACTCAATTAATTTTACTCGTACTGTGACCCTGGTTAATAAGAGTAATAATGTGTGTGAATATATGTACATCTATCTGAGAAAATAGGCACACACACATATATATATAAATATAGACACATGCACAAAAACTACTGTTGCAGGTGAATATTTTTAGTTCTTCCCACATTCCATGGCCTCCCTGTTACACCTATATTTTAAATGATGAAGGATGACTTTGTGGTTGAGGTTGGCAGGGTACCCACATTTTATTCCCAGTAAACAAATTCCAGCAAGCCCTGAAGGCTGATGGGTCCTTTCTCTCAATCATAGATTGACTAGATTTGTTTAGAAAGACTTAATTTTATTTTTTTTTTTAATACGTTCAGCATTTTGTAGAACTGGAAGAAAAAGCAATGATTTTTAAAAAAAACTTTGTACATTTGACACAATATTGACTTAAACACACAAATAAAATGACAGCAACAACTACAACCTACACACAAAGCATCACTTGTTTCATTCCTCACACTGAAGTTGTCCTCCATAGACATTTGGGCTTCCAAACCTGCCCCAAATGCCCCAGATTCCATTGGGGGCAGCACCACAAGCCCCAAACCTCTTTTGTGGAGATTCTATGAATTATGCCGAAAAAATATTGAAGATTGCAACAGAACATTAATTATGTCATATCAATTTAAAAGATCAACCAATTTGATCCAACTTTCTCCAAGGCATAGAATAGCCCAAGTTGGAAAAGACCTCAGAGGATCATCCAGACCAACCTTTCATGGAAAGGGAGCCTAGATGAGATTATCTAGCACCCTGCCCAGTCACATCCTGAAAACCTCCTGGAAAGTCCAATTCCATACCTCAAATACCACATTTATATAGTGTTTGTTTTGATCACTGTGTTATAGTGGTGCACTGGATAACAAAAGTCCACAGGTTTTTGAACTGACAGAAATCCCCCTGTGAGTGCCCAACCACCCCCCTCCAGCTGTCAGCACCAGAGCAGCTTCTGAACAGGAACACATCCCATAAACAGCAGGATCATCTGTTTTGAAGGTTGGAGACTGAAATCTTGTTTCTTGGCAACATTCAGTAATTCAAAGCACATTCTTATGTGTTTCATAAAATGTCTTTTTCTTCCTTTTCTAGTACTTTTAAGCCTATACACATTTTCCAGTGAGAACAGGGCTGATGGACATGGGTCCCAGTCCCAGTCTCTGAGTTGACTCCCCACATGGACCTGGGCAAAATTGTGCTTTGCTGTGGCAGGTCTAATGAGACCTGATAGACCTAATATAAGATCTAATAATACTTCCACTGATTTATCAGCAAGAATCACTCTTCCACACCAGGCCGTGCAGCCACATTTGCAAAATGCAGCAGTATCAGTTTAGAACAAGCAGGTACAACCACAACTCCTCTTTATTTACCATGAAAGGGAAAAAGCATTAATAGCTGTTCCAAAAACTTTGCTGTTTTCATTTCTCTCCTCCTGGCTGTTCTTTGCTGGTTTTTTTTAGACTACGCTCTATTCAGAGGTACCACTTTTTAACAGAACACACAGGAACAAGTATTGTTTAGTGAAATTCTGATACAGAGATAATAATATGGCATCAAATAAGGATGCCATATTATTATGCACCAAGATACCTGAGAAATCATTTGGCCACAATACCAGCATTAAGTATGACAAACAGCAACTTTGGATCTTGATCAACAAACAGCCAGTGGTTGAGGGCTTTGCAAACAACTCCAGAAAGGTTTTCAACCTTGTCCTTGCTGTTGGATACCTCCGTAGAGCTCCTGCCAAAGATAATCCTCCCCTACAGCCCAGTAATATATTCCAAAAAGAGAATTTTATTTACTTTAGGATATGTTAATTACTATTTGTGTGTGTTATTAGCAGCATTTTCTTCAGAATGCACAAGTTGTCAGCTATTTTGGAAAAAAAAAAAAAAAAAAAGGAGGAATTGCAGCTACAAAATACTTCTGGGTTTACCCTCTCCTAGTACTTGAATTAAAACATTATGAGCATGGCATAATATACCAGCTACAATGTCCTAAAATAGAATAAACATTTCCATCCACGTACAGCTCAAGATATTTGTTTCTCCAGGACCACTGCCTCTCTTGATTGCAAAGCAGCTTTTGAAAACAGATTTCTCAGTCCCTCAGCTTTCCACTCTAATGCTTCTGAAATATGCCCATTTAACAAGTTGCAGGAGGACCCTGGGGACCTCCTGCTGAAACTCAGACAGCACACAGACATTGTAATAACCTGGCTTCCACCTCAGCTAAAGCTTTTTTATGAAAGGTTTTTCCATACAGAATTCATTCTTTGGTGTTCAGAGTCTGATTACCCCTCTTCAGAGCATCAGTAGAGATTTCCACTGAAAGCTTATCAGCAGAGACTGTTTCTGGGAAAGGAATAAGAGAAATATATCTAACTTGAACTTTGCAGTGCAGCCTTTCGCTGCCTTTGGAAGCTACACTGTGAAGTCAGATTTTTGTATAATACACTGACAACATCTCAAGCATCAGTAGAAAAGGAGCTAATTTGGTTTATTTGCTCTAGGGCAGGAAGAAGGGAAGGAGAAAGCATCTGGAAGAAGAAAATGAAACCCTTACAACTGCCTGGAAAACACCATTTCAAATGCTAGATTTCAAGGTCACGGAAGGAAGTGACCACTGACTGGACTATATTTAAATACACTATGAAGCTCAATATTGTGCTTATTTTTAGGCAAGAATAATAACTATTCCCCTTTCTTCTGTACAAACTCATTCCTAACAGGCATCCTGTCCAAAGGCAACTCCTAACACTGACAGGAGCACAGTATGGGGCTATATGGCTGCCTTCAGGAACACTTCTTTTTTCCTACCACCAAAGAGATATTAGCAGTGCATTTCCAGGATGGAGTTTCCTTCCCCAGGTCCAAGTCCAACATCTACTAAAGTCAATGATAGAGTAGATGTTGTGTCAGACTCTAGACACAATAGATGTTGTGTCAGACTCTAGATTACAACCCAGCTTAAAGGAAGTCAGCCAGTGTCCCTCAAAAAGTCTTAGTCTTAACCTGTGAAAATTTTAGCTGAGGTCTTCCAAGCCAGAGCTTGCCCAGACAAGGGCTTCAGAACCATCCAGAGAAAAGTGAGCACCAGCAACATCCACTAGCTAATGGTTAACCTTTCTGAATCCATTCCTCACTTTGGTTTTACAAAAATTAAGAGGTTTATCTAACTTAGTGCAAGAGTTTGAGCTTCATGTACTGAAAGGACGAGCATAATGTTCTTGCATGAACTGATTATTGGAACACTGGGAGAAGAAAAGGTGATTCACATGCTTGAGGTTAAAACAAATGGAGGTGTCCAGGTGTTCAGGACAGAAAGGATTTTCTCTTCTTCCTTCCTTCCTGCCCCAATGTGAAAGTGCTTTGTGTGGTTGGTTTTCATCTTTTTATGCGTGGTCCCATTTCCAGGGCCACTTCAGAAAATTACCTAACAAATCCTTCCTGCTGGGAAAGTAAATTTCAGAATAAAAAGCTGGTAGCAGTCTTGATTACTTCAGCACCTCTCCTCCAGCACATCATGGTGGTGGATTTTGGTTTCAGGGACACTCCGCTGAAGCTGTGACATGCTCTGGACTGTAGTGGGTCCCTGCCTATGGGGTGTAATAAAAATTCTGTAGATCCTTGTAGCATGAAACCTTTGGAGATGGCAACTACCAGTGCTGACAGAGGAGCACCTCTTGGAAAGAACTGGCTTCAGTCATGGAACAAAAAGCAAACACAGCACTTCAGGGATGTATGTCCAAGTTTCTGTCTCTCACAAACATCCCTGCACACACCCCACCAACACGCTCATGGCAACCAGTGCCACTGCACACAGAAATTTTGAGACATTCATTTTGTTGTCCTAAGCAACCACCAGATCAGCTTGTTCCTCCAGATGTAACCACAAACATTCAGCAGATTAAGCTGAGCTCTCTGGCCAATTTCATGTCTTTCTTTTTTTTTTTTTTTTTTCCATTGTGGAAATGAGGTAACAGGACAATGCAGAGCAGTCCATATTGATCTTATCCCACTACTAAATTTCTTCAGTTTATGAAAATCACTAAGAGGTAGTTTCTGTGTCAGCTACTCAGAAAGTTGTACAGCAAGTCAGTGCCTCTAATACATTACAAAACCAGTTGTAAAGTCATAAGCTTGATGTATGGCTTCAGCCACGGCCACATGCTCAAAACAAGGATTGCATCTGAATCTAGTATTTTGCAATTGCTATTTTAACAACCTGTTTTAAGTTTCCTTCAAGTCTTGCCAAACTGTAATGAGAAAGAGCAGAAATTTTCCAAAGCTGCATCTGCCCAAAGAGGAACTATCTGAGAAAACTTCAGCCAAAATATTTAAGCCATTCCGAAAAAAGTTTCAGAGACTATTTCTATATAAGAAACCATTTTCTGGTGAATTTCAGAGGGAGATTTCTAGCTCCTCCTTGGTTTGGGTCTAAGAGTTATGACTTGGCAGGACAGACTGCATAAGGCAAACATTTCTGTTCTCTATACAAAAATGAACCTAAATTAAACTACTTTATACAGGGATGCTTACATTGTACAAGCACTGGCAGAAGTGGGATTGAAAAACTGAGCCCTTTCAAAAAAGGGGAATGAAAATGTGGGAGATAATGTGGCCAGACTAACAAGTAAGCAGCTGTGGTGCTTACTTTTGAGAATATCTCAAAAGGAGCAGGGGATTGAGAGGTAGAGGATAGAATCTAATACTTGCTGAACATGAGACTGAAATTGAGTTCAGACATCCACAGAATGGAAGTTGAGATTAAGAAGCAGACATGAGGCAGGGACAGAGCAAAGTGGCTGAAGGCATAGGATGTGAGTGAGACAGCTTTACTGAGAATGGGCAAAAAAGAGACTTCACTTCCTGTCCACCTCCAGAAGATTAAACAGAATCAATTCCTCCTGAAGAAAGTAACAGGACTGTGTAAACTGACATTATGAGCAGGAGTCAACTAAGACTGAGACACCTAAGTTCAGGTCTCTCACCACAAATGCCTATATATAACCTAGTGTTTGAATTCCCAGGATAGAAAATAGATGTGAAGGGTGGCATTCAGTGGCTGAAATAGAGGTTCTTATTGCCATCTGAGACAAAACAGGTGAGGGCACAAGGCTGACATCTGCCACAGCATCTGCATGGGGCCCGCACTCTGTGGGAAAACACCAATTTGCCTGGAGTCCTTTGGCAGAAAATATGTCACTGTTTGTGACTGACAAAGAATATCCTCTCCAGAGAGGGGACAGCAGCAGCATCCCAGTGTCAATGAGGAAAGCTGAAGGCCTGGCAGGGTACCTTAGCACAGTGGTAGCTTACAGGCTTGTAAATGGGCATCCTAGTGGATCTGCAGAAAAGAGCAGAATTGAAGCTGGACAAGCTACTTGTGTCCAAACATTTCTCAGCTTTTGAGGCACTGACTTTGTAACCTTACCAATATTCTTTCAACATTTCTTGCATATTCTTATATAAAGGCCTTATATATGAATTTGGACTGGGGTAGCTAGAAGCATCTGATGAAATTCAAACAAATCTCCTTTGATTTGTGATAGTCCATAAAACAGCACTAGGTATACATAATGCACAGCATGTTCTCTACAGATAGGTAACTTTGCCAATTAAAGCAACCCCAGAGATGGTTTTCCTAACCACTAAAGACAAATATGCTTAAACAAATGGTTTATGAAATCCAATAGCAAGGCACGGAGAGCAAGGCCAGTCTAGTTTGATTTCTCTGCCTCCTGTTTATCTCTCCTTGAGGAATTCAAACTGAGAAGTCCTTGTGTAACTCGTGAAGACCAAAGAGGAAGCTCAAAGCACTGTGAAAAGGTTAGTGAAGACAACAACTGGAAACAGATACACGCCTTGCACTATGTTAATAATGAACAGTTTTTGTTTGAAATCTCAAACACAAGCTCAAGCAGTTCAGGCCCCAAACCTGATGTGGATATTTGGCAATCACCAACCTGTGTGCAAAAGAATAAAGAAAACCCTGCTCTTTGTCCTGCTGTTTGAGCTGTTTACTTTCTGGCATGAGTTTGCAGTTCCTGAGATCTTAGAATAAGGTCTGTAACCACAGAGCTGCAAAAGTTTGAGAACTGTACCAGACCTTGGGCCAGTAGTTCAACAAACAACTACAAAAGAAGAGTTCAGATCTTCAAAGAGAAAGAGGAAGGAAATCAGCTGTCAGCTAGCTTAAAAAAAAAAAAAAAAAAAAAAAGATGCAGATGATTTATCGCTTACCAGTTTACCTAAGAAAAAATCCCAACAACCGCGAGCCTGTGAGATACCAAACACATAATGTTTAAATTTCTCATTAAAAAAAAAACCCAAAATGGCCACAGAAAGAAAACTGTAAGCACAAATAAACTTCCTTGGGAAAGCAGCATCAGCGTGGGCAGTAAAGAAGTTGTTGAAGTGGAACAATGTGGCAAACCCGACACTGATTGGATTTAAGGCTCTAATCACTTTCCCCTGCACACGAGTCTCATATCTGTTGTTAACTTTAATGAGACTTGTGTGCCAAGCCTGCAAGGAGAATTGGTCCTTAATTCTCCTCACTGCCAAACTGTTTCATTAGGAAGTATTTCCATGTCTTCCTGTTGAAGTTTCAGTCGGCAGTGCCGACACAGACTCAGTGCTGGGGATGAGGAATTCTCCTCAGATCTGGGAGCTGTGGTGAGAGAAGGGCTCGGGTAGATCCAACACTTGTGCCCATGAGTGTGACTAAAGATCTAAAGCTTGTTACCTCCTGCTTGCCCCTGCAGTGACTCTGGGGGAATGACTTTCTCTGCTTTTCTTTCCTTAGTTTCTAAAAAGGAGAAGCATTTGTTGCTATCTCCCTGATGGAGCTATTTGGAGGATGAACTAGGATGTGTTTGTAGAACTCTGGGCATGAGAAGTTTTATTTGAAAGTTACTCCTTATTAACCCCACCTGCATTTCTCTGATGGTAATCTTTGGCCTACAAATATTGTATGTAATTCATAGAAATGAATACCAGGTGAGCAGCTTCACCAAGTTTTGCAGTGGCTTAATGAGTCTGCTTATAGTAATGATCTTATAAACCCAGAGTAATTGAATAACAAACCACAAATCAGTTGCAGCCTGGAAAATCCTAATTTGAGGCCACTTTCTGCCTCCACCTGCATAACATTTTAAATTTGTTGCTTTTCATTTCAATGCTGATTTACTCTGTGTGTTTCAAAGACTACTTCAGCCTGTTGGCAGCTCAGGAATGGGAGCAGACCTGCTGCTCCTTGGCAGCAGGTGAATGCCTTGGCCCTTGAAGAGATGTCCAGATTCATGTTTCCCCAGCAGCTGGCAGTTCAGCCAGGCCTCTTTGCTGCAGAGATTCTCTGGGGGAAATTCCTAGCTTATTTTCAAACTTCTGAATAGCATTTTGGCTTCAGAGTTTCCTTCTGCTCCCAGCACCCTGAGGGTTTGTCTGCTGGGCTGCCTTGGCTCCAGAATTCAGATCTTTTTGGCTTGAAGGTGGCATTACTCAGGAATTACTCAAAAACCTTTCAACCATGTAGGATAAACAAAGCAACCTAAATTGCCATTTTAAGACTACAGGCAGGTAGGATGTTTTTCCCAGAGTTGTTCTTAGTTGCTATAGTTGATACAAATGTTCCTTTAGTTTTATGTAATACTATTTGTGGTCAAAAATAATCATGAATATCAGTAGGGAAACATGACCTGTGGAGTTTGCTGTTGTTGGCAATGTAATACAGACTCTGGGTTGCTATTGATATTAATATATGATATTTGTTAGCAAACAGTATTTATGCTGTGGGTCATTTTGGGCTTTCTTGGCTCCTTCACTAGCAAAGCTCAATGTAATTTGGGATAACATTAAACTGAATTCTCTAAAATAACTCTGCACTCTTTCAAACTGAAAATGCAATTCCTGTGAGTTGAGCTGCTGACAGCTCTTCAGCAAAAACACGTATTTTGTTTTTCACTAATTACAATGCTCTAAGATTTCCTAAGTGAAACATATTGAATTATATGTGGGCTGTCAATCATGTTTGCCTTTGCTCATGTTGGATTCCTACATCGAAAAACAAGCTAAATTATAGATTGTCACTTTCTTTAGTAGCTCTTACAAGAAATGTGCACATCTCAGTTGCTCAGCCTCTGGCCAGTAATGATGCCTATAAAGCTTTACATGGGTATCTGATGTGTTTTTCTCAGCTTGTTTTTGTGGGTATGGATGGTAACTTTGGGATTTTGCCTTGTTTTTCTCACATACAACTTTACTGGGGTGTTTGGCTTACTTCAGCCCTGAAGAACAAAAATTTATCTCATAGGCTTCTATGAGATACATGGCAACAACATTCACACTGAGAAGAGATGTAATCATGCTGGAATATGTGCATTTTAGCATGTGTTAGGGGTAAATGGTATCCTGCATGTGAAACTAGAGTGTAAGCCTAAGAGATGGAGAACAGATATCTAATGAAGGTTAAAGACTGTGTTTTATATGTGTGTTATTTGGCCAAGCAAAATTATGAAAAGGCAGAAATAAGAGGAAGCAAAAAAAGCTGGAACAAGAAATGCAGGTAAATGTGTTATTACCAAAAATCAACCAGCTGAATTGAGTGCAGTGGATAATAGTTCAGCTAAATAAAATGAAATACTCCCAAAAGTTACACAATTTAGTAAACTGCAGTGCATCATAACCAGATGAAGCTGGTTTTTTACGTATCCACTTCTGGTTAAGGCAATAATGGCATTGCTGAGATAATTTTGTTTCATATCTGAAAAAATTCTTGTATGATGCTGCTTGGAGACATCTGCTTTTGCACTGGGGGAAAAACTATGCTTGCCAATGGAGAAACCTAGAGGAGATGTTCCCAAAGTAACAATACAATATATTAAATAATTGGGAAATAATATTAGAAAAATTAATTTGAAAAATTAAAGAATTATTCTGTACTATTCCTTTTATGAGTTTGTAAGAACCATGATAAATTTATAAAACAATTGAAATATGGGAGAGAGAGAAGAGAAGAGAAGAGAAGAGAAGAGAAGAGAAGAGAAGAGAAGAGGAGAAGAGAGAATCAAAGCAAATTTTTTCCTGTTTTATCTTGGGATCCCATACTTCTCTCTTCTGTTGTCTGCTTTTTTTATCTCATCTTGGTCCTTCAGTGAAAGCAACAAATCAAAAAGTTTTGGTTAGAAAAAATAGCAACAGAATATCAAAGTCAGTTGAAATATATTAGATGTTAGTAGTTTTGGGATGACACAGTGGTATTATCCCAGGGATATTGTGGAATTTTTTTTCCCCAAGGGCATCTGTGCTTTCCCACTTAGGGGATCTGGTGTGGAGCTGTGAACCTTTTATTGAAATGTTGTACAGCTACAAAAGTGGGCCTTAAAAGCTGAGGTTGCTGAGATGGCTTTGCTTTAACCTTTCTCTGTGTGTGATAGAAATCAAGGCCCCCTGAGTGTGGAGAAGGTCATTTCAGTGCTCACTGTGAGAGCTTGGGCTGTGTCTGACTCCTGAAGAAGCACCTAGTGCTGCTCAGTGTGATGGCCTGAGGGACAGGGATTGGGACAGGCTGCCCTTTAGTGCCTCTGTGAAGGTCCACACATCCCATCCCTGCTGAAAAAAAACCTGTGTCCCCTTGAAGGGGAAAATTTTAACTTCAACAGGTTAGAGAAAGAAGGGAGACAACGCCTAAATGTGAAGCAGGGAACAGCTGGCTATTAGCCAGGCTGCTAAAAGGGAGAACTACTCCAGGATGAGTCAGTGACATGAAACTGCAAAAAAACCCCAAATGTATCCAAATGGGTACATTAGAAGAGCTGTCAGACAGGCAATTAAGACAATTCACATAAGACTTCTGTGAGTCTAATTTTAGATCTTGTTTGTCCAGAGCATCTTCAAAACACAGTGCTCCAAAATGGAGCAGTCCAGAAAACCAGAGGAGGATTATCACATATCTCTGGGCTGATAGAACTGGGGTTTCCAGACTAAGAAAGAGAAGAAAAGAAATAAACATGTCAGTGCTTGGTCAAATACTCTCCATGGTCACTAAGTCAAGAACAAAGAACTTAATTTGCAGGAAGTACGATTTAGGTTGGACAGCAGGGATAATTTCCTGTCAATATGACCACAAAGTTCAAGAGACAGCCAAGGCATGCTGGAGAACTTGCTGCTCTGGGAGGTGGTAGATCTTTCTAGTAGGAGCTTGTATCAAAAAGAGCTTAGCCAGAGATGGTCTGATAGCTTTGGAGGCTGCATCTCAGTTTTGTAGCATCCCACACTCAACTTTCATGGAAAGGGTTATCTTGGATAAGGGGAATTGCAGCATTATCTCCTCTTCCCATCTGGATTCAGCAGAGGCAGAGCTTCACCTGAACATCTGTGTATGCAGGGCCAGAATGGGAGAGGTGGTTGTGGAAGCACCATCTGCTGCTTTAGCAGGCATTCCCTCTTTTCATGGATCCTGCTGGATTTTTGTGACCTATCTGCCATCCATGGCCTCAGTCCAGTCCAGCTGCACCTATCCTGCTTTAATGCAAGACCCTGGAGTGTGTGATCTCCTAGGATCCAGAATGGGAAGCCACCTTCCAGAGGGTGTGTCACAACAATGGGGCTGAAGACCTTGGCTTTGATTTCATAAAGGCTGAATCCATTTCGATTGTTTTCTCCCACAACAGACAATCATGAACTATCTGATGATTCACAGCAGGAATGAAATATAGTTTTTGTAACATCAGACCTGGTTCCCTTCACCCCATATAGCAAATGAAAGAAAAAAATATATTTGAATAGTCCTGATTTTAAGTGTCCCAAGAGCCCTCTCACACGCTGCAGGTTCTGCAATGCATTCTCACAAGAAAAAAAATTGCAATAATTTTTTTTGCCTTTCATTCATTGCTTAGGTATTCAATTTTTGGTACCAAACAGCATTCCAAAAACAGGACTCCACACAAAGTCACAGCTTTCAATAAATAACATAAAAAAAAAATTAACAAAGTAAATAACCCCTGAAGCACTTGAGCTAACACATACATACTGACAGCCATTCTTGTTCCTTCAAACACATCAAATCCACTTTCCCTGTGCACTCAGAACCTCAGGTGAGATTGGTGGACAGAAGGGGTTGGGCCATCCTCTGCTCCCAAAGTGAATGAGCAAGGTGCTGCAGGTGCCAACCTCTGTGTCTCAAGTCCTCTTGTTTGTGCCATTATTGTAGCAGAAACTGTTCCTTCCCTCCAGCAAGACCTAGAGATCACCTGAAGGAAAGAGAACTCCAGAAAAAGTGCAAAGTTCAACTCACAAACAGGTCAAGTAGATTTTCTGATCAGATCTCTTTTTTTATGCTTTGTTTATACAGCAAAATGCTCCAAGCAGGCTAAGATCCCACCCAGGCTGTTCATCAAACACTTCAGCTACCTCTAAGCATTCTTGCAAAACCCAAGAGCACTTTCCACTTCGCTTAGTAAGAACACAGCACAAAGAGTGTCCATAAAGTCAATCACAGGCTCAAGAGCAAAAAGCTTCCTGACTCATGAATGTTCCTCAGCCAACACACCCTTCTTCATCTTCTCACGGGTTATGGAACTGGCTGAAGACTGCAGCTGGAAGGTGAACTGGCTTTGGCTGCACTCTAACACCAACTCCCAGCACTGCCCTTGTCTGCTTTGCTGCTTATGGATTTTCCTTCACACACTCTCTGGGTAACACTGAGGAAAGCCCTGTTCCACCACAGTGGGCTTGCTGTGAAAATATTTATATGACAAAGAATTTCTGAGAGTGCAAGGGTGAAATATGACCCTAGCATAGTATGACATTTAATAATTAAGCAAGTTTTGGAGTTTCAAGATACAGAAACATTGCCCTGATTAGTATCAAAGTAGTAAACACTGTCTTCAAAAGGGTTTTGTTATAAATGTAGAAGTGAAGAAAGAGAATTCAAAGCAGCCAAAAATGTAAAGCTTTCATTTCAACACAATTCTTTATTCCTTTTGTTTTAGCTGGAGAAACACAGGCACAGTACAATGCCCAACCAGCCATGCAGCAACCTGTCCAATTTATAGCAGTGCTTGGCAATTCAAGATTTTCCTTCAGGTGCTGACAGTCATGATGCAAAAGAAAAGCCACATGACTGATTACAGCCTGCACTCTCTGAAAAGACAAATTAAAAGAGAAAAGGAGAAAAATCATCCCTGTTTGGATGTCATTTGGGAGCTAGACAGAGAGTTTATATTGTTATATGTCCATCTTTCTGTCCCTGATGAAAGCATTCCTCAGGATGACAAGGAAAGGCCAGGGTGGTGACAGGTCAGGGCTGGCAGTCAGGACAGCAGGACATGCTTCCTTTGGCCCCCAATTCCCAAATATCAGATGCAGATCTAAACTTTCAGGTTACCAGTAGTGGATCCCAGAAGTGGTACTGAGCCCATGGTCATCTTCTCATTTAGACATGCAGCCTTATTTCAACCAAAAAATTTCGATTCACTGATTTCTAATTCTAGTCATCTCTTGATTAGCAATTATTTTCTTAAAGTAGTTCTTGTGTACTTCACTAAACCTAATGAATTATTTTGCTCCCAGCTATATTGACTTCTATAGAAAAAACACATTACTTCAGAAAAGTCAGAAAACTGGGTAAAGCTTTCTGTCCCTTTTTGGGGGGAGGAGAACAAAAACCTGGTTTACAGTCTGAAACTTTCTGTACCAAATTTGAAATTTTAAAATATGGGTCAAATTTTCAGTGTAAGGAGCTTAATTATTCTTTAAAAACAGTCTCTTTTCCCCCACAGTTATCCTATATTGCATTATACAAGTAACCAGTTCAATTGTACAAGGGATTCTGAGAAAAAGAAAACTAATTTTCACCACAGCCAGAGACTGACAACTGCTGGAGGCAGGCTACCAGACGTAACTGACAAATTATTTCACCTGCTATTGCAAATCCTGCATTCCTAAGTACTTTAGACAAACCTCTTAATCCACCACTTGAAACAATTCCCAGGCTGAAGCGTTCAAATCAATGTAATATAAAGTTAACCCTCAACAAAGAAAACTCATGGCTTTACAAAGATGTGCTCTACAGCAAATTGAGTATGAGTCAGATACTTGCAAATTCATTCAAACCTGACTGAACTGCAAAGGCAGAGGTTTTTCTTTTACAGAAAGAACTAAAAGGAAATGAACAGTTAAAAAAATAATATAAAAATCACACAAATTAAGAAGGCACAAAGAAACAAGAACTGTCAGCCAGTTATTTTTAACAAAACCCAAACCACCAAGGTATTGCTATAAGGTAAAAAAGGCAACTCATTAAACTGACAATAAAAATAGATGAATATAGCCAGAAAGTTTTCCTTGACTGTTTTAAAATATGTGTATATAAACCAGGTCAACAGCAACTTGTGAATTAAGATACTGTTGTGAATTCTAAAATCTTCCCAGATGTAGGTTACAATTCCTCAGTCCTGGAAGACTGTATTATCAGGCCATCAGGTCAGGAATTAAGAATTGCCTCTGTCACTGATATACCTTCTGACTTTTATTAAAGTGAAGATCCAGCTTTCAGTCCTGTGTAAATATAGAATATAAAGCAAAAATGCACTGGAAAGACAACCTGTGTACTGTCACGTGATAATTTCTAGTCTATGTTTGATGAGGATTTACTAATGCTTATTTAAGGAGATCTGTGCAGGATTCAAGATCATAAAACAATTCAAAGGGGAAAGAATTTCTAATTTTTTAGACCCAGCTCTTACTGAAAGTAGGGTCAACAGGGAACTTCAACCAGGATGCACAAGGCTTTGGCCAGCCTTGTCTTGAAAGCTGGCCAAATATTCATAATCTTTAAGGTCTGAAAGAAACAACTCCTTTCAAAATTACATAGGAGTTCTTGTCTCAAAACAGTGGTTTTGTGTGATACTCCTCTAATTGTCTCTGACATGGAAACATTTTATTCCTGTACTGAACATATTTTCATATCACCTTCTCTCTTTTAGTTCAGCAGGCTCAAGACACACCTGCAGTCTTAAAAAGCCCAGATGTTGCATTGATGATAGAGTGAAATTCTGGGGATATGTAAGCTGGAAATGGAATTTCCTCAGGTTTCAGTAGAGCTGGTCACTGGCTGATGGACCCCAAACATGCAGACAAAAATCCCAAACTCAAATTCTTACAAGGAATTATTAGGGTTGATAATTTTATTCATTTTAATGGGACAAACTGTATTTTCAGCAGCCAGTTTCTTAATCAGCAGATGAATCTAAAAGGCATTTTTCTAAGATCTAAAGCAGGACTGTGAGATCAGAGAAGAGTTCAGGTTGGAAGGGAAAGACATAATCTTTGTCCCAAACATCAAGCTTTAAATGTGGTTAGCTATAAGGTCAGACAAGGGGTTTAAAAGAAGACTACATCCATAGCTTCAAAGTGACTCTATAAGCACCAAATATTTCAGAAAAATGGGAGGAAAAAGATTTCTAATTCAATCTCATCTCAGGTATTGGAAAACATGATTTTGAACATTTAGGTTTTGGTTACAAAGGAAAACAGACATTATTGGGTGGATAGTGAATTGTTTTGGTGTTATATAAGACATTGGTTAAAAATCCATGTGACTTCAAAGGGAGATTACACAAGATTATAGACCTAGGGTGAAATTCTGGCTCTGATTAAAATCACTGGCAGAAATCCCACTGGCTTGACCACTGCCAGGATTCTGCCTCTAACTTGCCCTTGTTTTACCAGGCAAAGCCACACATGCAGACCCAGATGTACCTTACAAGTGCATCTCTCTGCAACAATTAAACTTGGAAAACTTTTTTTTTTATCTCCTCCAGAGCTGTGTGGGAACTTTTCTTATTTTTAAGATAGTCTTTCTTCCACTGTAGATTTTTCTTGCTATACAAACTAGGAAGATTTGATGTAAACAAAAACAATGGAACTGTCTGGAGAAAGAAGTGAACTTGGTTTTTCTGTTGTTTTTGAAGCTGTGGCTTTAGAAATAGCATGGAATACAGAAACCTTCCTCCCACTTCACTGCCTTTCCCACTACTGGTGAAGCTGGAGTGACCATGGTCCAACCCCAATAATGACATAAGGGTGGTATCCTGCCACACAGGAGCTTGCAGAGCATCCTTTAGAAAAGTACCCTGAGACAGGGCAGAACTGATCCAGAAATCCAGATCCTGAGTGCTGAGGTGGGAATATTGTTCACACTGGCATTTCATCTGCATATCCACATTCTCCCTTTAAACATCCACCTGCCTTTACCACAGAGACACTGCCAGAGGAACAACTCCATGGCTGAAAAAAACCCACAACAGTCTAAAAGCAACCACTGGAGTGCTCCATGTACCACAGATAATGTTTCACATGGAGCAGCCCAAAGGCAGTCAGATTAGAAGTAAATTCCTGATTTTTACAGCATTTCCTCATTCCCCCAGACAAATCCTGCCTGACTGTTCCAATGTGCCCTGCACCAGCAAGTTAATAAGCATGAGACCAACACCTCTGCAAGTGATCCACACAGCAGCAGAGAGCCAGCCAGGCACCTTCCATGCTACCTGACAGGAAACCACCTGCAGCTGTCAGTGCACAGCTGCAAACACACATGGCACAGTGCTCTTGGATGCTGTGGGGAGATGCCTGCTCTTCCCAGCAGGTATAGAGGTTATGTATTGTCATATATTCTCCCTTGCCAGGTAAACCCGAGGCATCCTGCCTTATTCTGGCAAAAGGCATTGTTGGAATCCATCCCAACACCACCATTTGTTTCACTAATGCTTTCAACACAGCCCTGCACCTCAACAAAAGGTTCTCTCACATAAAAAAATGAGTCTAATGCTCATTTACAGCAGAAATGCTGTAACAGTTAACTGAGCAATGCTGTAGAGGCCTCTGAAAATATCAATCACTATAGTGTTGAATTATTAACCTTGATTATTATTGCTTATGCAGTGCTTTGGGTTAGGGCTCACAAAGACAAGAGGAGATTAATTATAACTTATCCCAAAAGGAAAACAGGAGGACATGGAACAGCCTCAATTTTTCTCTTATGCAAAACCATGGTCACTTGGAGCAGCCTGAAGATGCTGAGATCTCTGAGCTCATTAGGCAGTGGCCAAGGGTGCTCCAGTGAGCCCTGAGCACTCAGCCCCAAGACAGGAATCAGTCAGTTCCTGCCTCTCAGTAGCACATGGACCAGCTTCCCCAACGTATCAAATGCTCCTTCTCAGACTGGCCCAGTGACAAACCCTAACATGTACACAACTGAAAAGCATCAACTTAGGAAAGAACCTCTTCCCAAAACCACAACACTGCATTTTGTCATAAAGTTTGCTTTTTGTCATCTGCTTCTGTCAGGAACTTAACCTCAGAACTGAAATTGCTGTTGCTGTGTTAAGAGAAAATATCAGAGTCTTCAGAGCAAGTTTTAAATGCAAGCAGGGTACCCTTCTGTGCCCAGCGTAAACACTGCACAACTGCTGCCCTGCTGGGCTCTGGAAGGAGCAGGAGAGGCAGCTGTGGCTGCAGGGCAATGGGTGCTTTATTTTGTGTGCTTTGAACTGATATGGAAAATCCAAGTTCTCTGTGAAATTACACTCCTTATAATACTGGACGTGTGTAGAACACAGTACATGAAATACAGGCAGCACTAGTGTTGCTTTTAGAGAAGGTAACTGTCTGGTTTCTCCAAAAGGCCTGTAGGATCCACAGGTTGCTTTTTTTTCTTCCAAAAGCAATCAAGTCATAGACTTAAATCTGTCACAGGCATTTTGCACTATGAACACTGTACTCCAAAAGTACTGACATCCTTGCATGTCATTGCCCAAACTAGTGAAAGAGCTGAATAACAAGAAAAATTAACCCACTGCTGGCACCAAAGTCAGTGATTTTTTACCTTGATCATATCTCCCTAAGGAAGGCAGCACTGCACTTTAGAGAACCTCAATACAAATATTACCAGAGCAGTTTAGATACCTCTGCAGGTGAGACTGTGGCTCCTGGAGAAGCAGAATAAGGTAATTTCTTCAGAGTATGGGGGTATTAGCTTAGACCTCTTTGGCTGAACACACTGTATGTGCTAGTCAGAATTAACATGCTTGATTCAACCACTACCTCTTTATTTGGATACAAATGGTCATAAAAACAGCAGGGAATTTTTTTTTTTTTTTAATCTTGCCGCAGATGGAAATTTCCATACTACAGTTCTGCAATGACTGTAAACAAGAGGTTTCAACACCATCAGATCTTAACCTTTTATAAGAAGAGTGGCTGAATATTCTTTAGGGAGGGAGATCAGGGCAATCCAACAGGGGCTTTGTGCAAAAAGGAGGAACTGAGACTGAAAGCTACAATTCTGCTGCTCCCCATGTTTAAACGCTAAAGAGGACAAGGCAAAGGGCAGGGGGAGGGGATGGAAAGAAAAAAAAAAAGCTAAAAGGTCACTAACTTTGCAGAACTTAAAATTTTATTGTTAAAGTCTGCATCTACTCCTTAATACAATATTATGTATTAATAAATATGTATTAATAAATATGTATTTCATTTGAGAAAGTAAACAAGTCATAGGAGAAAAGCCTCTACAAATGCTACAGGATCCCTCCCTCTCCCACACCTCCTAGCTCAAGATACTTCATAGACACTTTCCAGCACTGGTTGACTTCGATTTTGAGCCATGACATCCAAAGCACGACATCTTTGATGTTTTTTCATTAAAATGAGGAATGAAAAGGGACAGAGTTTGCTTCCTAGAATAAAACCTTTCTGAACCACATTCCCAGGCTGCTCTGAGGGAGAAGCAGCAGACAATGCTGAGCTTCCACATCCATGCTCCATATCCCTCCAATTTGCAGCACATCCTGGAGATGCAGTGGCTCTGCTTCTGTCTTTAACAGATCACGTTTTTACATGTACACAGGAAAACACAGGGTTTCTGCATTTCCAACTCTTGTGCTCTGCACAGCAGTTGATTTTTAAGCTACTTCACAATTTGCCTCAATCTTCAGACATCAATAGTGGGATTGAATGTTTCAAGGGTGTATTTATACAAGCAGGCCTAAGTTATCTAAGGAACAAATTGTCCCTGCCACACCTTGCCATGGCAGCAGCCAGGCAGATTAGCTTTGCTTTCCTTCCAAGGAAGAATAAAGTAAAATATTAATAAATAAACAGTTTTTAAAACCCCAATATATAAACACCTAACAAGTTTCATGGTGATTTGGGGTTAAATTCCAAATTCTAGGTCTTCCTTAAGGCTTAAATTATAAATCAAGTGCAAAACTGCCAAAACCTTGCGTCATATCTAGCAAACACAGACACATATTTCAAGTGCAGAAAGAACATTTCAAACCCTTGAAACACAACCAATCTGTTTAACAAACCCACATTCTCTGAGCAGAGATGTTCTGGTTCATGACTTTTGAACTTTGTACAGAGAAGTGACCCAGCCTTGTGCAAAGTTATCTCCATTGGAGAGGATTTCCCCAAAGCTTCATTTGGCCATTCCCACCTTTCATAAGACTTACCAGACTCATTTACTGACTTGTTTATCAGGCTATTCTCACAAAATAGTCTCACTATGCTGTTACAAAACCAAATGTTTAAACTTCCTTCCATCCCATTTTGGCCAACAAGGGCCTATCATTTGCTCTCTCTAGTTTCCTATCCACTAATTAAACAGTGCACCTCATCTGCATTGCACCACTAACCATGCAAAACAAATCAACCACCTGTCACATTTGTGATCACAGCACCAATAAAACCAGATATTACATTGTCCTTTCAAAATTAGATTAATCTTCTTCCTTTCAGTTGTTTTTGGGTTTTGGAGATGGTGGGGTTTTTTTGTTGTTTGTGGGTTTTTTTGTTGTTTGTTTGTTTGTTTGTTTTTCTTAAACCTAACAGGAGGGATCTGGAAAGCCTGGTTCTTTATGAGTACCAGTCCCTTGAACTCCTTGTTCAAGATTGCATCCAATGTATGGTTTTTGATTAATATATACTTAACCACTTTTTTACTTTTGAGTTCTGCATATCATAGTGGGCTTGGTTTTACTAACCTGGCAGCGATACCTGTAAGTTAAGTTTTTTATTTTTTAGCATTAAAAGGGATGCCTTTGGAAACTCTATTTTTGTTTTTGAAAAACCAACAAAAACAGTGCCACACAGAAAAATGGCTGCTTTCATACACTTGTGAGCAGTGACTATGGTTTGCTGCTGAATTATTGCATAGATTGGAAAACACAGCTCCGAGAAAAGATCTGTAATTGTTTAGTGGTCGGGCTGCTGGCAGAAGTCCCTGCCTGGGGCTGTTTTTATAAATAGGCCTGAGGACAAACAAACAAGCTACTAATAACAAGTCGACTATTATGTTTTGAAGCAGCCCTGCTTTGCGTTGTCCAGCACACAAGAAGCTCAGATGGCAAATATAGCAAAATCCATGGCAAGAAGTAAGGATAGATCATGCCCATGTCAAAATTTCAGCCCGCTAAAATAAACTTCATCTGGGGGAAATACCAAAATACACAAGGCTGCGTACGGCTGTGCTGTGCCAGATCTCCATTTCCAGTATTACTAGGTATTGTTAGGAAATTAGGTAAAATGGCTCAGTAACAGTCATCACCTACTCCAGAAAACCTGGTGAATTCTTCAAGTCAGCTGGTCTTGCTTTTTCCATTAGTTCTTTTCACCATGTCCTACTCAGAACAACATCAATGATCTGGACGTTATTCAGAACATCCTGTTTGACTCTGAAAAAGTTCTCAGGTTTATCAGAAACACAAAGGTATCTTATCACAGCCTTTACTGGAAGCCTCTCATTCGACAGATAATCTGGTAAGCTACACATCCAAGAGCAAAGGTCAGATTTTCTGCCACCTCTACAACAGGCTGTTCATCTAATCTCATCACACTGCATTTTTTTTTCTTTCTTTTAATGTTTTTTGAAGGTAATTTAGCATTTCCAGCTGAACACTCAAACTCATTTACTGGTTCTGCACTACCTTCCCTTGAGAAAGACATTCTCTCTTGGATAGCATTCTCTGCTATTTCATATACTTTCTGTTCCATTACAGAAATAATTACATCAGTAGAAGATATTTTTTTACCTTCGGTGTTGGAAAATTATTTGTTACCAATCAATGGAAGCCAGGAGAGTTTATATGGGAACAACCCATTCTGATACAGTAACTCTTCCAAAGAGTGCAACTAAAGTAAAATTATACCTTGGAGGAAGGTGAGGAAAATCAGGGCCCTTACCTTTTACATTTCTCTCCTGCTGGTTATGGATCTTATCTCTGTTACGTGGATGATCAGAAAGGATGATCTTCACCAGCCTCTATCAGCCCTGGCTTCCTTGACATAGACATCACAACTTTTCTGGCTGCTGCCCATCTTCTCTTCTAATCTTCCTCTCAGAGTGGCTTACTTTTTCTTTCCAAAAGTATTTTGATTTTTCTTTCTTTTGTCTTTTGTATCCTCTTTGGAGAGTGCACTTTGTCCCCAGGACCCTCCTCAAAGACTTAGCAGCTCTCTTATCTCTGTCTTGATGTCATTCAGCATTAGCAGCTTAGCCTTGGAAAACAAATCCTCTTTTTTTGCTGATAAGAAGAGCCACTTACGCTCTTCCTCGCCCTGTGTTTTCTCTCTTTGGAGGGAAGATCTCTCCAGTTCTAACACCACTCCATGTGGTGTTAGAAGACAGGCAAGACCATGAAGTCCAGTGGACCATGTGGAATTGCTACCGAGGTGAGCATTTCCCGCTAATACCCAGAAACCACGGAGTCAGCACGGATTAAGGCAACAACCAAGCGCTCAGCATTTATGGCAGCACGCTGACGCATTTCAGGGTGCGTGCTGCAGCCCCGGGGGAAGCAGCAGGAACATCACCAGGACAGATGAAAGGACTCTAGGTAGTGCTAAAAACAAAACCAAGCCAAACCAATGCATTTTCACAGAAGAAAACTTTTTTTTTTCACAGAAGAAGAGTTCTATGTCGCTGCTAGAATATTGGTCCTAATAGAAGCAGAGCAGAAAGAGGAGCTGGTAGGAATAACAGGCAGGAGCAGCAGCTGGTTTCTCTCCAGAATCACCAGCCACACAGACACAGTTCCCTTGGCACAGCAAATGCCCTGACACTGCCCTCATAAATCAGCTTCACTGCCACGAGATGAATTTGTACTTGGTTGAATTTTGTATGATTCAGAGTCTGCAACACAAAACTATCAGAGCTTTCAGCAAAGCTATACTTCCCCCACCTCCATAGGATGGTGGTGGCATGGAGAGACAGATTCCCTCTCCAGGGAGTCTTGGCAGGTGAGCCACAGGAAATGCCAGGCCAGGGGCTGAGCAGGACCTGCTCCCTGGATAAATGGACTACTACAGGGCTGCTCATCCAGCAATTTTGCCACAGGCACTAAATCCATAAGAAAAGAAAAAAACCCAAACTTTACTAAAGCTTAAGCATTACCAAATCAATTATCTAAACATTTCACTATGTAAGTATACATACATGCAAACAGCTGTGTTCCTGAAATCCTGCTGTTTCTCAGCAGCTATTTAACAGCACAAGAAAACCTTCAGAGCACCTACTTACACAAGAGGGGATGAAAATGACATTCTGTTTCAGCTTTAACAAAACCAGTTGTTTCTGCAAGTTTCTGCTGCCCTGCTGTACCACAGCTGCTGCAGCCCCACCGTCAGCTTTAGCCAATTGTAAGTCATCAGTTTTCAGCACACAATGCAGCTGAAAGCCAGTTCTGCTGGTAGCACTGTTGGAAATGAATCATTATTTGCCCAGATCTTGTATTAACCTTTTATTTCCCTTGAATATCACCACTGAAAAAGGACAGCTCACACCCTTCAAAGAGACCTGAGAAAAGAGATAGCAAAAATAAATTAAAAAAAAATAAGGAGATAGGTCAGGGAAACAAGGAATAATAAGTATAAAGTGTAACATAAAAAAAAAAAGGAAATAAAACTTTAAAAATTATTCCAAGCATTATCAGCCTCTCAAGCCAGCTGAAGACCCTGAAAAAGAATCCCAGCAACTTCTATTTCACATGAGCTCAGTTTATTTCAAAAAGTATGCACCCCATCAATAAAAGAATGTGAAAAGCAGGTTACCCTGAACAGAGGGAGAAAAAGTGTAAGCAGGTTTAGCTCCAAAGGTCACGTTGTTTTAATCAAACCACCTAACATCTACTCCATCCACTTGCTCTAGTCACTCTCTACTGTAAATTTAAAGTTCTAGACAGCTGCTACTGCTGCAAGGAGGACAGATGTAGTCCTAACTAAACACGTAAGCCTGTTAAATACTGTCTCAACAACTTGGTCAGATAATTATTTTGCATTCTTGCACAAAACTGATCTCTTTTCATTCACAGTTCTGCAACAAGAGGTCTATAGGCTATAAAATCTGTAGCTACACAAATACTTAGAAAACAACTCCTGTCTTAGGAGGCTGTAATTAAATAAAAATGACAGGTGTTCCCTTATGGTACAAATTTTTTCAAGCTAAGTTTTAGCTAAAATTTGGATTAAATAGGAAAATTTAGAAAAATATATTACTTTTCAAATTAAAAAAAAATATAATATGGAATCACAAGGATTTGTCACTGTCACTATGACCATGAAATCTGGTAGGGTCATCTGGTCTGTCTTATGCCATCTCTCTGAGACTCTGCCCAACTTTGGCCTAGCAATAAACCAGACAGCTGTGGGAGACATCTCAATGTCTTACTAAATTCTGCCAAGATTTAGTTTGCACCCAGAAAACCCTTGTTACCCCCTTTACATCCTCTTGCTGTTTTTCTTTGCCAGCTAACAATGCTGAGAAAAGGGGGAAATCTCTTGTGCTCTCTCTTGCTGGCATCCCGGGCATCTTGGAGGACAACAAGGAACTTCAAGTCCCCAGTGCATGAGAAGAGAAGCAATAATCTTTCCATGAAACAACTTCCTGAAACTTGGGTAAACAACAGTGTGTTAAGCTAAGCCAGGCACCTTGGTGATGATACCAAGATACTGGGCTCACTCCCTAAGAGAAACATGAGGATCTCTCATGAAAAGGACTGGATAATCTGAACAAGTGGAGGAACTGAAATCAGGTTAATTTAATCAACTTAATTTAATTATTTTAGTTTAGTCCTTAATCCCTCATTTATGTATTCAAGGACTATAATTTTTATCTATCCAGCACTCAACAGCTGGATAGAGACAAACTGAAGTGCACCTGTCTCAAAAGGTTAAGTGGGAGCTGTCATGGTAATGTTGCTATGGATAAAGCACAGATCACAACAGGCATCAGGGGGCCTCCAGAACAGATAAAAAGCTTTAATCCCATATTGATATATATAAGCAGTGTGAAAGCTCATCTGGAATAATGTGTACAGTTCTGGTCATCTGCTCAGGGAAGGTTAATTCAGCTGGCAGCAGGTGCACCAGGAAGCTGTTTTGATGGTGAGAGGAACAGAGAGTCTCTCTCGTGGGACGTGACTGAAGGAGCTTGGCTCACTGGGCTCTGCAGTTGACAGCTGCTGGTGTGTGTGATCCTTCTCCACAGTTACACAAGGTGCATAAACATCAGCAAGGGAGAAGAGATAAAGGACACTTTAGGGGTGCAATTAGAAAATGGAAAATTATTGTGCATAAATTGAGGTTGGAAATTTGGAAGGGAAAAAAGAGAAATGTTCTGGAGGAAAGCTCTAATGAGAGCAAGACACATCACCATTTTGCAAACTGATGGAGTTTATTGCAGGGAAGATATGATGGCACTGCCTAAAGGGTTTTCCTACAGGAAGTAGGAAATGAATGGCAAGTTAAAGAAGGCTCCTTCCTGCTATATGCAGCCCCTAGATCAAGAAGGGAAATAAATAATAATTATTTCTAGCATTTTTTTCTAGACTCAAGAAATTCTGATCCTCCTGTTGAGACCCAATAACTGACTGATCTCCAGAAGAAAATTAGCTCCAATGTCTAATGACTGAAAGATGAGGAAGGGCTACAGACACGGGAAAGGAATCATTCTAGGTATAACGTGAGGGTCAACATAAAAATATATGATGATGCAGAAAGGCTAATTCTGAACTGTTTTCCAAATCTAGAAAGAGTCTGGTACACAACCTGTGGCTACATTCTGTGTCAGAATGTGACCTTTTCCACGTTCAGAGTGTGATAACCATCTTCTTTGGCTACATCTGCATCAAAACATACCAGACGTGTCAGAAGAAATCCTTGCTCCCTGATGCCATGGTTCTGGTCCTTCTCAAAAGCCTCAGATCAGATGTGCCCCAAGGATTATATGCAAAAAATAGACATGGAAATATGGGTGTGTGCAGGCACACCCACATACACATATACATAACATGGGATACTGCTCATAAAAATGTACTATCTGCTTATTTAAGAAATTCAAATGTCCCAAGTTTTGATGAAGAGCTATATAATGACTCCAAATGGGAATCAAGAGGATCCTACCCATGCAAACTAATCAACAAGCAGAAATTATCTCTGTAGCCTACTGAACAGCCTGGGAAAACAAACAAGCAAGCAAACACTGTTTCTGTGAATGTGAAAGAGATTTCTTTTTAACAGATTTGAAAGAGAAGCCCAGAAAGAGGAAGGAAGAGCTTTAAAGGTGAAATTACAAGTAAACAAGGACAGAGAAAGAAAAGAAAAAAACCAGCTTCCTGAAAATGGAGGGGAAAGGCCACCTAGAAACGCACAACACTGGAATTTCCAGCATTTGACCAGCCACCACCACAGTCCCAACTTTCACCTGTCTCAGCCATTTGGCCGATTTCTTTTATCACAATTAGAAAAAACAGGCCCTCATTGGGGAATTCTGAATGGATTTGTCACCACCCTTGCAGGTTCCAAGCACAGTTCCCACGGTGAGCTCCCTTGGCAGCACAGGCTCCTCCTCAGCTCTCCCCAGGGCCCAGGGAACACACGGCTCTCCAGAGGCTTCAGCTGCTGCAACTCTGGGACTCTGCTGACCTGCCTTTTAAAATAGTGGGAGTAACTTCCTCTGCTGCCCCAGCAGTGCTTTTAGGAGCCCAGAGCATGCCAAAACACTGCTTGCCCTTGCATATAACTGGAGTAACAAAAGTGCAGCTGTACTCAGTTGAAGGCAGGGCGATGCTTTCCCACCCTTATTTTACACTGGCTTCTTTCCATCAGCCGGAACAACAGCGAATGGCAGGGAAGGGAGGTTTTATGGGGAGCCATAGGCTCACAATCCTCTTTGATTTTGCTTCAAGTGAGTCAAATTGGCTTCCTCCACAACTGAAGGCAGTAAATGTACTGACACAGGAGTCTGGCAACAGACCTCATCCCAGGTAAACTCCTGAGGCCAAAGGGAGCCACGTTATAGATGATTTTATACAGGGAAAGCTCCACACAGTGCAGAATCAGGAGTGGAGTGGGCCGAGCCATCTGCAGTGCTGAATTACCTACAGTGGTCTGGCTTTAAGCATGATGGGTTTTTAGCTTACATATAAGACTAGGGAGCCACTGAGCTCTGCTTTCCAGCATGCTACAGTCTTGGGCAACTTACTTAAGTCTTTTCTTTCCAAGCTTCACATCAGAAATAATGATACTTCCAGGGCAACATTAAATCAACCATTTCTCCTAAACATTTAGTAATTTGCAGAAGGAAGGACATGGAGGGGGGCAGTGCATTAGGGTTATTATGTTGGCTCTTCCCCAGGCTTTCTTTCGAGGAGAGTTTTAAAAGAAATGTTTGGATCAAATACCTGTTCAATAAAAAACTGGATATCCTCCAAGAGTCCACTTCTTTGGTGAGAGCAAATAAAGCAGGTCTCCTGGTGTTTCAGGTGTAAGTGAAACCTTGAGTGCACAGGAGGTTGATGTTAGAAGGCACACTTTTCTGACAAGAGCTGCAAGAGGATAAACTGAATACCATATGGATAACAAGATGAGACTGGGGGAAATCAGGATCTTGTATGTATCCAAGAATTGTATGTGTCCAAAGACAGTTCCATGACTGGTGATTCTTTACATTCCTAATCCAGATTAGTTAGGGCACTGATGTTAGTGGGTTCACCAGGAAACAAGCCAGGGCCAATGCAGGCAGGCAAAGTGCTACAGAGGAAATTGAGTTTACATGAAATGAACAAAACCATGTTTTCTCCAGACACAGAGAAGTAAACTTCTCTTTTTTTTCATTCAGGATCTCACAACAATTTCCTTCAGAAGAAGAATTTTTACTCTAAACTGTTCCACACTTGGCATTTTTTGGCAAAGTCCTCCCTATCATGTAGTCCAGACGAAGTAACTTCCTTGAATTCCAGCATAAATGTTCCTAGCACTGCTAAACACCAGCAAAGCACTTAGTGATCACTGCCCCAGATATCTATGATAGCTATCTATATGTCAGTCATGTATGACAAAACATAACTCCTAAAGCACTTCAGGGCTTTTCATATGCCAAAGTTTGTATCAGCTCCAGAGTTCACTCCACACACTCTGTTCCCAGCCAAGTAATGAACCACCCAAAGGTCAGTGGACTGAGAGCTTGGTTTGGGCTACACACTCCCTTCAAGATGAAGAACAAAGCCATCAGGGTGTCAGGGTCAAGACTGCCATGTTCACACTTCAGGGATATCCTCTTCCTCCTCAGCCCTGCCATGTGGAAGGAGAAGCACAGCTGGATCCAAGATAAAGCAAGCTTGTGGTTAGGAGGTTATGCTGTTGCTCAGTCTGGTTAAACTTGGCTTTAACCAGCAAATCGACTGTGTATTTTTGGACTGGTGAGGAAATGAGATGTTCATGACCTGATTCAGAAACTAAAGCTTTGGACAAAGTTTTAGATGAATCTGTTAATGAATTACCAGCAGTAGCTGAGCTTATGTTTGACTGAATTTCTATGGTCAGCTTAATGAATACATGTACTTGGAAAAGACTTAGCTGAGATAAACATTTGGCCTCACTCTGCTTTGAAGTTATACATAAAATACAGAAATATGTTGTACGAGTTGCAGTTGCTTTACATGCAATTTCCCAACAATAAAAAGAGCAAGAAAATGTTAAGGCTTATGCCAGAACATATAATAAAATTTCCTTCCCAAAGCTATAAATTTCCTGTGAAGCCCAGCCAATGTGCCAGACCAAGAACTCCAGCTCCAGCCATCAGAAGAAAGCCCTGTCCCTCCACTGGTGTCACAGATCTTTTTCTGTGACCACAGAGCAGTTCTGTAAAGTGACACACCATCAGACTCACAGACAGCCAGGCTGAAAGGCCTGAGAAACAGAATATCCTAGAAAGGAAAATAGGAAGTTTTAAGGCCTATTTTTAATTAATTACCAGATGTAAATAACAAGATGGAAATAAAAATTTCTTGGAACTTCTGGAAGCTTCTCAGAATAGTCAACCTTTCCCTCAAACTGGCCTGGTGTACAGATTAGGACAGATAAAAGAAGGGTTTTTTCCTATTAATGAAATTGTGATAAATTCTGATATGATGCTTAGAAAAGAAAACATTAACTAAATCACCATTATCATTCCAACAACAAAAAGATCTAGGTAAGTATATGTACTACACATAAAACCCCCTCATATATTATGGAAACATGCCATATAAACCAGTTTGAATTTACAAATTCTCAGCCTGAGCACAAAGGCATACTTTATTTAAATGGCTGTTATAAATCCATATAAAGTATAGGACTTAGCTTGATAACTGTCTCCTTATCTCATATAATTACCAAGACTCTATATAAACAAAATATGGTCTGTCAGATTTCTGTTTGGCCTTTTTGTATTTTGTCTCTACAATGGGGATGTGAAAGAGAAAGGCTGAATGTATTTATTCTGGTCTGGGCATCTGGCCAAAAGTAAAAGAGATATTTTAGATTTCCTGGCTCACAGTGAGTTCAGCCTCTTACCTGCCTCCCCATTTCAGACCACAGCCACAGAATTAAAGCTGTAACACAACAGAATAGGAGAGAGGGTGCATCACAGCATTAGCCATAAATATTACCACTGTTCCCTGGTTTCACTCCCCCATCTCCATCACAGCTCTCTTATGTCAGACACTTTGCACAATCTTCTCACATGTGGTAAGACTTGTGGTAAGCAGAGCTGTAAAATTTGCAAGGAGAGAAAGGTCTCAGCAGAAAAACTAGGAGAAACCTGGTTGTTTGTCAAATGGAATTATTGCAAAATCAAAACTAAAAATACTGATATTTTGGTATCCATTCATGAGCTATTTCTGGTACACCATATTCTTCTCATTTATACTTTATATACCCACAAGCTTTAGGTGGTTCCTTCTCCCATCCCTCTAAGCTGCACAGAGCCATAATGAAATCCTAACACTTCCATCACATGCAGAAAGAGTGTCTCCAGTTCCAACCCCACTGTCCTTAGCAGCTCCAGTGAGAGGGAAAATGCTCCTGCTCAAGCAAGTAACACCAGAATGGCACTCAGCAGATCTAGTGGTGAGCAGCTCAGAAAGCTGCTTAGAAATCTTCCTCCAGCAGGTTCAGCTGCTCTGTGTTCTACACTGAGCAAGTTACCTAAGCCATGTAAAATAATTTTTAAATCCCCTAGAATGCTAACTGTGGGTATCCTCCATGAAATAACAGGAACCTTGTGGCACATCTTAGCATTTAAGTACCCCACCTGTGAGCAAAATCATCAAAATTCTGAAAAACAAGCTATTCACCCCTAAAGCTTGCCCATGTCTTAGGAATGTAAACAAATCTAAAAATCCTTTCCATAAAGACCCAATATGTAATTCTGTGAGCCTGATTTTTGTTCTTCATATTTTGTGGTAAGTTTTGGAATCTCTAGAGATAGCAGCTACTGCTTTTGGCTCGGGGAATACAGCTCGGGGAATATTCACAGAATCACAGAATAGGTTGGGTTGGAAGGTACCACAGAGGGCCATCTGGTCCAACCCCCCTGCTCAAGCAGGGTCATCCCAGAGCACATGGCACAGGATTATGTCCAGACGGTTCTGGAATATCTCCAGCAAGGGAGACTCCACATCCTCTCTGGACAATCTGTCCCAATGTGTTGTCACCTGCACAATAAAGAAGTTTAAATTAAGAACATTACTTGTGTGGAGGCTACAGTCACTGCTGGAAATCACAGGGTTACAAAGGTAGGAAGACATAATAAAGAAAAAACTGATGTAAAAACTGGAAGACTGGGAAGAAGGCGGAGAAACTGAGATCTTTTGGCAACCTGCTCAGAATCAGCCTTAGTCAGCAAAGATGTTCAGCAGATTACTGTGAAATGAAGTTCCCAGCCCAGTGCCAGGAAGTCAGATTTCCACACTACAATGGTAAATATTTTCAATGGTAATTGCTGAGAGGCCAATCCTGCCTGTCAAAACTGAAGTGCCACAATGGACTGTTGGGATGAATTTCATAGGATGAACTCAATTTTCACTCTGACCCATGATCAGTCTTTACAGCTGTCCTTGCGATAACTTTCACAGCACTAAGTTTATTTTTAACTAAAAAGGGATCAATCTAACTGCTTGGATAAGACCATGCTATCTTTCTGCTTTGTCTTACTTTTCTGCAATGCTACCAGCAATCATATTTCTACTGTTAAATAGTTTTCCATCTCCCTCTTCCATTTAAAGCACACTTTGGCATAATCAGAGTGCTTTTCAATCAGTCCTGGTAAGAACAAGTATCTGTCTTGGAGAAAAAGCCATTGCATTGGCATGATCAAGTTACTAATGACAGATCCATTATATAATCAACAAATTGGTGTTTCTGATGGCTATTCTCTTTCCTCTTGGCTCCATAATGGTTCTCAGTTCAGTCAGACATTTGCAATTCATTTAGGAAATGGACAAAATAAGCATTTGGATTTTCACCAGTTGTGTTGCATTTTGCTGATTACTAATGCAGCTGTTGCATCTCACTGCAGAAATATCTGCTTTTCAGCATAGGTAGGGTGATCCTTCAGGCACAGGTGAACATGCAAGTGCCCTGTGCATCACTTGTGTTTGCTGCTTCCTTGATGTAAAAAACCTTTCCATCTTGAGGGGATGAGGAAGCCCAGCATGGGTTGGTAGCTTACCTATGTACAAAGATTTCCTCTGTGTAGTAAAACATAAATCTATGAATTTTATTTTATGAATCTCACTAAATTTACTAACTTAATTTTCAGTTAATTCCATATAGCTCCCATTCTATAGGGTAAATGTGCCATTTTCAGGCTCATTCCTACCAAATGGTCATCTCTTCATCACTGTCTTTACCTGTTGTGTTTCTGAATTTAAAGAAATTATATTATAGATATTTCTGCATGACAGTTCTTGAGAGGAAATTCTACTTTCTCATTATGGATAATCCCCCCCACCCAAATCCAAATATGCCATTTTATTGTACTTATTTTATACAGTTGATCTGGAAATCACTCCACCCTGCTTTGAATTAGAGTACACAGTATTGAAGAGAGTTACTTAGATATTTAACTCTACCAGGATATATTTTGAAATGCCACTTCCATGTTACATTAATAATTAGGTAATTAAAGTTTTCCATTTCCAATATTTAGGCAATATCAAATAACCAGAAACAAAAAGTAACAGGTAATTTCAAGCTAGCTCAGCAATAAAATGCAACTACCTGTTACAATTTAAGGTTGCTGAAGTCCACAACCCCCAGTAGCCAAAAAAGTCCCTAGAAGTACATAAATAAAAAAAGAAACCTTCTAAAATTATCTGGCAGGGGCAGACTAAAGCAGAAGATTCCTGTCGTGGGAGTTCTCCTGTGCTACATTTACATTCCCAAAAAGCAAGTCCAGGCATATTTGTTTTTACACAGTTGTTTCCACACCAAGACACATTTCCATTCCCCCCTCCCTTCTTCTGCTTTTGTGTTCCATCGTCCACATCAACAATTAGTGGAAATGCCTGGCTGTGCCTGCTCACATTGTTCCCAGACTTTTCTCTCCCCCAGTGAGCTCTGAAGACCATGCATTATTTGACATGACATGACTTGGAGGCCTTCTGCAGCAATGGCTGTATGCAGGGAAGCAGACAGAGGCAAGGAAGAAGTCGGTCCTGGTTACATCTGGCACAGTAGGATGCAAGTCACTATGTGTTAATCCCTTAGCACAACAGCCCAGGTGACTGAACTTTAAATTACTTAAGTCTTGTAAACCAAAAACCACCAGAAATCAAAACAGCCTAAAGGTCAGGCTCGTTGCTCTGTTTGTTTTGTGACATGAAAACACAGGATATTCATAACATGGGGTTTTCCCCTGAAATAATTAAACATCTATTGTATTTTCCATCACAGCCCATTTCTCTGAACATGAGCAATTTGCCAGCTTGTCTATACACACTGAATGTATTCAGTTTAGAGCAAACAGCTGCACACAGGGCAGCTTCCCTCCACACACAGGCTCTGCTCATCACAGAATCACAAAATATGCTGACTTGGAAGGGACCCACAAGGATCATCAATCCCAACTCCTGGCCTGTACAGGACCATCCCCAAGAGTCACATCATGTGTACAAGAGCATTGTCCAAACACTTCTTGAGCTCTGTCAGGTTTGGTGCTGTGACCACTGCCCTGGGGAGCCTGTTCAGTGCCCATCCCCCCTCTGGGTGAAGATCCTTTTTCTAATATCCAACCTAAACCTCCCTGACACAACTTCAGGCCATTCCCTCAGGTTCTGTCACCGTCACCACAGGGCAGAGATCAGTGCCTGCCCCTCCTCTTCCCTCTCAAGGAAGTTGTAACTGCAGTGAGGTCTCCCCTCAGTCTCCTCCAGGCTGAACAGACCAAGTGCCCTCAGCCACTCCTCACACAGCCGTGTGTGGTCTTCTCAAGACCCCTTCATCATCTTCACTGCCTTCCTTTGGATGGTCTCTAAAAGTTTCATGTCTTTCTTGTCTTGTGGCTCCCAAAAGTGCCCCCAGCACTGGAGGTGAGGCCACCCCAGCCCAGAGCAGAGCGGGACAATCCCTCCCTGCCCAGCTGGCAATGCTGGGCCTGATGCCCCCCATGACTCTGTTGCCCTCCTGGCTCCAGGGCACTGCTGATCATATTCAGCTTGCCACTGACCAGGAGCCCCAGGTCCCCTTCTGTGGCACTGCTTTCCAGCCTCTCATCCTGTACATCCAGGGCTGTCCCATCCAAGGTGCAGAATCCAGCACTTTCTCCTATTCAACTCCCTATGGTCAGTAAGGATTTGTGTCTTTATCTGTTTTTTAAATTAACCTATCAGGTGCACAGAACATTCAAGGCCATAAAACACAAACAAAGGAACCTATTGCACTCTGAAAATGAATTTTAAGAAATATGTAGAGTGCATTAGTTAATAGCTTCTCTCACTTTGTTGCTGAAGTCAAGAAATTTGATTTTACCATTCCTCCAAGAGAAGGTGATCAACCCCCAGACACATCCCCAGATTTCAGCCTGTGTCCCAAATCTCATCCATTAAAGTGCATACAGTGATCAATGCCATTGATCTTACATCCTTTGCTTTTACATGTGTGCCTCTTCTTTGGTTGCTTCAACCCAAATTTGCTTCATAAACATGCTGACAAAAACGTTTATGTGTATTATGGAAGTGAAATATATTTTTTTAATTTTTAAACATTTATATTTGAAATTAAATTTGAAATAACTACCCACAGAGAGTCTGAACACATTAAATGCCCACAGTAACTCACAAAACCTTTGAAGTTTACCCAGATAAAAAAAATACATAAACAAAAAAATCCCGTCACAATTTTAAATGATCGCAGCCTTTTCTCAAGTTACATTGAAAAGAAATTTCTTTCTGAAGTCTTTATCACGTGTAATACTTGGTCCCTCTCAGTCAAGCATAAGACAAACATACACTGACTTTTTTATGTGTCACAACAGATTGCAACGCACCAAGCATCAGTATTAGTTTCAGTCTTTATCATCAGGAGAGCAGCTGCTATTTATCTCTTCCCAAATTACTTCCTAGTATTACTTTCAGTCTCTGTTCCATTGAACTAAAAGCCAATTTCTGATTTGTTTGGGGTTTTTTGTTGTTTTGTTGTTGTAGTATTTTTTGTTTGGTTGGTTGGTTTTTTTTTTTCCATTTTAGCTATCAGGCACAAGAGAATGTTACTGGAAGTGGAAAAGTAGAAAAGTGGCTTGTTTGTAATGCAGGTATAAATAGCAAAGAGGGAAGAATGGCATCTTGAAAGTTTGAAAGATATAAAGCTTAATTTTCAAATGTAATTAAGGATATCCTGATGTAAATGGACTGGCAGGATTTTCAAATACTGTAGAAGAACCTAAGATGTCTAAATTCCTTTGAAAATCACATCTCTTTGAGCTACTAGCCTTCCTAGCACCTATTTTCTTTTCTCAAGGCTTAATCCTGTGAATGGCATTTTAAGTAAACTTGAGTCATCTGTTTGCAGATTTTTGGATCTGAGACTACAGACAGATGGGCATCAAAGTGAGTGAGTTACCAAGGCTTACCAAGTTACCACTCGTTTTATCTGACCATGAAAATAAAACATATTGGCTAAGTAAGAAGGCATTGTAAGGCAACATGGTTTGTTCAGCATTGCAGGAGGATGGGAGGATGCACACAGTCTGTTGGGAAATCCAGCTGGGGAACAGCAGCTTCCCTTGCCTTGGTAAATGGTTTAGGTCCACCAGGACAGCTGGAATATTGGGTGAAGAACAGTTTTGTCTGACTAAGTAATGGAGATGAGCCCAATCCTGAGCATGGTTAAATAAGACACTTCCTCTTTTACTGACTCCAGTGTTCTACAGCTGAAAATCAGCAGAGTTGCATTAACAGCAACTTTTACATGCCAATTAATGACATGTCCACAGATCTACAGCAGTGAAAAGAGCCAGAACTCTCAGTACAACACAGAAAAAAAGAACTCAAGTAATTGCACTTTTTGAATTACTGGATTTATTTTATAAAGAAAAATGCTGGCATGTGCTTTCCTGCCTCTGCACAGCTTAAAGCATGTAGAGTCATTCTAAAACACATAAAAATGTAAAGAAAATGTATAATTAATCATCACCCAACTAAAAGAAGTCTCTTAAATTAGTATTTACCTTGAATATTGACTCACTAAATAAAGAGCAAAGGGAACAGCTGAATAACATTTCTACCTCCCATTCTTTTCAGGGTCCAAATTTTATGTTTATGAATAATGTTGGCTCAACTTTTCAAATGGCAGAATTTCCCCATTTTCCCATAAAAATTTAGAGTTGATCTAGATTAGTAGAAGGACTATCAAAGAATGGTGTTGAGACCATGCTGGTAATTCTCTTTCCTGCTCTAGCTGGCAGCAGCAGTAGAGAGTGCCCAGCTCCAGCAACTGGAAGGACAAGCCAGTGGAATTCAGGAAAGGAGACAGAATGCTTGCAAACTCTTTGGAGACTGCTGTAGATTGAACAGGCTGGTAAGGAGCTGTTTCAGATGTACACAAACTCCATTTTCTTGGCAATGTAGATGACTACATGTGAAAAACCTGTAGATGCCTTGTTTCAAGAATTCTACAACTGATGGGCCACCAGCTATACAGAAAATAAAAGATTAACATTGCACAGCTTTCAACAACACATGAATCACATGGAGGATGTGATAATTAGGCACACTCATTGGTACCACTTTTGAGGCTGGAAATTAAAATAGTCTCCTCTAATTTATCTAATATCCTCAATCCTTGGTCTTCCTGATCAGGCTGCCAAGAGTCCTAATAGTGATATTTTAAGACCTGGCATGACTGTCTGTAGACATTAGACTGGAATCCTTTCACTTCACACATATTTTCAAAAAGCAAAAGGAAAAATACTTCCCATGACTGCTACCTTGGGTTAATGTTATACATGGATCTGACTTAGGGTTGAGCTTGGACATGGATCCTTATGGAACAAATACCATAGCAAGAAGGTTTGGCTTATGGTTAAGGTAAGGGAACTGGGTCTAAAAACTTCAGGAGTCCAACTGTCACATTCCTATACAACATGGGAAAAGTTTCTTTAATTCCAGGCATCTCCTTGAATATCAGCACTACAGGGATGAAGTTGTTTCTTCGCACCTCCTCCAGCCAATACAATCTGTCAAGGCTTTAAATTCTTCAGAGAGTTTGTCTTTACTAACCTATGTACAGACATCTAACAGCATTCAGTCATGGATGGAAAGAAGATCCCACAAGCTGTTTTGGTGTTTCAGTGTGGCACACTGACACTTTAGAAGTTCATTTTTTGTGGATCTCAAGCCTCAGCCCTTCATCAATGCACAGCTTACACCTCCTCTGTCCTCAGGCCATACAGCAGATAGAGACTCAGATTGCTGAGGATTTAGTGCTCTTATCCTTGAACTGTCTTTCCTCGTGCTTCTTGGTTTAGATCACACTTCCAACACATGATTAATACTCAGTAACAGCAAATCCCCCTCTAATGAATTTATGCAAAAGGAATGACAATGCATGATGAAAGCCACATTCCAGAAGATGCAATGATCTACTGAGAAGCTGGCCAAACTCATACACAGCATGGTAACACTGACTAAGCACCTTTTTTTACCTCTTCCTTACTCTTCCTTCCTTTCTCAAGTCTTGTTGAGACTATTGTACCTCCAGTTTTGATATCATCTCAGAGAATCTTTTCACAGAAGTCTCTACACTCCTTCTAGCCAAATTCAATTTTACTTCTCAGACTGGCTCTATGCTTTTGGAACAAGATCCAACCAACTGTGGAGTTCAATTCCATGTGCCTGTGGAGTGGCTGAATAGTCTGTTTCCAGGAACTTTCACTCGCTCAAATGTGTTCTGTCAGAGCAGTGAAACTGGGGAGTTTCCAACCTTGGGGAAATTCAAAATCTGATGGGGCACAGTCCTGAGCAATCTGCTGTAGTTGACCACTGGGTCAGCAATAACACCTGGACTAGACAACCTCCAGATCTCTCTCTTCCAACCTCAACAATTCCATGATTCTGTAAAAACACTTGTTTGCACTTACACCTTTTAAAAACTACATGGCCAAAAGCAAAGCAACACAGGCCTAGCAAACACATTAAATGCACACCTATTTAAAGGCATAGAACAGTCCTGTATCAGAGAAAATTTATCAAGGATTAGGGCTAGGTAGCCTTAATAGAGTCATTGTGACACACTTGAGCAATCTCTACACAACTCCTCTTTTCAGATTTCCTTGTAGAGTCCATTCAAAATAAGTGGCAAGCAGGTAACAATCTATTTCTTCCACTAGACAGGCAACAGGCAATGCTGTTATGGCACCTGTTCAGCCCACTACATTCCTAAAACTATCCCATTTCTATGGAGAGCTTGTCTTCAGGGAAAAGCTTCTTCATGCTTGGACACAGATTTTACCCCTAATCTAGCTCACCAAGTACTGATTTCTCAAATTCCACAAAAAACACTTTTCCAACCTCTTCTAAAGGAATCAACATGCATGTAGCTTCCATAAAACAGAGCCAAACTTTAGTTATTCATAAAAGACCCCTGGTAAGTCCACAACTGAGCAGGAAAGTCTTGTGTTTTGTCATGTTGTGAGGAAGGACTCCAGCCACTCCAAGAGGTTTGCTTTCTTCAGCTTGCAGAAGCAGAGTATTTTCTTATTTTCTTATTTTCAGTGTTCCAGCAGCATTACTGACATGAAAAGTTTACTGAAAATTGCAGAATGGCTGTTGTACATAAATGATGATAAAGGCTTCATAACATGGCAGACAATGCTTATAATGCACACACATCCTCCTAATGAATCCCCACATGTGTGAGTATGTTCTCCAGCAGCTTAAAAAAGGCATATAACTCTCTCACCCCGGTCACAAAAATAGCTTAAGTCTTCAGCTTATGACATAGGTTCTGTTTTTGGAGCAGAAGGTCACAGGCACCCTTTGCAATAATGACCATAAGGTCTGAAGAGTCACGGTGTGGGAAATAAATGACAACCATGAAACTCACACTGCAATGCATTTGCTCTGCATCCCACTGGGTCATGCCTACATAATGTAATTTACTGTCAAGCTAAATTTTATGAAAATTTGAAGGATGTTATAAACCATTCTATGAATCCTCAATGTCAAAAGCTGGAGTACAATGTTATGTTTCGGTTCTCTACTGTGTAAATAATGCTTTCATGCTTTAAAGGTTTCACAAGCAAGCAGCTTGAGAGATAAAGTATTACAGAAGCAAACACTAAACTGAAGCATTATACTCCAGTTTCTACAACTACATAAAGAATAAACACAAAAATCATTCTGCATATCTGACATACACTGGTGTTTTAGCTCACTGCTGGTATGAGAAATAGTTCAGTAGCCGTACAGCACTGTATCACAAGAGTGATACCACACCAACAATAATATTTTATATTTATTGATGGCATTGTATATTCATGTGTGTACATAAGTTTTCCTTCTTATGTTCCTTCCTTTCACAGTTTTCCTGTGAGAAAAGCCACGCTCCATTCAAGATTGAAATCTTTTCCTTTTAGCCTTTGAAGACATGCACAGGGTCTCCCTGTTTTTGAGACTGTAACACTTTCTCCAGTGTGTCTACAGTGCAAACAACAGTACAAAATTAGATAGCAGCCCCGTGCAACCAGATCAGACCCTGGAGCCAATTCCCAAAGCCTGGTGATCAGTCTAGGGTAAAATAGCCCACATTGTGACATTCCTTGTCTGCTGTTGATGTCTTCCTTGATGCTTCATTTCTCTTGTAACCAACTCTGCCCTTTCATTATTCCCTGTGCATGGGATGCCTTTTGACAGAAATTCACCTTTTCTTCAAAGGGATGAGAATTACATGTGTTACTCGCTCAACATAAATGTCCACAATTTGGGCAACCAGTGCTGACTCAGTTGTGCCTCCTTTCTCCTCCCATTAGCTCTGCCAAGCCAGCACCTGGGCACACCAACCTACTTCCATGACTGTCCATATATCATCAACAAAATGAGGGTTAAATTCTGGTTTCAGTCACATCTGAGTAGCTCCCTTGAATTTAATGTGGTGAAGTTGAGAATAAGCTGAACCTTGTGGGTCTGTGAACAGGAGCTGGAACCTCCTAGGTGGAGACCACTATCCCTCACTTCACTCCTGATCCCTCTGGAGCATGACTTTTCTTCTGTTCCACTAATTCCCAATACAAGCACAGTGTAAACTTCCATGAGCCCAAAAGTCTCACCATCCACATTTCTGTGAGGTCCTTCTACATTCATAACTTATTTCTCCAAGGAAATTCACATTCCTCTGAGCCCACATTCCTCACAGGCTCAGGTATAAATAAAGGAGGTTGGATGAGACCCTTTAGGAGCAGAATCTAAAACCAGGAAAATTAATATTTTGTAAGACACAACACATTTCTATATGCTGATAGTCTGTTTCTGTTATGCTTTGGAGCCAAAAAGACTAATGCTTCCTTAATTGCAGTGGCAGCTATTATGATTGTAAACATCAATCCTTTCTTTTATCCTTCAGATAATTCAAAGTACCATCTCAACACTCCTGAGCAAATACCTCTTGCCCTTTCCTGTCTTAATATATCAGTTCTTGAGGGAGGAATCCAAATTTAAACTTCAAGGCCACAGAGGCTCAGGACAACTCAGAGCCTGCCCTGGGAGAGCAAGAGGGAGAACAGTTGCAGATTTAATTTTAGGGAAACATTTCTCTCTTCTCTGTCTCTCTCTCCCTTCATCTCCTCTTCCCAGGAAAACAAACATTTCTTTCATTCCTAGATCACATTGGAAGCTGATTTCTTTTCACCTTTGAAAGAATTCACTAGATTATTCCCCATCTGCAGCTCCCTAAAGCGACTCCTAGACTGAAGTGCTGTTCTTAGCAGCCCACCCTGCAATTACCAGGAGACAAGAAGCACCCTGCAAAAACTGTGACAGAACAAATTCATTTCACAGTGATTTATTAGGCATGCAGCCACTAATGACTTTGCAAGTGTGGAAAGCAAGATGGAAGGGCAGAGCCTGAGCCAACAGTAGCTGTCAGAACATCGTTGTCATCTATCAGGTTAGAAATATTTAAGCCATCTGACGTTCAGCCTGGCATCCCCCCATAACACCAAGCCTGGAAACAGCAATAGATTTTGGCATTGAGGAGTCTCTTCAAAATCACAGAGGTTGACCAAGAAAAGGGAGAAACTGTGCAGAGATGTTTCTTTGTGTGGCATAGAAAATAAAGAACCCTGATCTCCAAGCACATCCTTCTAGTGCATCAACTCTGCTGTCAGGGCTGAAGTACCAGAGGCAAGAGCCACCTCACTGAACGGAAAGCTGTTTTGATATTCATTCACAGATGTGATTTTTGTGTTTATTGTGAAAAAATTCTTTGTTATTTTGAATAAAAAGTCACCTTGCAATGTATTTGGGAAAAATCCAAGGAAGTGCCAAGCTCCTGCAATTCCCACCTGCTAGGAGCAGCATGTGCTTGGCACCTGGCACAGAGAAGCTCTTGAGAGAGGTTTTGCCCTTAGTTGTGCTCATGTAAATACAACATAATTTTGCTAGCACTGACTGAACCATCCCAGATGAAATTAAAAGTAAACAAGAGCAGAATATTTTTTTTTCCAGCACCAGGGGCCTACAATGGTAACGTTAACATTAGAACAGATCGATTTTGCAAGATGACAAAAGAACATTCTGATCTCACTGCTGTGAGCTCCTACTCAGCAGACAATTGCATCCCATCTCAGAATAGAGTTTTAAAAATGTTCAAAGCAATGTGCAAGCATTAACTTCTAATGGCTTAAAAAGGAATTTTATAATGCTAATGTCTTCATATTACAGCTATGATGCATCTAGAGAGCAAAGGTTTCTATTTAAATCTGTAGCAGCTTTCAAAGATATTTGGACCAGAAATTTCCATTTAGGCTTCTCTAATTTCAAGACTTTTGAATGTGCTGCTGGGACAGACAGAGGTTGATATGACCTTTACAAAGGCTCCTGCAATTATATTCTGGTCCATCTAAATTACTAGTTTAAGTCAGTTGTGTATCTACAAAGAAAACAACAACCAAACAAGAAGATGTTCCATCATCCCAGCCATTCAGCAAACACTCCCCTGCCATCCTACAGAAGGCAGTGGCCCCTACTTTATTCTTGGCTACTGAACACAAGCTGAGAGCAGTGGGGAAAGCCAGGCTGCAGGAATTTAGTGATCCACCATCACTCCCAGAAGTACAGGCAGGGCACCACCCACCTGTGCTGAGGGAGACTGAGCACAGAAAGAAGGTGAAAATAGAGTGCTTCCAGATTTTTTGTATCATGTCTTGTCCTTCCTTGACAAAGGTGTACCTGAGAAATGCCCTGGAGTGTTGCAAGCCACAAACCTGTTTTCTTCAATTGATCTGTTTTTTCCCACTGTTACAGACAAAACAATAAAATTACGTGGAGGAGGGAAGAAATCCATACAACTTTCTTTTCAGAAATCCTTATTATTCCACAATCCTCTAACCTAATTATAGTGTATTTTGCATCCTTCCCCTTTTTTTTTTTTTCCCATAATATATATTATTTTTTCAATCAGCACTTCTGCATGACCAATAAATAAATACATATGTTTTAGGTCAGCCTGCATCACAGCAGTACCTCTCCGTCCCATTGCTTTCTCCTTCAGAATGGACTCCTCTCTCCCTCCTACTCAGGCCTTGTTAGTTCTTCTCTTGTTCCTAATTTGAAGATCCAAATGAGCATGAATTACGTGTCTCAGCAACAAACATGATCTCACAGAAACACAAAGAAGAGGATGAACAAAATAAAAATTACAGTCTGCTGAAAGCTGCCTTGACAACTACAGCTACACTGACAGGCGCCACTGAAATAATAGGAATGATGCTTCAAAACAACAGCCAAGACAACGTTATGAAAGAGAAAAAAAAACAGTCTAAACAGATCTTTTCAAATGCAGATTCCTCTGTCAAGTAAGGAGAATGTGAAAAATGTTCTTTCTTATAGCACAGCCATGTTCAAACTCTGCCAGATTACAGAAAACCACTAAAAATATGAGTACAACCATGGGCTCAATAGTCCATTTGAGGAATGTTAGAATGATGCAGAATGGAAGAGAAGGGCCATATTTTGGGGATGGAGAGGGAGGATGGAAGATGTTATCTCATTACCAACTGGGTGAACAACAAAACTTATGTTGACTTCAGTGCAATATCAGGCATTTGCAAGCTTGTGTATCTGAGTTCCTATCATTACCCAGGTGACAAAGTGCAGATCAAAAAGCCAAGAGATGAAGAACATTAAAAATTATGACCCACTACTAAAAATGTTCCATGCAAGACAGAACTAAGGCAACATTCACGAAGAAAGGTTGTCTGTGGATTAGGGAGGAAATTAGGAAAAAAGCATTAGCATTCCTCTGTCAATATTGATTTAGTGCCAATGAGTTCCTTAAGTACTTTTTTTTCATGTTAGTTTCACACCATAAAAGGAGGAAAATTGTTCTAAGTTCTGGTGTGGTCAGAGATATCTGGTGGTCAGCAGGTATTTCAAAAACACCAGGAGGATGCTGTAAAATCCTGCAACAACCACAGGAAAACCCAAAACTATCTATGGCTCCTCAGCAGGCAGAAAATGCAGCTCCTGAGAGCAGCAGTGGGGATCCAACTGCACAAGAGTTTCTGGCTAGACTGAGTCAGAGGTGGGGGGGCAGTGGAAAGAGATGGCAGAGACAATATTGCAGGCAGGGTGGGAAGGAATAATGAGCACAGGGGGAGTGGTGCTTTGGTGTGGTACATTTTATTTGCTGGTATTTTACATCCCTATTGTGAAGTACTACTGGCAACATGGTGAAGTTTATTGCCTAAAATCTTCTGTCACAAATACATAGGCAACACCCATTTCTGTTAGCAGAAACAGACCCTTTTCTTCTAGTACTGAATGCACTCTGAGCTCCAGAAGTTTGGCATAGGCTCTTGGGCTTGCATTCCTCCCCAGAGAAAAATAAAATCTGCAGAAGAGTCATGTACTTTTCCTCCATTTTATTCCACACACTCGAGACACCTAATAAATTTGCTTTGACTTCTTATTCTTTCCTAAAACAAAGGAAAATCTTAGAACCAGAATTATCTTTTTGCTCCTTGGTGGCCTGGCAGAGATATGGGTAGATCTGTTTCCCACTTTTATATAATGAGAATTAAAACAAGCTAATAAACAAAACAAAACAACAACAAAAAACCCCAACCCACCAAACACCAATAAGCAATAAAACAACAGAGGGCACAGAGAAGATACAAGGACTTCGCCATTTCTTGCCAGAAGCACTGAAACCAAAAGTACATCAGGACTGTGAATAGAAAACTAATAGCTACATGGATCACAAGAACATCCTAATAGTAAAAAAAACCAGTAATTTAAGTTTTGAAAGGCATGTAATTCTGAAGACTGAGCCAGTCGGCATTTTAGTACTCACTGGAAATAGAAACTTTTGATCTGTGGTTATTCTGTATCTATATCTAGAATTTCTTGCATGTTACTTTATAGTGGAATATACAGAACAGAGCTGGTGAACAGACTGCACGGCTCACTAGTTTGCTCCACTGTGAATACAACTGCCCTGCTCTTTCAGCAGTGACCGGACTGCCTGGACCCAAATCTGAGCGATCTCCGGGTTCCCCAGCCCTGGGAAATTCAGAAGTGGATTAGTCTCGAGAGAGAGGGAAGAATGAGATTAAACGCTGGTTCAGCCACAGGCAGGGACAGTTCCCGGAGCCAGACCTGGGAATGTTGAGACCAGCGTTTGGGAGTGAGCAGACCTTCTGCGAGACCGTTCTGTGAGTCTGAGAGGGAGCTGGGTGAGACAAACTGAGCCAAACCCACAGCCCAGGGCACGGGAGCACTTGTACAGCAGGGAGTACGAGTCACTTCTGAAAGTGGGATAGTGAGGATACTCCTCCGTGCCACGGCCACTGCATCCTGGGCTCCCAGCACTGCACGGGGGGCCAAGACCCCTCTCTTCAGCCCACCCCAGCTGTGGAAGACTCGCCTGTTGCAGGGCTGTACCCCCAGCCCAGCATGCCCCAAACTCCAGAGCTCGGCAGGAAACACCTCTCCCTGCCTTTCGCTGCGCTCCGTGTCAGAGAAAAACATGCCTAAGCCACGCCAGCTGCCGAACGGGAGGAAGAGCGAGGAGCCACTTACGGGGATGTGCACTCGCAACATGAGTTTCTTGTGGCCGGAGCTTTTCCTGCTGCTGCTACTGGAGGCATCTTTCTTCTTGTCCATGCTTCCCATTCCTTCACCCAAGCGTGGTGCTGAGCGATGGATCTGGAGAGGGAGGCTCCTCTTCCACCTCTCCCCACCGTCCCACGGGCCGCAGTTACTCCAGGCTCCTTATTTTCTTTTTTTTTTTTTCTCTCTCTCTTTTTTTTTAGTTTTTAGATGGTAGATAAAAATTATTTTCTTTATCCTTCAGCCAGCTAAACTTTCTTAATTGAACAGANTCTCTGGGGGAGGGAGTGAGAAAGTTTCCTTCCCCTCGCCCAGCTCGACCACACTCTCACCGAAAGAGAGAGAGAGGAAAAAATAATAAAAAAACAACCCCCAAAACACTCAAAGGCCACAAAACCCGAAAAGGGGAAGCGCTCGGGCGA
>VZRH01008208.1:714344-745471 GCA_013397555.1 Urocynchramus pylzowi
GGGCTGCCGGAGCACGGAGGTGGGCGAAAAGGCTGCGTTTCACCTTGCCAAGAACGCCCAAAGGCGGCGCGGTTGCTCTCCCTCCCGACCTCCCAGGCTGTTTTCTCGCCTCCCTCCCGCAGGATTTCTCCTGGCCGTGCCCTAAGGGAGGGCTATTCCTTTCTCCCGAGGCACCGCTTCCCACCCGCGCTCCCCGCAGCCCAGCCCGGGATGGCGCTGGGCAAGGAGGGGGCCCCGCCAGGCTTCAAGGCTTCATTCCCTCTGGGCAAAACCCCAGGCTGCCCTGCCTCTGCCGAGCTGACAGGGAACGCGTGCCAAGCCCAGGAGGGCCGCAGTTCGCTCCTGAACGTAGATTTTTCCGCTCCCTCCCTCCAAAAAGCCTTCAGAGCGCTTGCAGATTCAGTCGAGCCAAAGAGGCGGCTCAGCCCCCGCGGGCGAATGGATTTGGCGTCACCGGGTCCCAGAGAAGGAAAAGCTTCCAGCATCCCTTCACCTGTGGCTGTGCTGCTGCCCCTGAGCAGCCCCACGGCAGTGCCACCCCTGCTGCCAGGCTGCCACCAGGGCTGAGAGTCTGGGACAGCAAGGGCAGAGAGGTGTCTTTCCTCTTGGACAGCAGGTGGTTTAAACAAGCATACATGCTGCATCAAAATATGAGGGTTTGTTTCAGAAGTGGCTCTTCCTCCCTTGATAATCTCTGCATCTTTTTACCGTGCCTGAATTTGAGGATAAGGCCAAGCCTGTTACACTTGCAGACCTTTGGTCACAGCACTTAAAATCAGATTTTCCCTGGATTCAAAGATGTGCGTGTATGCATTCACAAAGCCAACGCTGTAATCACTCCCAACAAATCTTAGGGGATTCTATAAAACAACGATTGAGGAGAGAAGGGAGAAGAGTTTTCCTCAAAAATCTTATCTTCTGAAAAAATACAGGGTTACGGTGGTTATAATAAAAAAATACAAGAATTCCGATTTATTTCCCTCCTTATGGAAGTCTCTGTATTTAAAAGGTGCAAAACTTGGTCAGGTGTAAAGCCTGTAGCCACTTCTCTAAAATCATACAGAATTAAATAAAAATAAGACCCCCTTAATGAAACAGACAACTGTCCTATAGGTTTCTACAGAATGTCATGGAAGGAAACAGACCCAGAAATGAAACAGGGGTTAAGATCACTGACACCAGGTCAGGAAGGGATGGAACAGGTCTGTAACAACTGCTTTCTCCCAACATTTATATTAACTCTGCCAACAAAGTGCTGTTGCCAAGTGATGGGAATGACTGGAAGAAAGAAATTTAAAAAATTACTAATAAGCATGCCTATGAAAAACTGTCACAAGGTTTTTCTAGCTACTGTGGTCTTGAAAGCTAAAAACTCAGGGAAGAAAAGGTAGAATTTCTTTAGAAATATTTTAGCAATTGGTATTGTCAGCATGCAGATCTCCTCACCATTCTTCATTAAATTAATGAAATTAACTAAATAAATTAATTAATTAATTCAAGGTGGAATAAAATCTACCAAATAAATACTCCTTCCCTTGTTTATGCAAGATTGTTTCCCTCATTATTATAATTTATTTTCTACATTTAGCATTTCAAATCAAAATTAATTCTTATTCTTTTAGATTATTTGTATGAATAATTATGGTTATTGTAAAAGAAGTTTCAGAAAGGCAGCATGACCAAACTCCCAAACCTAAAAAAAATCCACAAATCAACCTCCCCCCATCAGGATATTGCCTTAAGCATGTTTATAACTTTCAGAATACCACAATAAGGAGTTATCCTTATTTTTTTTTCTTTGACCCTCTAAGATCTCAAACATGACCTTTGATTCTACAGTCATATTTTTAAACTTCTCATTGCAGCTCTGAGGATTAGAGACATGTTAAAAAAAACAAACAAACAAAAAAGAAAACAAACCACAAAAATACAACAAACAGCAAAACAAAGTCTAAATCCTCCTACAGCTGCTAGACTTCAGCAGCTTGACTCCTTGTAAAATCAAGTGTTAATAAGACCCTGCTATAAAATAATCACCAATTATTTGAGACATTAGGGCACCATGTTTTTATCCCTTTGTTTTTTATCTTTCATGGATAAATGTAGCCAGCATATGAACAAACAACACTGTAAATACTTTTAATGAGATCTAAAGTTATTTTGATCAATTTGACTACCAACAACCACATTTTCAGATGCATGTAAGCATCTAAATCACTAATTTCACAGACAAATGGGTACTAAAACACTTTGGAGAATATCATAGAATCACAGAGTGGTTTGGATTGGAAGAGTTCTGGTTCCAACCCCCTTCCCATGGGCAAGGACACTTTCCACTAGACCAGGTTGCTCAGAACTCCACCGAACCTGGCTGTGAACACTTCCAGGGATGGGGCATCACATTTATCACCCAAATACTTGCAGGTTTCATGACCCCTCAGTGGGGCAAAGAAGAACAGCATTTCAAACACACCAGCCACACTTTGCCTCTCCCCAAAACCACCTGGATGCTCCACCTGGATGCTCCATTATAACTCAGCCCTACATGTAACTCAGCAGAAGCAGCACATTTTGGGCTACACCCTGCCACAGGACTTGCCCTACTTAATCCTTAAATACAGTATGAGTCAATTTTTCCATAATAAATTTCCCTGAGTATATTCCTAAATTCATAAAATAGCCATAAAACTTTACTTTGAGCCTTGGTTGTATCAATTATAGTTGCTGTAAGGAAAATACTATGTCACCAGCAAACTTTTGTGAGGTTACACATGTACTATGTGGAGATTTTCTAAAGACTTTAAATTTCTCTGAAAAAGCATATCTAAAAAGAAGTGATGAATGGGGAGAGCTATGTGAGTTGTTGTTGGTTTTTAAATCTTTATTAAGATCAGCATTTTTTGGTAATGCTTCACAGTTTGTTGTTGGTAATATCATATATATTGCATTTGAGAAAAAAAGCTATCTGTGAAAAAAACTATTATTCTTTCTCTGCAGATGATATATTAATCATACTGTGAGCATTTAATGTGGATTTTTCACATATGCAATCTGTAGGTATATTTTAGGCACAAACCCCTGCAGAAGTCTCATTTTGGGTGACACATTTCCTACCAAAAATAATGTGTATATTCCATACCAAGGTAAATATTGTAATTTCTCAGGTCAACCACATTATTTCTTAAGTATATGTATATGTATATTCTTATTCAGGACTTTTGAACCTTTTTAAAATGTTTCCAGGATTTAGAGACAAGTTCTTAAAAATCAAGACATTTTGAAATCTGGGAGCCCAAGACCTTGTCTGGATGTTATTGGCATTCAATATCCCAGTATTAACTATGTTTAATCATAGCTATTTTCCTCTTTATTCTCTTCTTATGTTAATATTTGTCCATGTTGGTTTCTGCACTTCCTCCTCTGCCTGTCCCTTTCTTTTCACATCTCACATCTCATTCTCATCCTTCTGATTTTGTTCTCCATCTTTCTTTCTTCTCCAATTTGCCTCTCAGTTCTTTGAGCACGCTTGAAGTTGATTGCTTGGTTTCTGTTCAACACATTTATTAGATTGGATTCAACCCTGCTGCATAGGGCTCCTTAACTTAATTACCAGTACAATTTAATTAACCTGATGCAGTATTGGGATGCAGTAGTCCCTGCACAAGTTTTCTGCAAAGGTCAGAGAGGACACAGCCCTGACATCTGTCTGCCCTCACCCACACTCACCTGCTACCTGCTGGCACTCAGCACATTGCAGGGTGCAAATTTCAAGTCAAGTAGAATATAGGCTCAACATGAGGAAATTCCTGTAGACAGCTAAATTGCATTGTTTGCAGCAAAACTGCAATCAAAATTGCCTTCCATGAGGAAATGTGCAGGAGAAATTGCAAGTCTGCCAGGAAAGCCTGGGTGGCTGAAGCAAGGTGAAGTAATGAGGTTAATGAGAGGAGCTTCTTGTCCCTAGAAGGTCTCCAGGAACATTACAGTAGCAAAGAGTGACAATATTTATGCTGAAAGAGAACTTGTGTGGACAGGTGGCTGTGCTTCCTCTCCAGACTGTCAGACACCTTCTGGTAGGTAAATGGTTACTGCAATGGATTCTCTTGTCACCTGAAGCCCAGTGCACAGTCTGCCCTGCAGCTCCCTCCCTACTGTCACTAGAATCCCTACCCAGAATTTCTGCTGAGTTCTGGGCACTCCCTCCAGAGCTGCTGCACTGCTTCATCCACTGAGTCACTGGGATGCCTTCTCACCTGGACCACAGCACAGAGGAGAGGAAGTGAGAGAGAAGCAGTTTCATAGGACTTTCTAAGATGTTTCTCTAATTTAATCTGACTGCTGATTTCTCTCAAACTGCCAAGGGAAGAGGCAGTTTTTTGAGTTTACTTTGTTTTTCACTTGCAGATCTTGTCCATCTTGACAACTGATCCCGGGTATCAAAAAGTTTTAGAAGTCATCATTCAAAATGAGCAGGCCCATGGAATGGGTACACAGAAGGCCATGGCATGGGCACTGGAGTAAGGATTGGCAGGAGGCTCCCTGTTTGGCAGCTGCAGTGCTTGTCTCACTCTGTCCCATCTTCATGGCTCCAGAACCACAATCCCCACGAGGCTGCCTCATGCTCACAGCACTGACCCCACAGGAAATGCAGGCACAGGAAATCAGATGGTGCACAGTGCTGGGACCTGAACCCCGTTGTGTGGTGGCATTAGTGCAAGAACTGTTCTAGACTGTGTCAACAGGCAAGTTCTGTTTCTTATTTGTATCACTACACTGTAAGAGTAAAATAAGAATAATATTCTCTGTCATCTCTGCTAGAAAGCATCTGGGAGACCTGACTAGGTACAAACATGGAAAACACATTTTCTTATTTGAACCACAACAGCTTGATAAAAAGCCTTGAGGCTGATTCTTCAAAGTTCACACAACCTCTGTTGGTTCTGAGAGCCAGGAGAGCCTTCCAAAGACCTTATGACATATTATCTTTTTATATTTAAGTTTCTATATATATAAAAAATTTCCATGAACTGGAATGATGCTGTTCAGCCTCAAGTTTTGTTAGTACTTAAGAGTCATGAAGAAGAAATGACAAAGACTTTTTAAAGTAGTTAATTTCCTTCTTACTGATACAGGAAAATTTCTTTTGTGTTTTTTACTGATTGTGAGTCAGAATTTTTGGCTGTTAGCCAAACACAATACTTGGAGCCTTTGATTTGCATATGTAGGCCTACAAGTTAGACAGATAACCTCAATCAAAATTTAATATAACAGATTATGCAAAACCAGTGAGAAAAGATTCATTCCCCATACTGACTGATTTTTGTCAGTTGTGCAAATTAACACAGAGAATTACAGATAGAATTCAAGAGGAGTCTGATTTTCATTTTCTTTTCCAACAATATGCATAATGCAGTACATTAGCTAAGAGAATGTTTAAAGGAGGCAGAGACATGGTTCTACCAGGTATGTGTGGGCATAAGAACAAAAAGTGTTTTCAGCAGCATGAATCTGAGAAGTACTTTCATGTTCTTCCCAGTTCACTGGGAATAATTCAGAGAGCTGAAGAATTACAAACACACTTTCTGTGAGCCTTCTCTGTGTGATAATATCAGAATTTGTTCCTTGGCATGGAGTGTGCTCGGCTTCAGACAGGACAGTGGGCAGGAGCAGCACTTTCCTTCTGGAGTGGAAGGGGTGAGACTGCCCCAAAACATCAGTCTGTCACTGCTTGGTGGTGCAGATGCAAAAAGAGGTGAGGTTTCCAGAGCAATCATAAGCAGTCAATTCCAGGAAGGTCTGTAAGATCTCAAAGAAAATAAATTTAAAAATAAATATGCAAATTTTGCATATTTAGCTTCAAATTTGTTATGCTGCAAGGTACTGGTGGCACAGTGTACAAGAACACACCCGTAGCAGTGTTCTCCACTTGACCTCCAGCCAAGGCCAGTGGCAAGATTCCATTTAGGGAAGGCAAAACTGCAACAATTGTAAAACAATCCAAACATGTTCTCTCAAGTGGTATTAACCAACAACAGGAGAGCCCCAGAAATCCCATTATGTGTGAAGAATCAATGAGAAGGCAATAGTTTATGGATGAGACAGAGGACTGAATAAAAACAGGAAGAAAGAGCAGAATTATATGAAACTTCTGCACACTGGCTTCCAAAGGATCAGAATGCCATGAAACTTTGCTTGGCTGCACCTTGGTATCCAGGACCTATGGATATCACAATGTGTGCAACGAGAACCAAACATCCAAAAAGCATGAGAGGTGAATGGTAACTCCTCCCTGTTTTCAAAAATGAATTGTATTTCTCTTGCACTGAGAGCACAGTCTTTCTAAACTAGGCTTTTTTGCAACAATGCCAACATCTTTTTTTGATCCCAGGTATCTACTCCATGTAATTGAGGTGCTGCAGGATTTGTTTTTTTGCTTCTCCATGTTTGATGGGCACAGGGAAGCATGATGAGCAGGTGTTTAGCGTGAATTTGTGCAGATCCAAGATGACATCCCCCCAGGACAAAAGGTGACATGTAGGAAAGGTGGCTCAGAACTGTCATTTCCACCACCAAACCATAGCACAGGCCTGAACAGTGTCCTGGAACTGTCCTGATTGTTAAACTGTTCCCAGTCTCTGCAGGGCTTTGGCTCAGGCTGTCTGCAGCTCTCCAAGACCCTGCCAAGGCATGGTGCAGGAATTAACACCAGTCAGGGATCATTGCCAGTGGGAAGCCTGGTCATGGCTGCTCTGTCTGAAAGGTAAGAGTTTTCCTAAAAGCCTTGCTGTACCATCTGAGATCTGCAGCTCAGACCTGGGCCAAGAGGATGGAAATGTTAGATCCTGGCTTCTCTGCATGCCTGGGCTCTCTGAAAACTAAACTGTACTCATTCCTCAGTCCTTTCAATGCCTGTCAGCAGAACACTCCCACGGGAGGAGGCCAACACTGTTCCCACTGTACTGCTCCTGTTTTGGCAGAAAATGAGTTGCACAAGGAGGAATCTCAGATGTACAATGATGAAGGTACCAAGGATCATGATTAATGGCAAATCATTCTGACACATGAAAAGTGCGGGATATATCCAGTTAAAGACTGCAGATTGTACATTACCATAGCATTGATGTAATTACAAAATATGTATATATATAAGATAGCAAGTACAGATTAACCAAATTTAATGCAGTCAGATTCTAAAGCTAGGAGAATCTGACTAGCAGTGTTAGAAAATGGTGAAAATGACAGTAAGGAAAGGTTTATAATAACATAATTTCATGTCATGAAGAACTCTCATTTCAAAATATCTCAAAATCATTTTATTTTTATTGTTTTTCTTAAGAAGAGGGTCTAAAATCTTATCAGAAGAGCTTTAGAAGTAACAAATATCTAGGAATGACCCTAGAATACAAAAGTGGTCCCCACAATGAATCCAAAGAGTTCCCAAAAATAGTTAATGTAATTCAGTGTAGCTTCATTAAGATTATTATTTTATTCTCAACTAAAATTTTGATTATGCCTTATTATGAAAGGTACCTGGACTTTAGAGTCTTTAAATGAAAAATTACAAGGTAACATTAGAGAGACATGCAAGCTCAGTAGATACATTGAAGGTAAAAAGTGAGTTAAAAGAAAAGGAATCACTCAAGGAGAACTTCCAGGTGTTGAAGACAGACAACAAAGCAAACAAAAAAAAAAATTAACTGATTGTGTTTTGTTACTGATGAAGAGGTTATAGTTGTAATATATCTAGATATGTATGAATTAACATGTGAAGGCACAAGGTAGTTAACATGAATCCTCAAAGTTATGCTGGCCATGCAAACAGAGTATTTTCTACTGAATATTCCTGATAAAATAAAAAGAAAGTAGCTCTTACCTTTGTAATTAGTAACTGATAGGTCCCCATTTTGGGCCCACTTAGTAACTTCCAGCAGAAAGCAGCCTCTCAGCTCTCTGGGTACTCAACTCTGCAGGGAGAGCACAGAGAACAGTTTGAATTTAGGTTATTTGAAGTCAAATTGACTTCCCTATACATGGTCTTTACTCCTTCTTCAATCAGCTTAGAGAGCCAAACAAATACAAGCAACCAGCAGGAATATCTCTTGTTTTAGTGAGTGAGGACACAGTCAGAAGTTCACACAAAGTGCTGGGAAAGTGAGCATCAATACAGTGTAATTGCCTGCTGGAATCATGAGACATGGGATACAAAGATCTGCTTGGAAACAACAGATGTCAAGATCATATCCACTTCTACAGATCAAGGAAGTCTGCCACAAAGTGTGGCAAAGTGCTACTGCTGGATGAATAAATCAGGAATCATGTGCAGGAAGGGCACAAAACTTATCTACTGGAGGAGAGTGAAGAGCAGGGGATGACTGAAAAAATTGTAAAGTCCTGTATCAGGTGAGATGCAATTGATTTCTGTTTTTGCAAACATCTCTGCAAGCTTCACAGATGACAGGAAGGGTATAATCTTGACTTTATGGTCTTTGAAATAAATAAATTTTTTTTTCTTTTCTGTTATACATAAAAATGCGGGTGGGAAATGTGGGAGGCTCTCTTAAGCTGAGTGAAATATGTTCTTTATGCCCAGCATTACTGTGGTCTAGACCCATTTCCACTAGGAGCTGGCCATGAGCTGAGTGGTCCCAAGAGTCTCAGTGCTGCACTCCATGGGTCTTGGTAAGATGCTTTGGGACCACAACAGCTTGGGGAAAGGAGGGAGAGAGCAGTCATCCTCCTGTCAAATTTCATCATGCCCATCCACACTACTCCTGCTGGCACAAGGCTGATCATGTGGAAGATATTTTTATTGTACAGTAGTAAGCTCTACTGAGCATTATTTTACTATCTGAACTAATAAAATTATCAGTTATTCAGAATTATCAGAATGATGAATATCTGAACTGATATTTAATATCTAGAAGATTATAATGACAAGCATTTTGTGGGAACTTCAAATCAGGACTGTAACACATTTGTATTTTGACTGCATATACTACAAGAGCAATTAAATTATGTGTAACTAATTAAGAATATAGGAGGACCACCCATATGTAAAACCCACCATAAACAGGTCTAATTTTATACCATATTAAAGATACAGAATTGCTGATATGCAGACATAAACATATGTGGCATATATATCTCAAACCAGTCTCAAGCATTCCATATGAAATTTGCTGGAAGCAGGCCATTAATTACTAAAGCTGAGGCTAATCCTGCAATCTTATCATAACAGAAGTTTTGTTTTCATCAGGACTTGGGGATCCATATTCAACAAATATTATTTCGCTGCCAGAATAAAATACAAAATACTTGGCACCATGTGGTTGATTTAATGGAATAGTCAGATGCCACTCTTAGGCTTTTAATACATAGAATTTACTTTTTGCTGTTTGGACAAACATTTATGCTGTGAGGTTTGCTGTCATTCAACTCACCAGTAAGATTTCCAATCCTGGGAGTGGAAACTCAGTTTATTTTAAGGTTTTTGGAGATAAAGGAACAACTTTTGCCATTCATGTCTGCAGAATCTGACAGTAATCCCACAGCAAAAGGGTTAGTCCCACCAGAGCACTGATGTCCCATAAAATTAGGGTAAAAAAAAAAAATCAGGAAAAATATTTTTAGTGCATTCTCTTCATTAACACTAAAAGAGAAGCTGAGGGAATCCCAATACCCAAACAAGTACACATCAAAGGTCACACAAATATTTATCACCAAATCATACAAAAAATTAAAGCTTCAATGGTACTGTTGAGTGGATGATATAATTTTCTTATCCATAAAAAATTATGTCCCTCATTAATTATTTTCACAGCAAAGCTGCTTCATTATTTATTCTCTGGGTAAGCAATTAGTAGCAAGGTTGCTCCTGGGTAGTATGTGCTGAATTTCTCTTTAATATCTGTAATGAAAGACCACATATTTCAAGCTGCAAAAGCAAAATTAAAAGAAACTCCCAAAACTGAAGAGTTGCTCTAAGCAAATAAATAGCTCTTGGTATCAAAGGAGTGCTGGGCAGGAGGAAACATGTATTTTCTCCTTGAAGAAAACTGGAGAGCACTGGAATTACAGATGTATAAGCTCTTTCAAAAAACATTAGCCTGACAATGAGAGTGTTCTCAGCCAAATCAATTTTAGCTAAAATTTAAAGTTGTTGTAAGAAAAACTATTTTTTAAAAACCCTGTAATGAAAACATTTAGAATTGGAAGAAGTTTCTTATGTATAAGAGCAAGTAAGTTCTGGAATAGATTTTCAATGAGAAACAGGGGCAAAAAAGATAATGGCAATATATTAATGGAAGGGATTATATTCAATATGATAACAGGGCTAATAACAGGTGATTGGAATATGTTCCCACCCAGAATGTAAATGTTAATCTGAGAATAAGGCCAAATGAGGTATGACTACCAAAAGACTAGTGTCCAATTCTCAGCTGGATACCAGGGCTGGGTCTGTCCTGTCATTACATTGTATAAATACAACCCCCAGCTTAACTCAGTCAGAGAAAAAAAAGGTAACACTTAAATCTTGGTTCTCTCAAACTACAAAAAGCTGGAATTGAAAGCACCATAGATTAGCTCAGCTCTCAGGGTCATTGTGAGCTATAAACTGAATTAAAGAATGCACTCATTTGGGTGAAATACCATTATTCCCTTACAACCATGTGAATAGAAGTTAACTATTCAAATGCTCCAAGTCCTCTGATGTTTTCCAAGAATATATATCCCTGCCCAGAAGGAAAGGTGAGTTCTCCCAAAAATTACTGAAAAAGGGCAAGAGTGACTCATTTTGACCTCAGTCCGACAGACTGTGAGATAGTTCTGAACATTATGAGACTTTTCCAGAGGTTCTGCAAGTACTGTAAAGCCAAAGAAGGTGTGGCACCACTATGAGCATAGAAACTCAAAATTATTCTCAAAATTATACCATTTAGACTGGAAAAGAGAAGACTTTGAGGTGACCTAATTGCAGCCATCCAGCACCTGAAGGGAGCCTACAAGAAATATGGAGAGAGGTTATTCACAAGAGCATGTACTGATAGGACAAGGGGCAACAGCCTCAAAGTGAAGAAAATTCTTTATTATGAGGAGGGTGAGGCACTGGAACAGGTTGACCAGAGAAGTTTTGGATATCCCATCTCTGAAAGTGTTTAAGGCCAGTTGGATGGAGCTCTGAGCAACCTGGTCTAGTGGAAGGTGTCCTGCACATGGCAGAGAGGCTGAAACTAGGTGATTTTTAAAGTCCCTTCCAACCCAGGCTATTGTATTATTCTATGCTAATGAGTCTATAAAAGATTACTGTAGTGAAAGTGGCTTAGGGAAAAAATAGTCCTGTGGTAAAAAAATTGTGGAAGTAAAATACTTCCAGGGCACAGGGCACTTTCCTTGTTGGAGGAAAAGACATGTTAAGACATGTTAAAGACATGTTGGACTGCAGAGGGGACCTTTAAAGCAAACAAGGGTGGAGGCCAAATCAGTTCTCAGCTGCCACTGGATGTGATAGTTCCAGGCCAAGTCCCCTCTGCCACTACAGCTGACACAGGAATGCATTGTCCTCTTTGTCCCCCAAGTGACCATGAGGAGCTTCTGCTCTGAGACAAATGTCACTGCTGAGCTTCAGCATTCCAGTGGCTTGCAGACACACTGAGTAAATGCTGGATGTCACATGGAGCTCTCAGAAACTTCCTGAAGTCAAGTGCTGAACTTGTAACACAAAACCACAAACCTGTTGTTTCATGGGCCTTTATCACATTAGATCTGGAGTTGTTGGATTTTTTTAAGTCTTACAATGAGCTAAAGTAAACCTATTTTTCATGCACTACTACGAACCTATAAAATCTGAATTTTCTCTTTTGTTAGAAGAGTTTTGCAGCCTTGGTGATATAAACTGATAATCATTGCTCAACATTTAAAATGTTCCCATTTAAACCTGGTGTGGGTGTTCTGCAGAATTTTTTTTTAATGTCCCTGTGAAGGGTTTGCATGCTTTCTGCAAAGAAAATAAATAGAACAAATAGTATGGCACCACAAGTTGGTCAATTATTAGCTTTTGCATACTCAGATCATGGCCTTTCTTTACAAGGACACGTGTTAATATATAATAGAAGTGTATTTCAGTTCTTTTTAAATTGATTTTTCAGACACACAGTGCAATCTTATAAGGTCAGCTGGAGAGCAAGTGGCCAAAGAGGCCTTTCAGAAGAAATGAGTCACTAGCCACACATCATGAGAAATAAAACTGGAACTAAATATATGAATTTTTTTTTTATTTTGCAGTAGTCCCAGGCTGGCATTTGACATGCACCCACCAGCCTCACTTAAGTCTGGACAAACTGTCTGTAATGGTCTTAAACTGTGATTTGAACATTTCTCAGATCTAAAAGATGTAATAAATGTCACGGACCAAGTTTACAATCCACTGCTTCAGGCTACTGGTGCTGACCACAGCTCTGACTGTCCCTGTGAAACTGCAATTGCTAATTAATATCCAATTATCATTTTGAGGATGTAGAAGTTGTAAGTGGGGAACAGCAAACAAGTTTAATATGATTTTGTGCATAGAAAATGAGGTGGCAGGGAACTCAAAATGGCCAGGGTAAATACACACAGCAATCAAAATTTTTGTGGTTACATTCAGAGACAGAACTAGGAAAATGTGAGAGAGAAATGTTTTATTCTGAGATGGATTAAGGCAAGTCAGAGTTCTGTGAACCAAAATATTCCTAACATATAGTTACAGATAAAAATGACCAGAGGAAAAAAATAGGCAGATAATTAGAAAACAGTAGCCAGAGAACTGCAAATTGATTCATGCAGCCAGAAAGACAGAGACTGAGCCAAGGAACCAGAGACCAAGAAGCAGTCTGGACTCACCAGCTCATTGGGGGACTTTTGATAAGATAAAGAAAATCATATCAGAACAGTCCAGTTCAGCCTTCAACAAGCTGCCTGAACTTTGTACTGTTATGTCTGGTAGAGGCAACGTTAATGCAAGGAGGACTGTGTTACAGGGCTTCACACCATGCTGGAACGTGCTCATTCTGTACCAAGTTCAAAGTCACACAAAGTAAAAACACCTGGGGAAGGTTACAGCAGAGGTGTAAAGGTCTGAGGGCTCTACACTCCCATACACAACCCTGCACACAAAACCAAAGAGCACTTGGGTGTTGTGTTTAATATATCTGGTGGCTAAACTCTCCCATCTCTCTGCTAAGCAGGGGCTAAGGAGGGAAAAGGCCCTTGAAATTAAGAGTTCCTAGAAACTTGAAACTCCCAAACACTTCAATTCCCATTTTTGCCATCCATTTATCTTCATTAAATTTTTAAAAATTTAATTGCATTGAATTCCAAAAAATGAGCAAATTTCAGCTATATTTTGAAATGGAATTATAATAATAATTTATTATTTATGAATTGCACATTATACATTTATAAGCTATGATTTGCAAAAATTATCATCCTGTCTGAAGGGATCTGTAAGGGGAAAAAAGAAAACCCCAACCAAAACCAAAACCAATTCAAAACTGAAACCAAGAACGTGTTCTAATCAAATTGTACAAGAGGAAAAGAAGTCTTTTACAGAGCACAGTAATGACCTTATCTCCTTCATTAATTTGAGTGCCCTACTGTAAGAGATAAGGGAAAGTGTTATCAGGGGTAGGTGACAAGATATTCTGCTTCAGGCTGGAACACCTTTTCCAGACCCTGAGTAACCTCTTTATCACTAGGACATGGAAAAGGCAGCTCTCAAATTTTCTAGGTGAGCCAAATCTGATGTGGACAGCAGAAAGTAACCAGTCTGTCAGCCTGCATGAGATGTTGGAACAGCTATGAAAGGGCTTTATTGACAAACATAATCCTAGTGACCCATCCTGTACATTTTTGTATTTTTTTCCATTATTGAAAATCTTGTGGGTTTAAGTATTGTTTTGTCCCCAGATCTTCTCTAGTGGTAAAACAGATTCTGCCCAGGTGGCATATGAATTCAGCACTCCTTTCAGCACTGTGGATCTGTGCCTTGGGGGTAAATGGCAAACTCCTGGAATACTTACAGCACACCAACTGTGGGACTTGCACAAGTCACAAGGGAAATCTACCACTGAGTTGCAAGGCCCAAGCCACTGGCAGACAGCAAAAATTCCTGGGGTGAAAAGCTACACTTGCTCAGCAAGTTTTAGTCCAAGCAGTGGTAAACAGTGAAGTAATGGAGGGGTTGGAGATTGAGAGTCACCACTACAATGCCAGTTTTGACACTGACAATATAAATTACATCTCAGCTTATACTGGTGAGATTCCCTAGTATTATATATTTCATTTAATACATTAGTGAGATATCAGTTATCTAAGTATATCCAGAAACTTGACAGGAAAAGCCAAAACAGTTTGGAACTGTCTGGGTGAATCTAGGACAGCAGCCTGAACGTAGCAAGCACTTTTCTGTTTACATTGTCTTGGGGTTTAAATTGTGCTCACCTGCAGTTTGGGATGGGTCCAGATGCTTTATGTGTTTGTTTTTTATTTTGTTGCATCAGAAAAAAATCATATATAAACCTGGAAACCTGAGACCTGGGTTTCTTTTAAATGTATGGACTTGAACCTAGCTGTACAACATATGTACTCATGCCATTAAAGTTTCTATCTCTTAACAGCTGTGAGGAAAACCTCAAAGATTTGTTCAGTACAGACAGACAGGTGTGCAAGGAACCTGGAATAAGAATTCTGAGACCACTCTGTTAGCTTAAATGCTTCCTAATGACAATCTGAAGGCAAACACTGTTAAGAAAGTTATTCATTAACTTATTAATATGTTTATCAATTTTAATATTTGTCATTACTGCATAAGAAAACAAAAACAGGTCAAGACTTACATACAAATAGTAAAATCCCTGGCAGTTTTCTTACAAGCAGTTAGAGGGTAACTACTCCAAATCACTTAAGATCCACCTTTCCAGAGTACTGTGTGCTCACAGGTTTCATTGAAATATGTGGGAGCAGGTCTGGTTATATCTCCTTGGCCCCTGTCTCCAGCATGGACACAATCCCACGTGGTTCATTCACATCCCTGACATTAGTGTTCTGAGGCAAGGACAAAGAAGGCAACAGGCTCTTCCTGAGTGGGAATTCTGCCCAAGAGAAATCCTACAGGGGTTAAATGCTGTGCTACTGTTTTCTCATTTGTAAACCAGGATTTACAAGCCTTCCCTATTTCAAAGGGCTGTGGAATGATAAAGGGTTTAACACAGATAGACTGCAGTGATAACATAATATGCTACATATCCATGGAACATTCTCTGGGAGCCTAACAGATTCAGACAAAAATGTTTTTAAAAGTCATAGCTGGAAAAGCAAAGCTGGCTTTTCCTTCTGTTCCAAGGCAGCTTTGGCAGGAAGAGCTATACTGCAGAGAGCACACAATAATTTTTCTGGTTTAAAATGTGAAAACAAGTAAGAACTGTGTTACAAGAGCAGGGCACTATAAAAGGATGAACTAAGAAAGCCCATTGCATGTGGTTTACACAAATATCACTGAGCCCACAGTGCCTGCTGGTTTTGTTCAGGCTGTCTCATGACAGGAGGACACCCATTATCCACTATCTGCAAACAGCTAAGCATTTAATTCTAGGTGAACATTTTTGTCTATGGAGAAACCCACTAAGTCAGCAGAGCTCCCTGTGTACACATAGGATGTTAATTTTAGTCTAGATACAGTGTTAGACTTTTGGATCCTGACTTTCAGAACTTCAGTATGTCCAGCATATGACATGGCTCCAGCAGTGACCTGTCACAGCCAGGGACATGCAGCAAGTGAAATTTATAATCAGGCCCTTAGCATCATATTGGACTGACCCTTCTGGTTTAACTTTCCATGGCAGGACATTGAGCATGAGCATTGCTCTGAGGAAATTTCTCTCTTCTATCTGCTTTTGCCAATAATGTTGGCTAGTGAAGGTTGCTGTGTAAAGAAAAAAAAATCCCAGTTTACTCTCTCACTTCCAAGCCTTCATCCCTAGAACACACAAATTTAAAGGAACCTTTTGTGCAATACAAACAAAATAAAACAGCTGGCTGCCCACAAGGCCTCACCCAAGACAAAACAGTAACAGTCCTTCAGTTAATCTATCTTCCTGGCCCAGCCAGGCGCCAAGGAATCCAGAGCCTCCCAGACTTCTGGGAAGCAAGTAAATATCATAAAATGCCATAGGTCAAACCATCTAATGCTGCTTTACTGCCCCTGAGCTGTAGCTGTTGGGGAGCTGCTCGTCCTCAGGCTCACAGCTCCTGCTGAAACTCTGGGGGCAGCACTCGCTGGCAGGATGCTGTCGCTGCTAGGAGTGTGCTGTTCCTCTTACCACAGCAAAAATGAAATCACCTCCCAGATTACATTCCAGAAAAGGCCAGGTAGCTGCAATTGCCCCTTTGTGAAAAAGGGTGGGAGAATAAAAAAAAGGCAAATGTGAATGTGTGTGTGTCCTTAGAGGTAGGTGAGGTTGTTTTCCTTCTTTTTTTTTTCCATTTAGGTGAATGTTTTTGGTTTGTTAGAAGCAAAACAACAGCCTTGGGCTAATACGTGCAGATTAAAAGGTGAAGTTGATCACTATCAAAAATACTTTGTGACCTAAAATGGAGCTCTGAGTCATTGTCACAATTGGCTAAAAGGACATTGAAGAATTAAATTTCTTTAAAGCACGCAGTCATAGAATGGTTTGGGTTGGAGGGGACCTTTAAAGCTTATCTAGCCCCAGCAACAAGCAGGGACATCTTCAACCAGACAAGATTGCTCAGAGCTCCATCCAAGCTGACCTTGAATGTTTCCAGAGATGGGGCATCCACCACCTCTCTGGGCAACCTGTGCCAGTACCTCACCACCCTCACTGTAAAATATTTCTTCCTTATAACTGTCACCATCACAGTGACTTTGTCAGACAGAGTACCCAAAACTTAAGTTCACTTGATCTCTGAAAGCTTAACTAGTTTTAACTTTGCATGGTCTGGCTTTCTCCATAGGGGTGAACACACGAGGTGATGGCAGAGTATCAGCAATTCTCTCCACATTTCTTTGTTGTTAGTAGCAAAGACTCTTGGCATTTCAGCCTCATGTTTCAGTTATGTATATTCATCTCTATTACTAGAAAATCAGAAAATCTCACAAACTCATTATCCCATCATTCTTTATCTCCATTTCTTGTAAGTAAAGAACATCTTCTTATTCCCACTGAAGAGCTGAGGAATGGAGGTACAGTGAAATGATTTTTATATGACAGTCAGTGGTCTAAGAAGAAACTGAGCATTAATCTACAGAAATCATGGTTGCAGGCCAAACCAGATGACCACATTTGAACCAAATTGAACTAAATTAAATAAAAGCTTTCTGTAGCACTCAGCGGGATGTTATTTATACCTTGAAACAGTATATCTCTTTCCCAGATCTTCCTGTCCAATTATTTAAAGGCTTGGTCCAAAAGAGATAACATAGAGAATCTCACTGTCAAAAGATCTGCTGCCAGCTGCAGTCACCTGCAGGGACTGGGAAGAAAGACATGACTGATGATAACATCAAGACTTTGGCTGAGATTGTTAAGCTTCATAAAGCTGTCATTGTTTGACAAGTGATGTCTGTTCCGTCTGCATCATGATGGAACCAGCAATGATCCATCCCTTGGATTCTACCCAAGGAAAGGCCAAAGAGAAACACTGAAAACAAAGGAAATGGGCAGACCACTGTTGCCTGCCTCTGCCCCCAACCACAACCCACATGAGCTCAGTTTGTTCTTTTGGCAGGAGAGCAGGCACTGAATAAGCAAGAAGAGCTGAAACTGGCAGAACAGTCAAGAAAGTATTTAGAGTTGTTTATGTATGAATGATTGCAGGGTGGGAAGGGCAGACTTATTTGGATAGATCAGGTAAAGCCCTGGGGGCAGCGCTGAAAACAGAGCGCGTTGCAATCAGATGAGTAACATGATCCTGCACTGCTTTTTCTTTTCCCTCTGTGCACACTCCAAGTTGCAGTCAAGCTTTGCCTTGGAGTCCTTTTGAACATTTCATTCACAGGTATTTGTTAAATCCTGCTGTAGCCCAGAGGATGCCTACCACTTTAATCCTCTATTAACAACTCAGATTTTTGGGGGTGTAGCCAAGGTTCGCTTGCTGACTCTCAGCCTCAAGAGGCTTTGGAATATTTGGATGGTGTATTTACCTTCTCCTGATTTCATTACAAGAGTGATACTTGGCACTTCTCTACTCCTCTAAAGGAGGACACGTCCATCACTGGTAGCATAAGTGTGACAACACCAGCCATGCTTAATTGCATTCAAACCCAGAGTTAACACAGAAACATGCAAATGCAATGTTGGTTTTGCAGAGTTATAACCTGACTGAGAAACTACTACTATTAGAAGTGTTCACCATTGCCTTTGTTGTGGGGATTATTTCTTTTGTAAACACAGCCACTGTGGGGCAGCAAGACACAAGCATTTAATGGAGTGTGCTTTGCCTCTCCCAGGATGCCGAAGAGGCTGTAAGATCTGTTAGCCTCTGCCTGCAGACAAGCGGGACATGCAAATGTTAACACCGTTTGCCGTAAGCACATTTCCCCGCTCAGGGTGACTTGGTGGCTTGGGAATCATGATAGGTTTTGAAGGTAATGTTGAGACAAGGTAGCACCAAATCTGCTTTAAGTAGTTTATATGTTGATTCTGAGAAAAGATGTCAACAACTCATAGCTCGAGGACGTTTGAACTTTGCTTGTGCACGGTGCCAAATTCTGCGTTCTCAGGAGGCTCACGCCTACATGCAAACAGACAAGTTGCTATTTGCTTTTGCCATGTTCCCAGAGGAAGTGATGGTGCCAGACAAGTGTGAGCAGACCAAGCTCATACAGAGTGTCTGGCTGTGTGGTTTGTAACTCTGCAAGTGGAATGATGAGCGCTCCCACCACACTCTGGTCACTGCCCAGGGACATGAAGGGTGACTCCAATCCAGGAGAGCATGAGATCCCCCTATGTACATCAAGTCTCCAGGCTCAGACACACAAACTCTCTCCAAATCTGAATCAGGCTTTTATTGGAATTCTCACCACTCTTCATTGCCCTGGATTCCTAGAGCATTTACACTCGGCCTGAACAAAGATTTGGACCCCAGCTGAAGAAAGGGGATTGTAACTGATGCAAGTTTGATAATGGAGAGATAACTACTGGAGCTCACAACTATCATTTAGAGACATAAGTCAACTAAAACAGTACAGAAGCTATTTTTTTCTAAGTTGGGTCTTGCCATCAAAATGAGGAGAAGGAGACTATTAAAACTAGTTTGGGTAAAACACAGAAGGTTCTATCTACCTACTTGATAAAAACAGGGAATCAGATGTTATAGTCACTCCTGAGGATGAATTTTGAGCAGATCTCTGACATAAAGTACTACCATGTTTATGTGTGCTGTGACAGCCTTTCTCATCTTCCATTTGAAAAAACAAGATTTTCTGACTTTAAATATAGTAAATAATGATTATGAATTTTATTTAAAGCAAATTGGTTACTGAGCAAGAAAACAATCAATTTTAATTTTCAGTTTATCTCTGTAATACATAATGTAAGAATTTTCTAAATCTTTCCTTTTAAACATAAATCACAAGGAATAAAACCTTCGGTTCAATCAAAATCTGTGCTTCTTGATAGGTTTCTACATGAACTGTCTAATTATGTCAAATAAGCAGATTAAACAGATTCACTTAGTGAGCCTGGATAAGAGGGGGACAAAGGAGGAAGAAAAAAAAAATCCCAAACCTCACTGTAATGGAAATTGTCTGATTTGATTTTTTTCTGTAGGTGTCAAGATATGAGAAGTGGACACTGAACTTATCCTTAGATAAGTCCCCCAGAGTAAGAGTTAACAAAGTTAAATTAGGGTTACAGACTACAGGATAAAGAGCCATGGGTTTAAGTGTACAAGTTTGAATGTCAGAAACAGCCTGCACATGACAGTGCAGAGCTCTCTGCAGGTTAAAGGATCCTCTCTCTTTGCACAATCTGAGACAGTAAAGAAGCCACTTGCCTCCTCAGTCAGAGCACCATGGACATTAAAAATATTGTTATTTTTTCAGTTTTCTCTTTTCTTCTCTATGGGACATTATAGGATACAGAGGTCTGAAGCTTTGTGTTGGGTTTTGTTTTAGTCAGGTCTAGGGGGTAAATACTTTTCCATGTTAAATATACACATATAAAACACTTGAAAAGAAATTTTTTCAAGATTGTAGCTAAAAAATCTTTCTTTTAACACTAGCCAATTGATGCTGAATTGATTTTTGCTTTTAAATATTCTCTATATTCTTTACACATATAATTGTAGCTCTGTAGCCTATTATTGTATTTGTAGCCAGCTCCAATACTTTTCACTACTTCTTCCCTACCCTGACAAGAAGAAAGACAAAACATTCCAGAGGCTCCAAACCCCATGGGTCCAAGGCCCCTATCCTATCTTGGCTCTCTGGGAGCCAAGGTTGAAACCAACTCTTTGAGACACATTTTCATAAAAAAAAGTTCAGTTCCTATCTAAAAGGGGGCTACAGAACTTGTGGAAGAAAAAAGGGGGAATTACTTCTTCACATATGCTTCTAATTGGTGATTTCTTGTCAATTATGCTAATTTGCTAAATTTATAGAACTGTATTCACCCTATGTGGGGTGGGCACTTCTCCATATCTGCCCCTTGGAGGCCTCCAGTAAAGACCAGCCTTTATAATACTTCCTATACTAATACTGTCTTGAAAATGTCTTGCTTTATTTCTAGATCTTTAAGGCATCAATTTTATACTTCACACACATGGAAAGTATTTTTTGTTTGTTTTTGACTATTATAAAAAGTATCAAAGCATTAAAATTATGTGATTTTGGAAAGGAAGGATATATGTAATGCTGCTGATCACCAGCTTTTCATCACCCTTTGAAAGGTAAAATAATTACAAAAATTGATGGGACTAAACCTACCTGGCTATCCAAAACCCTACACTGGTTTTAAATTCAATTTGAAATAGTTTAAGTTCAAGATGCAATAGTCCTAGGAAGAAACAACCCCTTTATGACAACTTCCCAACACACTGATCACCAGATGGTACATTAAAACACGTGGTGTAGTGAACTTCTGCCAAAGGAAGTGAAAATAAAGCTGACTGGGAGATAAAGTTACCTGAGTGTGTTCAGGCGGCTCAACAATTTGCTTCCCCAGTGCACTGTTGTGGGGACCCACCTAGTGAAACCACGAAGAATTGCACCAGTTCAGAACATGAAAGAAAGGGAATATTGAGCCAAGGAGACAAATAACTGAACAATATAATTTAGTATATTGCAAGTGGTGAAACATGTGGCAAAAAGAGAGAGACCACAAATTCCAGCCAGCCTACAGTCACCATCTGGTATTGCTTTGTAACTCTCAGATAACTTGGTTTCAAAATCTGGTGCAGCAGAAGCTTGCATTTAGGAGAATGGATAATATATTTTGGTTTAAGTCAAACTGGTGCACTGCCAGACAACATATTTGGGACTTACGCTCAGCATTACCAGCCTGAGCACTAACAAAACACAGAGTTGGTCTTTGTAAAATCAGAAGAATGGCTTTGTTAAAAAATACTAGAAACTATTTCCCTTTGTCTCTTCAATTTTTTCTTTTATTTTTAATTTGACTTTGTAGGATGAGCCACCATTTTATGTATTTGTCAAATCTTTAAGGTTTTATTTTTGTGATCACAAGAACTGGAGGCTTTCATTACAATGAAAGCTGAAATTTTTGTCTTCTTTCTTTTGGCAGCAAAGGCTGTAAGAACACCACCAGGATTGTTTGGTTTACAACAGATTTTTATGCAATAAAGTGCTGAAATGAAATTTTGTTACAGCCAGTATCGATCTGTTCAAAGGGATTTTGCCTTCATTTCCTCACTTCCCTGTCCTCACTTATTTAATCCACAAGAGAACCAAAGCTATCATTAGTAAAAAAATCTCCAAAATATGTAGACATTAAAATCAGATACCTGGCTCAACCACTGGTATTTTCTCTTAATGATACAAAATTATATACTCTTTTTTTTTTTCCATTACAAGGGCATACAAAAAGGATTGAGATTTGGATTAATTTACTTATGAAAATAGTTTATAATACTCTTTTCCTTCTTGAATGAAGCAACAAACTCATTTTGTTTTGTCATCCTCCAAAAGAGAGTTGCAAATAGTAAAGTCCAGTTATGAACAGGTAATTTGTAGTGCAGGAGCTCCTCCTCAAACTCTTAGAATCACCTGCTTTTGATTCTGCTCTTGTCTGCACATATTTAGGTCCTTATGATTTATGTGACTTTATTTCTTAAAAAGTTCTTGATACTCAACACCACAGGACAACTTCCTAGCATCTAGAACTGCCACTTAAGTTTGGAGAAGAGCCATCCATACCAATTTAGAGGCAACAGAATTCTAATTTATCTTACCCCAATCACAGTTATCTTCTCTCTTCCTTGACAAGACTATTCCAAGAAAATCCTGACTTTTCTAAATCCTCCGCATGCCAGCCAGCCTAATCTCAGACCTTGAAATATTTCCACTTCTTTCTCTTCTTATCCTATTCAAGATACTACTGCTACTTACTAGCATTTCTGTAACAAATGACACTTAAAATTCTACCTGAAATCCAGGGCTGCTGTAAGAGCATGTCCCAGCAGTCACTGCACCACTCCCTGGGACACAGGGACTCTGCTCAGGGTTCTGGATTACACACAAACATCAAGGCACACAGGCCATACTTGAATTCTACCTTCCCAGCCAAGGGGAAAGCAAAGGGGATTTTTGACTCCAGTAATAGGAACAGAAATCCTTGCTCTCTAAAGCCTTCCTCTTGGGTTTCTATTCCTCCCTTCCCTGCTGCTGAAATAGTTCCTTTTCTCCTGTCCCTTCCCTGTTTCTTCCTCTTCTTAGCAGCCCCAAACAAGTAGAATTTTCTAGGAAATAAGAAGGAAGAAGACAGAGTATATTGTGATTTGTGGTGAGAGGAATTCAGACAGATGGCTGCACAGGCAAGTTTGGGGTTCCCCATAACCCTCACAAAGCTCTCTATCAAAGAGACATCACGGTGAAGATGGAACTCCTTTCTCTGGGGCTCATCAAAGCCTCTCCAACCTCCCTTCCATCTATAGCATCCATAAAATGCTGCTGATCCCTTCCCCAGGTGAATGCCCATCACCACATAGCATCCTCTAACCCCTACTACTGAAAATGTTACCTAAATCTGAGTTGCTTACAGTTAATGCTTCTTATTGTAAATGGCAGTTAGATGCTACATGGCATTGCTACCAATCCCTCCTCTGCAGATTTGTGTCCTTACATAGCTTCCTGTGCCTTTTACACTTTCTTCTCCTCTGTCAATACTTCAGGTGTTCTGTCCTGGTGTTTTCTCCTGTTCTGACCATGTACAATGTCTCAGCAGAAATACACCAGGGGGCATCTCACATCTCACACAGAATTCTCCTGCTATTAACATGCTGTTCCCTAGAATAGCACAACGTCTATTCAGGATAGATTTCTGTAGTATTTATCTTCTAATTTCACTATTTTCCTTAGGCAGTTCAGTTCTTTCAGAGCTTGGCATTTTCAGAAAGTAAAATAATGGTTTCCTCCAGTCATTAATTTAATTTAAGAGGCCCCAAAAATGCCTTGAGCATTTTAATCATACCAATCTTGTTCATGCTAAAATAAGGAGTAAATTTACATGTAACTGCACAGCTCTTGTGTACTGTATAGACAAATTAAAACACTTATGTTTGTTTTCATCATTTGAAATCAAGTCTATGACACTTTTAAAATTTGCATTTTAGAAATACTGGTTTTTACAGCCTACTCTAACATATTTCTCTGGTAAACCACAAGTTAGTGGTGCAACAAAGAGTACCTTGCTGAGGGGAATATTTTTTTCTTGTTTTGCTTTCAATTTGCCTGAGAATTCTGAGAGAGGTCAGGCATCCCTACTTGCAGTGACATTTAATTACCCAACAAGAAACTGTGTTTGGCTGCAAGTGGTTCTAATCTAAACAGATAAAGTAGGCACAGATTGTGGGACTAAGAATGTTATCAACATACTGTATATAACAAATGAAGACATCAAGCTATAAATCCAGATTTATGGAGAGAGCACCTCAAGGGACAGTCTTGTCTCCTAATTCTTGTCCTCTTAGCTATAAGAATATAATTTCTTCTGCAGTTTCTCATGTGTTCATAAGGTAGGAAACACAACTACTCCTGATTTTCACATATTCTTTGAAAAAAACAATACAAAGATGAGGTTTACTGCAAACATGTCAGGCCTCTGAAAAAGAAGAAAGATTTAAAGTACAAGTTTGTGAATTGCTGTCTGATTGTTCATGAAAATTGTCAAGTTGTGAAATTTTTTTTAGGATGTGTTATTGAAATAGATAAAAAAAGACAAATTGGAGGTGGGGGTAGAAGAAAAAGAAGAAGGGTATCACTGTGATTAAAATTGCTACAGAGAAGCAGGAACTACACCCAGTTAGTGCGAATCAGAATAATTTCATAAATTTTATAAAACTAATGGGAAAAATAGATCTAAAATGGAGCTATGAATATTACTGGATAATGACCCTTTCCTTGTTACACATACATCCTTTTTATGCATTTCTCTCTATGAAAGCTCATTCCTAAGAATGCAGAAAATCCCCCTGTAGTATGAAAAAGCAAAAAGGCTCAGCATCCTGTTGTACAACAGATTTGGGGCTAGAGGCTGAGATATCTTTTGATGAAAGATTATACCTGCTATGAGAAAAAATTACCCTGAATAACAGAAATGCCACAATTCAGGTTTGGAGTCCTAGTCTGAGTCTGAACTCTATCTAACCTCAGTTTATGTGACATAACTAAAGGTTTTGTCAGACTGTTCAGGAAGTCTGAATATTTCTCACATACTTACCTATGAAAATGACATTTTAGAAGTTTTTATCAAAACAGGAAGACAGAGTGATGCAACAGAAAAAGCACTGAAGGACTCACTTCTATTTTTTTGTCTGCCACTGCTTTGTTGGATGACCTGGAACAAACAACTTCATCTTTCTGTGCTTAACTTCCACATCTGTAAAAAGAAGATAATGAGACTGAACTCCTCTGCAAATAAACTTTTTTCCTTTTCTTATCGGGGAGTTGAAACAACGACGGAAGGAAACTCTTGGTAGAGCTGTAATATAGTTCACTGGTAAAAAGCCAATTAAATTATGAGCTTTCTTGGGTTTATGGGATTGTTTTTGTTCTCAAACTTTGCAAAACAGTCCAAAGTGGAAAAGAAATCAGCCCAGGTTGGCCCAGACTCCAGAGCCTGTGAAGTGATCTGAGCACAGTTGAGCAACACTGGACAGAATGTTTAGCCAATTACCTCCCTCCACAGATTCCAAGGAAAGTTTTATTTCAGTAAAAAGAAATTCTAGAAAATGTAGCATCTCACTCAAAGACCTTAAGAGTGAGAACTTATGAACATGAAAAACAGATGGAATTTAGTCAGCAACACCTCAAAGATAAAACACAACTTTTCCACAGTTCTGGAGAGACTCTACAGAAGAACTTAAAAGTGCTAAGAAGTGCAGAAAAATAACACAGCCTGGGCTGGAAAATGAAGGGCAAAAATTTGAAGGGAATTGAAGAGAGCATGACAATGCTCTCTTCACAATATTACTCTGCATGCACACAATATTACTCTGTATGCTGAGTACTGCAAATCTAAGGATCTTAGCAAGATCCTTAAATCTGTGAATTCTCCCAGGCACTGTATGTCACACAACTGGCTCCTTCCTCATATTCCTGCAGATTTTAGGGCCACATCATACATGCTCATCATTCCAGCTTACTACTTGTTTCCTGCTTCATTAGGATGGGTTAATATATTTAGCTAGTTTGTAGATCTTATCTATGTGTATGGGAAAAGGGAGAGAACCTGTTTTTTGTAATGTATTAGGTTTGCTCTCATCTCTGTCTGAGCAGGATATTTGAGAGTACAATGCTCTCCTGGCACCAGCAATGCTAGAAGGAAGCACTTTTTATTATTTATTATTTATTATTATTTATTGCACTATCAAAGCATTCTGTCAATAAATAGCAAATGTGTAGGAGCACAGTTGGTGCCTAATGAAGTTTGAAAAAAGCTTGTTGTAGTATGCCCAAAAAAGAAACTCTTGAGCTTGCTGACTTATTTTGTTAGAACTTTCATCAGCCCAAGAGGACAGCATTAGTGCTAAAAGTTCTGTATTTCCAACAAGAAAATGTAAATAATTTGAAGCATGAGAGACTGAGGAAAAAACTGATCCAGCATTCCAAAACTCATTTAATTATCATCTGGCTTTTCTAGTTATCCTTCTTTTTGATTTCTCTGCCCTGAAATTCTTCTAAGACAAGTTGTGCTACTCTAACAAGACCTAACTGGTCTGATTCACAGATGACAGCGTGCAAAGCCTGTCATCAGCCAAATTCGTTTTGATTTCCCTTTATGGGAGAAAAAAAATTTACCCCTTTCAGCTACAGGATTTAATGGCTTAAGAACTGGCCATTCTGGGTGTCAGCAGCAGTACCTTTGACTGTCCCAGAACTCCTGGCCATTGGGTGTCTTCCAGGCTGAGGGAGTCATGTAACTGTGTTCCAAGAGTCACTCCGTATCCATGCACCACGGTACAACACACTGTCACTAATCCTTCACACGAGCCTCATTACCAACAGATCTGGGTATTTTAGGATGGCTTTTCACACATAATCTCTTGGATTCTTCCCCTAAATCAATACTTGCTGGATTACTGGTCTGACTAGCTAAGGAAACTTCAGGAAACAGCATGAAAAGCTAAGCAATATTCCCTCTGTACAGCCTGGCAAAGCCTACAAGTTCTGACACCTAGACTGAAGTGTTCCCATGCCAGTGTCTTCATCTGCATGCAAATTCCTCCTACAGTCGATACAGAACTACTACAGAACTACAGCTGATGGAGCAAGGAGCTGTTCAGCTGCTCAGAACACACTGATCTGTCTGCCTTGAGGTGCTCTGAACAGCTTGCTGGGCCACCATGAGCAGGGTTCAGCTTGCCAACCATCTGTGCTCACTGACAACTGTGGTGGACTGAGATATCAACAACTTCCACGCGAGATTTCAGCCAGAACAGGCTTTTTAGGATACCTGCTGCTTCTTGAAGCAGGAGGCCAGGTAGAAAACTCCTCAGTGCCTAAGCTGGCACTTGGTGCTTGCATTTATGTAACTAAATCCCACATTAATTCTCTGCTGGGTATAAGGGGAGCTTAGACATCTGGTTCACATGGAGACACCTACACATGGAAAACCAAATTTAGGTGCCTTAATCTGCTGGCTGAATCCACCCCTTTACTTGGAGATTTCCTCAGCTGGCAGCTGCATTAGCATTAGGCTTCAGAGGACATTTTTCTCATTTCCATTTCTAATCCAGTCATGAGAACATTTATACTTTTGGCCTTTACGATACACTTGCAGCAATTTACAACTGTAACTCTAGAGAAAACATACTTTCTTTTATTTATTTTAAAATTATTGCCTGGAAATTCCACTCAGGACATCTAAATCTTATGCTATATGAAACACAGAAATCACTTTTTCTGTTACAACAGATTTTTTTACCACTATCATGTTCACATTCCTTCATGGTCTTTTTCCAAATTAAACCATTCAATTGTATTCAAATATTTTTTAAGGAAGCAATTCTGTATCTCAAATCAATTTATTGCTTTCCTCTGTACCTTTCTTGGTGCTTTGGGGAGAATTCCACACAATATTCAAGATGTCCAAGCATTTTTGATTTTACAAATCTTCCATCTTGTTCTATATTCCAGTTTTAATGTACTGAACATCCTTTTTGCCTTTTTCACCTGCTCCAAAGCACAGAATTGATGCCTTCAATAGATGAGCCACAAGAGCTTCATAGATTCTTTCCTGAGTGCTCCTAATAAATTTAAGTGTACATGGGATGACCTTGTTCTACAGGCTTTTCCTTGGTGGTGGATAACAGTCTCTCCTATTCAGACATCTGTTTTTGCAAAGCTATTTAGCCAATTTATATTATTTAGAATATAATCCCTTTGAGATCTCCACCCACTGTCAAATTTGATACATATGGCCCAAGATTTCAGAAGTACTTGAGAAGAGACAGCAGAACAGATAAACCCATATACATCTTCTGAGTTGTCATTTGACCTTATTTCCTTGGGAAATCAGGCAAAAAAACCACGTCAAGTGGTCTTCAGCAAAAGTAACAATAGGAAGGAAGAGGTTTGAGAGCAACCAGACAAATGTCCTGCTTCCTCAAACACTCCAAATGAACTCTCCAGCATCTGCAAGGGCTTCTCTATGGCACTCAAATCCAGAATCACTTAGAAACTCTACTAGGGGATGTGCAGACTGACTTCAGTCATAGACAGCCTGCAGGCAAACAATTGTAACAGGAAACCACTGAAACAAATGCAAGTCCTCCCAGTTATTGAAAGAATACCTGGAGTTTCCTCCAGTCTTCTCTATCACAGCTGGTCAACAAGCACTACACATTAGCTGGAGAGATTTGTTCTGAACAACTTGGGTTTGGAAAAACAATACACATTAATTATGTTTGGTTTTGGGGACATTTGCCTCCTTTTTACAAAGTAGATGGGTTTATCTAAGAAAGGAGACAGGATTTAAAGAATATCTTTTGTAGCTGGCTGTCCTTTTCTCTTGTGTAATTTCTGTGTCCAAGACATGTCAACAACAGAGATGAAATTTCAGTGCTTGAGTACCTGTGGAACCCAAATTTTGACCCCAACCCACATTGACACAGGATTACTTTGGGTTATGCCTTCTTGCCAGGACTTACAAGAGTTCTTGCCTCTTGCTGTAAGCACGTAGGAAGTGGGTCAATTAGTTAACACTAAGGAGTTATTAGAGATCTTATTAAGCAATTGGGCTGAATAGATTATCACTATCAGGAATCGTGAGAAGTGAAACACATCTCAAAAACCTTACAGTAAATGACACAAAAAAGCATAGGTTTATTAATTCTGTTAATAAAATGATAATCCAAGCACCAGGGAAATTTTTATTAATAAGAATTAAAAGAGATCAACTATATGGAATTACAAGCTGGAATTACAACAACTGGCCAAATTAGGACTTCCAGGAAAATGGTTCTGCAGCAAACAGATATCATATATGCTGAGGTTGCTTTTACCTAAAAGAGCTTAAACACACTTGCAGTCCTTGAGCTAAATTACTATGAGAGAGAGATCAAAGGTGCATGTTAGCCATTATGAAGCAGGAATTCTGAAAAGCTGTCTGATGGGGGGCTGACTGTGTGGCTATCTCATTTAACTGCACCTTGCTTTCATCCTGATCCCTGCTACCTCCTTGCCATCTACCTACTAACCCCTCCACAGCCTGTAACTCCCTTTTCTCTCACTGTAGCTTCTGATTATGGATTGCCTTTTTGCCCTCTGTACTATAATTATGCAGCTACAGTTCTTTGACAGGCTCTGGGTTCTGCTCAATTTTTGTTATTATAAAGCACCTTGCCATAATCTCTGGATATTGGGGACAATATCCACCAAAGAATGGGCTTGGATGTGTCAACTCCGTTTAATTTCCACTTCAATAAAATCAAATCTGCCATCTTCAAAGTGTCACTCAGGAGCTCAAGTTCTGTAATCTGAGTATTTATAAAATAAGCTCCCAGTCCCGACTATGTTGTGCAAATCTGACATTGTTTGTTCTTAAACCTCACTGGGGTTTACAAACCCAACATGCCCTCCAGTTTCACCCCTTTGCCTGGAGAAACGACACCTGCCAAGTCAGTCCTGCACAAAGATGCATCTGTGGTGTGGTGGGTTTAGCAAGCCAGTGGTTTGACCATTCACTCTGGATATCAAAGAGCTGAGGTTTCAGCATGACTCCCCACCTGTGAGGATGTAAATCTTGTCGCTGTGGGAGCACATTAACTGCCAATCTCAGGTTATTTCAGTGTAGTTGTGGTAGATTTTCCTCTGCTATCTCCCTCTTCCAGCTGAAGAAAGCACCCCCTCACATTCCACACAGCAACTCAAACTATAGGGCGAGGGATCCATGGCTGGTCAGTCCAGACATCATCCATCAGCCTGACCTACATGCCTTTTTTCCCCCTTCAAAGCCTCTGGACAAGTACAGGGACTGGAGTATCTCTTTTATGAGAGGAGATTGCAGAAGTACTGTTTAGTCCAAAACATGAGAGAAGGGATCTCATGAACACATAGAAATATCTGAGGTGGGTGCTAAGAGGATGGTGCTGGACTCTTTTTGGTGGTGCCCAGCAACAGGACAAGGAGCAATGGCCATAAACTAAAACACAAGAAGTTTCATTTCAAGATGAGCAAGACCTTCTTTACATTGAGGGTGGAACAGCTGCCCAGGCAGGGCATGGAGTCTGCCCTCACTGGATCCAAACCCACCTGGACACATTCCTGTGACACCTGCTCCGTGTGAACCTGCCTTGGCAGGGTGGGCTGGATGGGACACAAACAATTCTGTGACTCTGTACTTCCATGGGGCCACTTAAGGCCGAAAAGCCCGAAACAAATACCTCGAGGGGCTGGAAAAACCTTTAATCGTCACAGAGAGCTGCCAGGCACCGCGCAAACCCGGTGGGATGAGCAGAGATATACACTACAAATCTGAGGGGAGGAGAGGAGTGAAAGCCGCACATCCACAACCCCACACTCCTGATTCCCCTCACAGCTCGGCAAAAGGGACGCAGGACATATCGCCAGAGCCCCTCGACTCTACCTCTCAGGGCTCGCCATATTCTCCAGCTGCCCCAGCCCCGCCTGTCATGGCGGCGGAGGAGGAGGAGGAAGAGGAGGAGAATGGGGAGGAGAAGGAGGAGGAGGCAGCGGTCACATGGCGCCAGCGCCGCCACAGCGAGCGCGGGGCGGGCGAAGGGGCGATGCCACCGCCGCGGTGAGTGCGGGGCTGTGCGGGACACGGGCCGCGGTGGCGGCGTGAGGGGAGGCGGCCCCGGCGGGGGAACCGGGGCCGGGGGGAGGGGCAGCCCGGGGGGGCGGGTCGGGGGCAGCGGTGTCGGGCTCTCGG
>VZRH01008208.1:745663-755834 GCA_013397555.1 Urocynchramus pylzowi
TGCCGGGGTGAGGGGCAGCCCGGGGGTGCGGGTCGGGGTCAGCGGTGTCGGGCTCTCGGTGCACGATGGTGCTCGGTTGTAGATTGGACTCGATGATCTCAGAGGTCTTTTCCAACCGAATTGATTGTGTGATTCTGTTTTCCCGCCCGCCCTGAGGCAGCGGTTCCCGAGCCCCAGAGTCTGGTCCGGTGCGGGGCTGCCCCGGTTCGGGTCTCGGGTGAGGCGACGGCGGGAGGCTGCTCCGGCCGGGTCCCCGCCTGACCCGGCCCCTTGCTGAGGGCTCCTGGTTCAACCTGACCCCGGGGGGAGACCGAGGAGCTGCAGCGGGGTGTGCTACACAGGATGGGAGATAACGTAATTACTGTTTCTGATGCTCTTGAAATGCATGTGAGGGAGCAGCAGCAGCCCGCCCGCAGGTAGATTGAAACTCTGCACATCTGACCCGAAATGTGAGGAGCGGTACGTGTTGGTGTTGCTGGCGCTGCTCCGTTCATTGATTCGTTTGTAGGGCGAGGTCAGGCATTGCTTTTTGGAGCACTGTGTGACCCCGTGAAGTACTGAAGCTTTCTTTCCTTTATGACTGGGAAATTTATTTTAAAACCTCCCTCCCGCTCTGCCCTCGTCCTCCGTTCCCCGCTTGTTCCTCAGTATATACTTATATGCAACACTGAGGCTTCTCTCTTCCTTTTAGCAAATATGTCTTGTTCTTCGTGGCTGGTCTCCAGCTCTTCTAGTCAGTTTATTATTGCCATGTGATATTTTTCTTTTTTGTGTGTGTGTGTGTGTTAAAGCCTATAAAGAAAGCTGCAGCAGAACATGCTGAAGCAAATGAACTGTCTCAAAGTTGCTTGCAAGACAACAGATGGATCTGAATAAGCTACTAAAAGTCCTGTGCTGCTGGTGGTGGGGGGCTTAGCAGGTCAGAATTTCCTGCTGTAACATGGAAGCAAACACCGTGTTTAGAATCCACCTTTCCAGGCAGCTATTTCACCTTTGTTCACTTTGTCACAGGTGTCAGCTTTAAAACTGCTGTTGAAACTAATTAGAACACTGATGCTCTCTATTACAGGATGTCTGCTAAGCTGTATCCTGAGTTGTTTTTAATATCTGTTGCAGGGCAGCTGCAGTAGACCCTACAGGACTTTAATTATGTAACTACAGTGTAGCCCCTACTCTTCCAAAGAAAAAAATAATATCTCATGACCTGGCTTTGCTGCTGTTCTGTAAACAGTGTTTTCTTCATTTGGTCCAGGATATTTGGAGCATTGCTTTCTGTTCAAAGGAAGGGTGAAATCTCTCAGTGCCAGCACAGTCATTGTGCAGGTGGGCAGGGTTGTTAGCACTCTGTTAACATGCTTTGTTTTTCCCTGGAAAATGTATTTCAACAAAAGATCAAATCCCTTCTCTCCTTAGAAAGCTTAGTCTGGTAGTCTGGAGTTACATTAAGTATTCTTGCATGCTTTATGAGCTAGGATCTGGGGGTTTTTTCCCTTTCCTATGGATGTCATCTTAATAGGAAACTATTCCTGGGTGTCTCTGATTAGCTTAGGCTGGTCCAAATGCTGACTGCACCCAGGAAAGGATGGTACCAATCTCTTCCTGCCAGTATGTTTCTGCCATGCTACCCCATAGAGAACCTCTAAATATGTGAAATAGTCCAGCTGGGATTCCTAGGCCTCATTTTAGAGCAGTGTAAATGTCCAGGTGGTTCCAGATAAGAGGCTTTTGATTAACAAGCAATTGGCCTCCCCTGGTAGAACTGTCTCTGAAGAACTGCATGCCTTCTGCATAAGCTTTTCTTCATCTCTGAGTAAGATAAGCTCCTGCAGAGTTTTAGGAGCTCTTCTGCAGCAGGGAAGGAAAGAAATAACAGTGCAGCTCTAATGAGCCTTCGTCTCCCAGCCTCAGATGAGGATGCCAGCAGGGGAAGTGGCATTTGTTCTGCTGGAAGAGAGTCTGACTGCAGATTTCAGGGCCTGTGGCCTGGCTTCTACTATCTAATCACATTCTCAGAGGATGCAAATCAATACTGCATTATGCACAGGAGTAGCAGTGGATAGAGTTCCTGAAAAGCTTCTGTGTGACTGTAGTTTATGAGAATGGGCGAGTCTAATCATTTTCATAGTGATGTAAAATAACAGTAGGTGTGATTGAAGCACTTCAGGTGGCAGAAAGCCTGGAAACAGCAGGGCAAGGGGAATAAAGATAAATTATTGATATTTTGAAAATTTATCTACAGAAAATAGGCTTCCTCACAATAAGTGATGGAAACCTCAGGTTTTTACTGGTAGGTATAAGGCATGCATGTGGTGTGGGGGTCACATGGATGAGGTTAGAAGTGTCTGAGCAGACAGTAGAAGTGGGGATTTGGGATCTTCCAGTGAGAAGGAGCAGGGTACCGTGGGGGTGAAAAGAACAGAGGCAGGATGGTTCTTTGGTTACATTCCTCACAGGACCTGTGGAACCCTTGCAGTCAGAGCAGGCAGCAGGCTGAGTTTGGCAGTGTGGCAGCTGTGCGTTGATAACTTGAAGCAGAGAAGTAATGGGAGACTTCCACTGAAAGGAAAAGTAAAACTTCCAAGATGACCATTATTCCTTCCTGTGACTGTTGTTTGTCAGCTTCCTAAAAAGTTGCATCTGCGTGTTAGGTGATACTGCAGCTAAAGGTATCCCCAAAATCAAGCAATTTCCTTTGGTGCCATTCATTTTGGAGAGATAGTGCTTGCTGTTGCAGAGTAAAAGTATGTTCTTGTATTTCAAGTGAAGAAATGAATTTGATTTTTCCTTCTTAAAAATGATTGCAGAGGTGAAGTCTGTTTGAATCCCTGTTAGAGTGTGGGAGGCAGATAAACTGTCTTCTTATCTAAGGTTTCTTTTCAAAACATATGGTGGTTTATGGAGATGGAAGCATCTGCTGTTGCAGCTACTGTGTTAATGTATAAAGTAGTGTCAGTGGTAAGGTCTTGGCTGTTCAAGCAGGGTTTTGCAGCATGAGTGAAAGCATTTATTCAGCTGTCTTTGTGGAAGAGTTGTATGCACCACATCCTTCAGCCACGTTCTAGCATGGTTCTTATGTGAGTCAGCATTGTGTAAGAATTAGTGTAAACGTTCTGTTTGAAAACTGTAAAAACTAGAAATACACTGCAGCAGAAAAGGTAGAAAATTAGGAAGCTGATTGCACTGTTTCATTCAAAAATTGACTTCAAGCATACTAAATTTCTGATATTCTGGTGTAGGAACTTCTGAGCTTATTCCCTGAGATGTGAAAATATGCTAAATCTGTAGATTAAATAACTGCTGGTGTTAGTGAAATGTAGAGCATGGATTCAGGTGCCTGTAAACATGTTTTATGTGTTGTATCTCAGCCCTTTCCTGTGCAGTGTGGCTTGGCAGCCTGATCCTTTGCATGCTTGAAAATGGAACGCAGTGCTCAGGGGTGAATCAGCTTTTCCACTGCTGACAGGGATTAGAGACCCCTGATGTAGGATTTGCTGCTGCCTGCTCTGTGCTTTAGAGGGTGAGCAAGAAGTAGTTGTGCAGGCCAGGGAGGAGTCCAGAGCTGCTCCCCCACAGCCCTCACAGGTCTTTCATGTCCTTGTGGCTCGAAGTTCAGCTGGGGGCAGGTGAGCTCTTGTGGTTTTCTGTCTCATGGCAGTAGTGGCATTGCAAGTTCTGCATTTCTGAGACTGAAGTTGGCTGTGACTGTCAAGTTCTACCTTAGCAGCTCTGCTACAGAGACTGTTCATATTCCTGCTCCAGCCTCTCTTGCCATGGAGCAGGACAAGAGTAACTCCTCTTGCTGCTCGAGGGAGGAGGAATATGTGCAGGAGTGGCTGTTTGGGGGTAACTGCCTACCTGCAATAACTTCTTGTCATTCCCAGAACTTCAGCTACAGAGACACTGCACCATTTCAGAAGTCAGATTTTAAATTGACAGGCTGAGCTAATAAACTTGCAGAGGCATGCTGAAAGGAAGGCACCTCAGTGAAGGGTTGCTATGTGCCAGGCTGATTTAAGCAAATACTTAATGAATGTTGGAGGCATGTTCGTGGAGGTCTTTTAGTTTGTGTAAAACCGTCCAAATGTTACTTGGCTAAATGACACAGATTTTCTTGTGCAGACAAGAATTAAATTGGATGCTTTAAACCTTGGAGGTGTCCTTAATTAAAACACAGATACTTTTCCAGGAAGCACAAACTATCTTGTTTTGATTCAAAACTCCTCATGAATCAATCTTTGTAGGTATTTTGACTATTTTGCCAATTCCTCAAGCATAACATCAAGAACAAAGGATGCCACTGTCTCTATTGATACTTCTCATATTTGTTATTGAATATGTTTTCTAGAAGTATTTCCTTTAGTTTTCTATTTCCTGAAGTACCTTAATTTTGTCAGTTAGCATGAATTTCTTATCTCTGGTGTCAGCAGTTGCTGAGACTCATCACCTATGAACCAGGAGATGGCCAAGTTCTGGATTGCACATTAACCTTCTGTGCAAGCAGAATGTTGGGAGGCATGGCTCCTACTGAAGTGGGAAAATGTATTTTTGATCTGCTATTCATTTTGTTGCAACATCCATGATTTCAACATCAAAATCCTGAGTATTTTTTCCTGTTAGAAACATTGGCAATAGATAAGTAGAAGAAAACTGACTAAGGGGGATGGAAAAGGAGTGGTCCACAATTCTTCCCTTAAAGGGATTTCTTGTGAGAAGGAAAGACTGAGTCTGTAAGATCACAAAGAAGGAATAAAAGCCTAAAAATTAATTTTTGGCATAACTTGTGGAAGTTTGCTGTTCTTACAGGCAATGCACAATCTGTTTCTGCTAGTGACTTGTTTTAATCCAGCAATTAAGGTATTTTCCTTAATGCATGAGGAGAGAGCTGAGCCATTGAATTGCTGAGAATCTCATCAAAATCTGCAGCAGAGCAAACACTTCAAGCAGAGTATTTCTTGGCTTGGTCTGGTACCTGTCCTGGTACAGTCAGTGAGTTGAAGAGAGAGCACAAAGTAGGTTTATATCCTTAGGATTCCTCTCTTTTATTAATGTCTAGAGACGTTTGTGAGGAGATAAAAGAGGTAGAGAGAAACCTGTGTGCAGAAAATACTTCAAACTTCTGATGAGAAAATGAATCCAGAGCAAGAAGATTGCAGGGTCTTGGTTTGTCTCAGAATTTCTTCCTGCGGAGAAATGGAAATTCCAAATGTTGTGGATATTGTGGACTTTGTGCTAAAGCTTGGAGTGGAAAACTCCAAGTGATGTTTGTTTCTGGACATGAGAAATGAAGATGAACATTAAGTTCAGCTCATGCTTTTTGTATTTTTTCACTTCTATTTTTTTTTAACAATGGCCATTCACGTGGAAAAACACAGAACATGGTACATTGAGGAAATCACTGAGATAGTGCTATCCTTAACAGCGTGGAGAAATGTAACAGGGTTAAGAACTCTGAGCAGTTTAGCATGAGTTAAATATTTTCCTATTAGAGGCAATCTAGGGATTTAAACTGTAACTTGTTTTAACCTCACGTCTCATCCTGGGGCTACATTTCATCTATTGTTTATATTTTTGTTTGTTTGTGTTTGGTTTTTATTGTTTGGGGTTTTTTTTACACAAATAAATCGTTATGCTTATATCAATTACTCAGGCTCCATAAAGATGTTTGACTGTGGTCTGACTGAACCAAGTATTTATATGTAAATTTCTGCCTATTGAAAAGGAAAACAGTGCAGAAAGAGAAATGAAATAGACTTGTATGATTTGTGGGGAGTAGGCACGGAGGTCTAGGAATTCTGTAATGAGGCTGCAGGGTAAGGTGCAATGTAACAGTACTCATAAAGGCAGTTTCCAGCTCTCTAGTACAAACAGTAACATAATTGCAGCCATTTTGCATTTTATACATGTTCAGGTAGAGTCTCTGGGAGTTCCCTGTGTGAGTTGGCAGATGTCTTTTTTATGTTTTTTGTTTCCAGCTGTTGATATCAGTCTGGGTTCTGCACCAGTGGATGGTAGATGACTTCTGGGAGCTTCTGCAGAACCTGTGCCAAGAGCAGTTTCCATGGTTAGCAGTCACAGGTTTAAAACAGACTGGTCAACCCCACTTTTTACCACTGTCCCACTCAAAAGTCCTTCAGTGAGGTCTGTTTTGTTGACAGATTTGCTTACAGGTTTTGGGTTTTTTTTTTTCAGGAGGGTTGCACAAACGAGGCCTGAATTTTTTTGGTAATTTTTTTAAAAATTAGAAAATGTGTTTTCACTTTTCTAGTAAAAGACCGGAAAAAAAAAGCCCAAAGCTCTTCTGATGAAAATTTCTGAAAATGAATAGAAAACATACCTAGAAAATTTCTGTTGAAATGTGGGCGTCTTATGAAGTGCCTAGGGATTTGGAAAATGAGGACTAAGGGGATTTTTATACAAGTTAATGATCATTTTCTCTAGCATTACAGTGGAATAGTCATTATGAAGAATGTTACTGATTGATTATGTGAGAGGCAGGAAAATGACCATGTGTATATTGCCAAATCCATGGATTGATACATGGATCATGCATCGGCTGAAAAAACATTATAAAAGAGATGTGAAAAATAATTACTAACAGAAAAATCTATTGATGGTTTTGGGGCAGTGAATGCAGCCAAATGAGTATATGCAGCATGGGTATCCTCAGACCCATCCAAACTGGCCTGTGTTCCTAGAGAAACCTGTGCTTTTTACCCAGTTCCCAGGCAGGACTTGCAAGCAACAAAGTGTTAAGTTTCTGGCTCAGCGGTTCATTGTTCGCTGGGAATGAAGACACCGCCGCTGCTGCAGTCAATGTGCTCTCCCTGTGTAACCTTGCTCTGCTTTAGTGCCGACTCTTCTGGAAAAAGGTGAGGGTTCTACAGTTCAGCTCTTCCTGTAGAAGTGTCATAATCTAATTATTTTGCATGAATCTGCGTTTTTGTTGTTATTTCGGTGAGCTTTGCAGACATAAAATGTGAGGAGCAGCTAAGCAGATTTTAAACATTTAGAAAAGGTATTAAGCAGCTTATTTGTGTGTAGTTGACCTTGTGAGCTCTCTCACATTCTGCATTTGTATATTGTGCTGAAGGGTTGTTAAACAAATATTTAGATGCATGGATCTTTAATGTGAGAGAGATGCATTGAAGAACAACTTGTGGGCTGTTTAACCTTGCTGTTTTCTAAGCTCTGTGAAGAAGGAAAGGGCTGTCTCACAAAATGCATTGCAGCTTTCTTTGGAGATATTCTGGCTTCTTTCAGAGCTGGTTTTATTGATGAAAATAAAATCTTGCTGTTTGAATTAGAAGAAAGTATTTGTCAGCAACAAGAAAGGCTGAAGGTATTTTTAGGACTCCGGGAATGGCATGACATGTATTTGTGAGCCAGATGGCTTAAAGGAACATCCAGCCCAGCAGCCTGAGCGTTTGTCAGGGGGATAGGTAAGAATTTCTTTCTTATAACTGTGCTTTGGGAAATAAAAAGCTTTTTTTGGAGGGGAATGAGGACACTGCAGCAGCATGAAACTGTGAACTGTATAGCACTTATTTACCCAGAATTGAGAGCTAGGATTTTGGTAAGCTTGTATTTCTAATCCAATAGTTCTTGTTTTCTCTACTCAGGCTGTACTATTACGTTACTTTTCTTGATGCAATGTTGTACCACTGGTTGTAATTAAACCTGGTATTCTTTTCAGCTGTTTGTTAACATGAGATCCTGACTTTTAAAAGTTTTTCTTTCGAAAACTTGTAACTTTTTTCCATTAAAATTGCATTTTTAAATTATAGCCCTTGTGAAATACTCTCACTTCATGGAGTGGAGTAATATGTGGGGAGAAAGGAATCCTTTATCAATTAGGGAAAAACCCAATATGTTTTATTCTTGACAAAGAAGTGGAAGATGTTACTGCAGAAGATACTTGAACATTTCTTTAAGGGTGCTTTTTTTTGAAATGCAAGTGGATAAAGAAGGAATTTCACATTTTTATTACAAAAAAGCCAAAGTGTTTTCATACACTCTGGAATGGCATCCTGCTAAACACAGCTTTTTTACTGGAGTTGAGAAATTCCTTGATAAGCAAATTTATGTATAGTTTTTTTTATATCTTTTTTTATAGGCATGTCAATGTATAGTTCACAGATTTGAAAATGATACTATGCAATATTTAGACATCTCTGGTTAAAGCCCAAAAACTGAAATACAAATCAGTATATGAGTGAGTCATTTGATACTGGAAAAATAGTGAGGGCTGAGAACATAAAGACTTAACAAGATGAATTTTTAAATTTGTCCTAAAACACTTAAAGCTTTTCAAACTTCATATACTCAGAGTGTAGTTTCATAGATCTTCAACAATTCATGCAACTAATCTATGTGCCTTTCTTTATCTTTAAAATATAATGAATATTATTGATATTTTAAGATTATCTGTAAAGTGTTGCTCAAGATTTTGTATTCTTTCCAGGAGGATTTATTTTAGGTGGTATGACATGGATTTGTGTATCTCTGCTGAAATGACTAAACTGTTGGCTCTCAAAGCTTTGAAAGTTGAATTTAGAAGGGACTTGCAGAGGCTAATTAAAAAAAGATCTTAATGTGTCATCTCATTAAAATGAATGGGAACAGTGGTCTTATGCAAGAGACCTGTGGTCCACAGGATATTTCTGTGAATGAGTGTTGGTGTGACTGAACAGTAACATGATTTAACATTAGTCTTTTTTAATTCCTTCTTTCTTTCTCCTACCTTGCACCTCACTCAATAGCCTGGGTCTGTTTTCTTGGTAACATCCCTGTATGTAGCAACAGGCTGCTATTTTAGTTCTCATCCCAAAGCTGTCTCTTCTGCAGGCTGAAGGAGCCCAGCATCCTCAGTTCTCACAGGGCAAGTGTTCCAGCCTGTGACCATCCTAGTGGCCTTTTACTGACCTCCCTCCAGTTTCCTGATGTCTGTCCTGTCCTGGCACATCCCTCCCTGGGTGCTGTCCCCTGCTGTGCTCACAGGGAGCTGTGGAATGGCACCCCTGGCTCAGCTGCCTGTGCTCCTGTGGTCCATCCCTGAGCTCTCCTGGCTGCAGGGCTGGGCTCTGGCTCAGGCTTAGCCAGACCTTGGCTGCTCCTTGTCTGCAGAGCTGTTCCTCAGGCTGTGCCAGCAGCCACAGAGTTTGTCTGTCCCAGGTGCAGGACTTGGCATTTGTCCTTGCTGAATGATTTAGGTTCCTGGAGGCCCAAACTATCTTTTCATGACTAGTTACCTGCCTGTGTTCTGTCAAAAAAAGCCACTTAATTCATGAAGTGCAATCATCCATCCCTCTGTTAGGTCAAAAATTAATGGTGGGTTTTAATTAAAAACTAACTGGTAGGTAGATCCAATTTAGTGATAAAACAATCCTGTAGGAGGGTTTTTAAAGGAGGAGTTAAATTGGTTTGGTGCTTAGATTCTGGAGCACATGAAACACTTTTATTTGGAAGTGTCTTACTTTTGCTCTGGCTGTATGTTCAGTGGATGTTGCACCTAGTGATGTGTGTTGGATCTGAAGCAAAAGCTGCCCAAGGTGTCCCTTTCTCATCTTGCTGGTCTATTAACTGTGACTTTCCCTGAAGAGAGAGATTCTAATGGAAAGGTTGCCTGGAAAAAAAATAATTCTTTTGCAAGTGCAGAAGATGTGTGAATGGCATCTGTGTTTGTGTGGTGAGTGTGTCTTATTGCAGTACCACTTCTTCCTCATCTGGCCTCTGTTCATTGCACTGTTAATGCTGTTGTTTGATAGTGATTCAACCAGGAAATTGGAAAGCCTGTTCATGGGTAGCTATAACAACTTGGAGGCCAAGAAATGTAAGAAGGGTTAAGACTATAAAAAGAGCAAAGTTGCATTCATGAGTAGTGTTGGTTTATGTTCTTGTGTTCTGCTGTCCCCAAAAAATAAGAAAGTAAAAATTAGAAGCATCTATAGAAAGCCATGCAGCAAAATATCCTAATACTTTGTAGAAAGATAAAGTAGTTTAATGATTTTTGGGGGTTTTTTTGGTAGAATGCTTCTTAAAAATGAAGATTATACACATCTGTTCCTTGCCTCAATGAGTTTCAAAATACACAGGTAGTCTTGCAGGGGATCTGAGTAGTATGAGTTGAATATCTGTCTTTTCCTGGTTTGTTTGATTTTTTGGTTTTTTTTTT
>VZRH01008208.1:755967-857247 GCA_013397555.1 Urocynchramus pylzowi
TATGAGTTGAATATCTGTCTTTTCCTGGTTTGTTTGTTTTTTTGGTTTTTTTTTTTGTTTGTTTGTTTGTTTGTTTTTTAATTTATTTTTTTTTTTAAGAAAAGCTGTTCTTGGAAAAAACTACAAGCAGACTTTAAGGTTTTCTCAAATAATTTTTACTCCTATTTCAAAAATCTTGAGGTTAGTCTGATCCTCTGTTTGACCTCTGACAAACATGAGTTCTGGCACAGTTATGAAATATCTACTCATACGGTGTGTTTACTAAACTGTTGAGGTTAATCCAAGCAGATGTCAGTGCTTAAGCAGTGGCAGGTCATAGAGTCTCTAGCAAATATTGCTCTTTAAGCCAAAATATTGTGGATTGTGGTTGACATTTTTTGCTTCCTTTAAAAATATCCAAGGCCAGCACATTGGGCCAGTGTTACTGAGAGCTGCAGAAGTTACTAACAACAAACCCTCCTGGGCTCTGGGGGGAACACAGTTGTATCTTTGTTGGGCCAGTTATTAAATGAATGTAAATGTTCCTGGGCTTGATGTATGAGATGAATGTCGTGGTGGTTGTGTAAGGCTGCTAAAAGAAGCTGCTGTGGCATGAAAAGCTTATTGCACAGTGAGTACTGCAGCTCAGGTCTGGCAGGTGGGCTCCTTGAGAGTTTTTCAGCTTTGTGATTGATTGAATTTAAGAGACTTTTACTGAGTTACTAATATTTAACCTTTATAGTTCTCTTTAAAAAAATCAATTATTTGCTACTTGTGCAAGGGACTGAGAACTGTGTACTGGAATTTGTGGAAATTAGAGAGCAGTATTTTACTCCTGGCATTTCTGGTATGTGGGTCTGCAAACTCAGTTCCAAGGCTTTGCCAAAGGAAAACTGTCATGGAATAAATATATGACAGTCAAAATAGAGCAACAAGAGAGACACTGAAAGGCTGAATATTTGGTTAGAAATTCTCAGAATACTATTCCTTTCAGTCTTGGTCTCTTCTGAGCTGCTGCTGATGGAGGCAGCTTCTAAGATATGTTTTTCCTCTCTTGCCCCCAGTCTGGGTTGTAATTTCCTGATGTAGGAGATACTGCCACCTTGGATGATTTATGTCTGTTGTGTTGAAGTGTCTCTGGATTCCTCAGTACACCAGAGTGAACAGCCATGAACTCCATGAATCTCTAGAGCATGGGAATGGATGCCTGTAAAATACTTAAAGGTGTTATCATTTATTACTTGCTCTGCAAGCTCCTATCTTGCCAAGGGATAGGAAATGCCTTCTGTTTATTCTGGATGTTCTTTACTACTTGAGTTTTTGGAAAGAAGAATTGTTTGAGGTGTTTTTTTACTTTTGGCAGCTGTACTGCTTTTCAGAAATGAAGGGGAGATGCATGATAGACCCTCAAGTCTAGTCTCTTTCCAGGAAAATTTGTGAGGAACTGTATTGTGAAACAATTCTTCTTGCTATGTTTAAATAATGGATTATTCTTTTGTGGCATTTAGTATTTTTGTTTGAACTTGAATAAATAAATAGAAAAGAGTTTTAACTGTACTGTCCAAGTAGCAATTTATTGGTGACTGGACTCATTGTTACAGTATTGCATAAGTGAAAATTATTCTTAGGAGCCCGTTGGTTATCTGAGTAATGCAGTTCTGCTTTTTTTATTTCAGTTGTTTCTATCTAACTGTTCAAACCTGCCAACTGTGCTTGCATGAGCAGAGCTTTAGGCTGTTGTGTTAAAAATACATATAATCTGTTTTTTTCATGCAGCATATAACAGGGCTGAGAAAGATCCTAATACTTTGGATTTGAAAGGCATGTCCTTTGCATCTCCTGTATTCAGGAACAGGTTCGCTCTGTTTAAGAGGAAAAAAAAAAGTGAGGAAGAAATATAGAAGGATTTGGCTTTGCCTAAGTTTCAAAATCCTGCTTGGAGAAACCAACTGGGAGAGGATGGATGTTTAAGACACTCATCAAGATATTATGACCATCCATAGGCTGAGATAGTTGTTGGGTAAATTGGAAAAATGTATTTCCTTGAAGACTTCACAATACTGGAGAGCAAAGGAGTCTGGACAGAGTAAGACTTTTATTCACTGTGTCTGCATGGAAGGAGTTCATGGATAGGGGGATGGCTGAGGTAAGAGTCAAGAGTTGAGTGTCAGGCTCTGTGAACTGAATGTTTCTCCTGTGTCCTTGTGCCCACCTGCAGTCTCCTCTCCTTCTCCCTCTGCACTTATCAAAGTGGTTATTTTTTGTTGCACACTGAAATGAGTGGAGGGATTCTTGTTTCTTGACATGTTGAGGAGGGGCAGAGATACATCCATGTGATTGTGCTTTGTATGCATGGAAGTGTAGGGCTGGAAGGGTTCTCTTGGTTCCTCAGGGCATATCCCAAGCAGGACTGACATGGCTGAAGTCTTGGAAATCTCCTCAAAGCACATCTGGCCTAAAGCACATCTGTAAGAAGACAGTCAATTTAAAACTCTCTAAAACTGGAGTGTGCAGATCATGACCTGTCTGCTTTAATGGTGGAAGTGGTGGAAATCCAAAAGACAGCGTTGGTGTAAATACATATGTGTTGGTGAATAAAGTAAACTAATAAGCCTCAATGTGCTTTTCATACACAGGGTTAACTTTTTTTTCTGTTCTGCCTTCAGAATGGTCTACATAGTGAGTCTGTATTTTCCAAATAAATTACCAAATGTCTTGGTTGAATAGCAAGGTACTGAACGGGCACAGGCTGAGCACTCTGGAGATTCTGTCATTTGATTTAAATGCAGTATTTCAACATCTTTATCATTTTACAAAATGCCAGAATAGTGAAGGAGAGGAAAAAAAGGTGAAGCAGATCTAGCAAAGATCAGGTGGAAATAATACATGGTTTATTTAGCTTTGGTTTGCATTTGTTACTTTTGTAGCCAAGCATGAACTTTTAGCCTGGTTAGAGATGGAAGGGATGTACAGCAGTGTCCTCACTCTGGTGATTAGTAATTTATTATCCCTCCCTCTTTAATCTGAGTGTGCCTGATGTCAGTCACAGCAAACTTTAACCTTGTCATGGCTGAAGTGCCACAGCAGCAGGTGTGGCTCTGAGCTATGAAAGAGATGCAAGGAACTATGGAAATATTTAATCCATGAGGAATTCTGCTCTGTGTGCCAGTCTTCTGTTACCAGAGATAGAATAGATTGGTTTTTTCTGTGCAAGCTGCAGTGTAGATGTGTCCTTAAACAACTCTGAAATGAAAAGGTTCCTTCCCTGTTATAGTAATTTTTATCTTACTAGGACAATTCTTTTCCAAAGTGTCAGTGCATGTGAGGATTGTCCATCTGTGTTACCATAGTGAATGGAAAAACACCTCTAGCAGTTTTTGAGGAGCAGTATTTTAGGCTTGGACAAATCTTACTGCAGATGACCTTCTGGTGGCCATGCAAAAAGAACCTGGCAAGCACCCAGATCCTCTTTTATGGAGAAGCATTAATTGTCTGCAGAGTGCTGAGCAAGAAGAATTATTATAATGAGAGGGTATAACTGTTTGTCTGCTCTTGCTCCTCTGCAGCCTCGCATGCTTTTTCTGAGCCAAGGTTCACCTTGGTGTGGTTGTGTTAGCACAGGGCATGAGGCACTGGGGATTGGTCATCTGTACCTCTCTAACTGGTAAACCTATTCTGCTAGCAAAAATGAGGATTTTCTTCAATCATTTCTGCCCCAGAGCGTTTGGTGCATGACTAATTTCGTGGCCTTGCAGTTAAGCAGCGATATTTCTGTGTGACAGAGAGAGAGCCTGTTTCACAGAGTGCTGTTCATCTGTATGCACAGGGTCAGCCTGAGATTTAAACCCTCTGTAAGACCTTTTTAAGCTCCTTGGGCTCAACTGCTCCGTAGATTGTTGCCTTGCAGAAGTGAGGGGGTTTGACATGGTAAGAACAATGGGTAAATTATTTTTGGGGAGGGTGGATTTTGGATTTTTGCTTTACTCTGTGGATATTTTATTCTCAGGAGATGATGACCTGCTGCAGGCTGGGAAATATGAGCTCGAATTTTGACATGTATTCTTTTTGGGTGCAAGTCACTAAGGACTCAGAATTACATTGCCAAAGTAAATGGTGCCTTTATAATGTTCTTTGGGATTGCTAACAGCTTCTAACTTTGTTTAATAGTTTCCCATATAGAGAAGGAATAAGTTGTTTGTACTCATAAATGTTCTGATTTGTTCTTTGCCAGACTGACCTGAAAACTTCTGGTAGTTTGTAACTTTTTGAGTGGTTTGAAAAATGCATCAGCATAAATGATTGACTCCTACCCCAATATTTGTTTTCTTAAAATAAAAGTTTTGCTAATTAAAAGGTGATTAAATTATTTCCTGACTTTTTGTTACTGTGGAGAGACTTTGTTTTGGTTAGGTAGTGATGAAAGAAATCAAATTCTTTGAGTCAGCATTTTCCCCCCTCATTTTGGGGAACTGATCTGTATAGTTTTTAAGGCACGTGGGTTTTTTTTTTTTTGTTAGTGTGGGGGTTTTTTTGTGTGTTGTTAGGAAGTTTTGTTTTGTTGGTTTTGTTTGGTTTCTTTTGCAGGGTGGAGGAAGGGTGTTGAACATTTTTTAGATTTGGGGAATTCCAGAAAGTCTACCCAATTCTTCTGGCCCATAAGTAAAATCTTTTCACCAGCTTCATTTGTGTCACTTCACAGTTTTGCTTATGCAGTATAGCTTTGGGGAAAATTGTCTTATGAGTGTCTAAAGTAAAACTCTAGTCTGGGTTGCTTCCTTCCAGCTCTAGATGGTCATCTCCTTCAGGGACTATGAAAGCTTTTCTGGAGTTTGCAGAGGACTGGAGGAACCCAGTAAATTACCTTAGAGCTTTTCCTTCTTTTCCTGTCCCATCTGTCTTCTTTCTGTGGAGAAAATTATCTGTAAATGTGACTGTCTTGGTGCTCTGTGTTGTTCAATTGCATCCCATCCCATGTTTTCTGGATCTCCTGGGACATTCATGAGGGCTGTTCTTAAATTTGGGGAAAGAAGAACTGAACCACGTAGCCTTTTTGAATCTCATTCTGTGCTTTAGGATAGGATCTGAGCTATGGATACATGTGGACCTACTCTTGGGCAACTGGCTCAGAGTGGCCCTGCTTGAGCAAGGGGGTTGGACATGGTGACCTCCAGATGTCCTTTCCAGCCAAAACAATTCCGTGAAGAATCAATTCCCTGTGTAGATATATTTAATTATATAGTTATATGTTTAATTCAAGGCAGTACTAGAAATATACTGTTGTTGAACTGAGATAATTATATAACTATTCTGAGGGAAATTAATAATTTTTACCTTTAATTGTGGTGAGTCACTGTCATGTTAAAGCAGTGGTATCCACATCAAATGTGAAAACTGGTCATGTTTACTTTTTGAATGGGACAGTTAAAAAGGATTTACTTCTTTTAAGGTCTGTGGCTAAAGTTTAAGCTCTAAAAATCATTTAATGGAGGAGTAACCTATTGAATGTATTTTGCAATGTATAAGGTAACAGGCAGCACTGTCAAAATGTGTGTTTTCACTCTTTTCCAGGTAATTGAGAATGGGTCCTCAAGGATGCTGAGTCTACAATGGGAAGTGTCACACTTCGCTATTTCTGCTATGGGTGCCTCTTCACATCTGTGACCTGGACACTTCTGCTCTTTGTTTATTTCAACTTCAGTGAAGAGAACCAATCCTTCAAGAATGTGCCCATCAAGGGGCTGGAACCTCAGAGGCCATTTCCAAAAAAATTCTACCCCCGTTTTACACGGGGGCCAGTTCATATACCTGAATTGCAACAGAAAGAGAATAAGATAGGAAACTCCTTTGGAAATCATATCCAGGATCCAGTTAAGGGGGAGATAGAATTCTCTCCTGAAATGGGTAAGTGGTTTTTAGTGTTGGTGAAAACTTAGTAAAACAGAAGGAGAAATGAGATTTTTTTTTTTGCAGAAAACTATCTCAGGGGAAAGTGTATATTGAAGAAGTTTTCTTTGTTAAAATGGAGGTGGTACTTGTGGCTCTCTTCATTAGAAATTATTTGAAATTTATTCTACAGTTCTTAACCCAAAATACATTCTTTCTAACATTTATATCTATGCTGTGTAAGTGCTGATGAAGACTGGGTTACAGCAGGGTCTGCCCTTGATGAACTAAATCTTGCTTTCAGAAGGTTCAGTGTGTGCTTGTTTCATATCTTACTCCTGTTTTAATTGGGCTCAAATACATAAGCTTTAATTAGCTACAGAAAAACTCTACCTACAGGCAGTAATTAAAAGTAGCTTGATATCAATGAACAATGAAGAGGACCTGTTAATTTGGAGAATATGCTTGGAGTATGACTTAATCTACAAGAAATGCATTTAGGACAAACTTGCAACGCAAGATTGAGATGACAATGGTTAGAGCCAAATCCTGCTTACTTTGTACCAGCAAAGGTCTCTGTGTCTCACTAGAGCATGTTTCATCAATGAGGTGATTTAGTTTTGTGTTCCAAAATAAAATGCTTTTTGTATTACTTGAATATGCTTACAGCATATTCACTGCTGTGTTTAGATGTGCAAACAGGCACATTGTGTACTGGCTTGAATCTTGTTTGAGTCTGGTGGCAGAAGTGTTGTGGCAGAGTGTTAGGGTATTGGTTTCTGCTGCTGCTTTGGGAAATACAGCACAGAACTAAACCTTCATAACCAGGGTTTAATGCTCAGATCTCAGTGAAGTCCCCTGTCATGACTGTGGATGAATGGTGAGTCACAAGCTTCGTGAGTTTATAAAACTTTACCAAACTTCAATTTCTGAGTTGCTCATTAGACCCGTGTGAATGTTAGAAAAATGGCAGTTCATGTTGCCCTGTGGCATCACAAGTGTTTTTCAGTTCACTGCAAAAGGCCTGAGTGCCAAGTGAGGTGAAGGCCAGTCCAGAGGTGGCCATTTCTTTCCAACTATTCAGTCTGGGCCAGGAAAGAAATGGAGCTTTTTAACTGAGAAGTCCTTTGATCTTCAAACCAAGTGACTGGTTTGGTTGGTGAAAGCCAAGGGGAGTTACAGTGCCAGGATAAATTCTACAGGAATCATCAGGAGACAGCTCTTAGTATGAAGTGTTGTAGGAAAGGGCTTCCTGAAGTCTGTCTAGGGTAGGACAGTGATAAACACGCAAAGCAAAAAAGAAAATAAAGTGAAAAGAAAGTTGGTGTATGATAGTCAGAATCAAACTGTCATCTGGTAGGTCAATCTGGTTTTTTTCATTGATCTGTGAGAGGCATATAACACTGCTGAAGTAAAGCCTAAACTGAGGTTTTGATTGCAAGCTCCTTATTTTCCAAGAGCTTCTATCTACTGTTTGAACTGAAATCATTCAGGTCTTTTGCATGCATTGGATACTGTTCTCCGTGAGAAGGTTTTAAAAATATTAGCACTCCTTGAATATATTAATAAGATCAGAAAAATAGTGGTTGGCTATGGATGGATTGCAGAATGAAACATTTGAGATGTGTTTTAAGCTCATGCTTGGAATGAAAAAAACATTTTAAGGTGACCACAATACATTGTGCCACTGATTATGCCAGAATAATGGATCTGGGTGCCAGAATAATGGATCTGGGTGCCTGAACTGACCAGCTGGAGATATTCCTTTGGGAGTGGATGTGGTTCATTAGAGGACTGACTGACCCACTTGGCTGCTGGGGCTGGGGAAGTGACACTGCCACTGTAAACAGACCTCATTCCTACCCCCACAGCACAGCTCATCCACAGTGGGACTACTCAGCTCTGAGCAGCACAGCCTGTCACAAGACACTGTGTGGGTGTGTCCCATTTATCTCACAGGCATCACTACCCAGTCCTTCCACTTGGTCCTGCTCAAATGTCGGGGCATTTGCTCTTGAGCTGTTTGACAGTGCAGCTGCATTGCCATTGCTGAGCTTGAGGCTAAAAGCCACAGGGTGGTAAATGTAAATGTGGGAATGTGGATGGGATTCCCTCCTGAAGGTCATCTGGTACGTGTGGGTAGGCTCTGTCATTGAGACACAGCTGTGCTCCAAAGGCCCAGAGGAATTACTTGTTTTGAAGCTTTTTTCCATTTCAAACTTTTTAAATTACTCCTCTTTTGTGTTTAACTCAACTCATTTTCTCCAGGCTTGAGCTCAGCTGGCTTTTGCATAGCTGGTGAAAACTGGAGAACACGAGGTGTGGAGACAGGCTGAGAGGATTGAGTTAATTGTGTCTCAGAGAGAAGGCTGAGGGGTGAGATTTTGTTGCTGTCTGCAGCAGCTGAATAGGAGGCTGTAGGGAAGATGGAGGCAGACTCCCTCCAGAGTGCCTGGGATTAAGATGAGAAATTGGAATGAGAGCATTTCAGTTATGGAAGAGGAAAAAGATTTTCAGTGTGATGGTGGTCAAATGCTTAAACAGGGAAATAAGAGGTTGTAGAATCTCCCTCTTTGGAGATACTGAAGGCTTTCAAAACTTAACTGCACTGGTTCTGAGCAGCCTGATTTAGCTGGACCTGCTTTTGGGAAGGAGATGAGACCAGGTGTCCCTTTGCAACTGAATTAGTCTGTGAATGTATGCAACATGTTTTCCTGGAAGTATGGTAGCATGTGAATGAGGACACATGCTCATCCACATGAGCCCTCTTGTTAACTATTTTCTGCAGATTTTGAATGATATGGAGATGATGGGCAGGGTGAAAGGAGACTATGTAGCTTGATAATAAATAAAGAGGTGACAGGCATCTCATTCTGTGCAGCCAGCTGAATAGAGACAATAAAAAATAATCACTCTGCTATCTGAATTGTTGCAAAAGTGTCTGGAGGCACAGGTGATGGCAGNTAACTTATGTGATCCTTGCTCACTTCTTGTACTGAAATTTCAGTAAAATTGCCTATGTAGCTTGATAATAACTAAAGAGGTGACAGGCATCTCATTCTGTGCAGCCAGCTGAATAGAGACAATAAAAAATAATCACTCTGCTACCTGAATTGTTGCAAAAGTGTCTGGAGGCACAGGTGATGGCAGACACCAGCTGTCTCTCCCTCATGGAGTTGTGTGAGTGCCACGATGTTTTGGTTCTGTTCACACTGGTGAGTGCATGGCTCAGTGAGAGAAGCCCATGGCACTGAGTCAAGGCAGGCAGGATGGCACTGAAAATTTCATCTTGCCTTATAGCAGTGCATTTCCTAATACCAACAGTTACTTCTGCCATGCTTATTAACAGTTGCCACTTCTGCTAAAATAATCAATAAACAGCAGCTCTGCTGGTGTTTTACTTGCTGTCAAAGTCCCAGATGAGATAAACAAAAGTTGACAGTTCTTGCATAGCTATTTTTGTTACCATGGACTTCAGAACTGCATGAAATGGGAGCTGCTATTGTGAGGATTTTTCTACCATTTTAAATGTATTTCCTCACTCAAAAATCCCATTACACACCTGTCACCTGTAGGGATAGATGCTGATTCATTGTGTGCCAAAGTCTGTTCTCTGTTGCTTGTTTGATGCTGGTTTTAGGTGGTGCTAAGAATTAGAGGCCATATGAGTGAAGGGAGGCAATAAACACAATGGAGCCAGCAGCCTTTGGAGAAGGATTTAATTTTATTACAGCTGCAAAGGCTCATAAGTGCTGCCTGTTTGTGAGAGGGAGCAGAAATAGTTGCACAAATACACACTTTGCAAAACCAGAGGGATTTTTAAGAGCATAATGGGTTTTAGAAGAGGTTAAAGCATATGTTTCCATCCTTGATTTCTTTCAAATGATGTTTTTGAGCCTTTTAGCTGATCTTGGCATGTTTCTTTTGCAGGAATGATTTTTAATGAAGAAGATCAGGAAGTGAGAGACTTGGGCTATCAGAAGCATGCTTTTAACATGCTTATCAGCAATCGACTGGGATACCACAGGGAGGTGCCTGATACAAGAGATGCAAAGTAGGTGCTGATTTTTGGAGAGAACGTGGTATAGCTTCACGTGCTCAATGGCTTCTTACACCTGATGCAGTATTTAATATTTCTGGTACAACATTCCTGTCATACACTGTTCCATCCCCATGTGTTGCTCAAGGCAGATTTTTCAGCTATTTAACAGGAGTGCTTGAGGTTAGGGTTTCTATTCTTTGGTGTTTTCTGTCTTTTTTTGACTGAATATTGTTTCTGGAGATGTAATTTTTTTTTGGTCAGCTGCTAAAGGTATATGATAGGTTGTACACTAAATATTTTCTATTTCTGAATATTTTCTATTAAAGAACAGATATTTTTCTATAATCTAGCAGGTGCTTATAGGGGGGGACAACTCACCTCTGTAACAGCAATAAAAACTCCCAACACTGAAAAAGAAATAAACCTGCATAATTTTTTCTAGTGGTTTCTCTGGTATGGGTGAACATAAATGAATTGTGCTTACTGATTGTTTTTTCCAGAATTGAGCTCATTCTAAGTAAATGAAAGCTTTACTTCTATACTTCTGGGTTTTAATTTATAATTTCATATTTTCATTGGATCCCCCTATGCCTGGCATCTTCATATGGCATTAATCTGTGATACCTGGCCCTATTAGAAGAAAGGATGAGTTTTGAAAATAAGAAAGAATGATCTTTTGCTTTGAGTGGGATTCATCTTGCAGATTAAGATGCTTAAATAACTGCTTGTTAGTCAGTTGTCTCTGCTTTTATTATAATTAGCAGAGATCCAGTCAGTGAAGTTAATGAAGCATGCAGAGCTCTTCAGCTGACAAAACACATTTGACAGCCTTAGGGTGAGCTGAACACTATTTAGACTGCACTGACAGCAGTGACTAGACTTAAGTGTCTTAATCTGTCCTCTGAATCCCAGTGCTGGTTGTGTAAATAGGTATTTAGCACCAGTGGAGGTTTTCTGGGCTATCCAACTCTGTTTGCAGCAGCTGGCCAATAAAGCTGTGGTATTTTTGTGGACCTCATGTCATATTTGAACTGTCGGAGCTACCTGAGGGTCCTAGACTGTGTTTTGACAGCTGAAACAAGCCCTCACTATCTTCTGTTCTTTGTCTTGAGGATCTCTGGTTCTTATTCCCATCTGAGTGCATTATATCCTCTGTTTCCAGCTAGCAGCAGTGTTAACTGTGAGGCTGTATTATGTACAAAGTAATTTACTATGCTGAGCCCTCCTATCGCTGTTACACGTCTGGGCTCATTATGTTCACGTTAGGGGTTCCTTCTACACATTTAATGTTTGCTTGTTGTTTGGGAAGTTTCAGCAGTGACCCAGCGCTGTGGAAGCCCCTCTGTAAATAGTGACCAAGACTCTGTTCCTGTTTGCAGATGCAGAGAGAAGTCCTACCCTGCTGATCTGCCCTCTGCCAGCGTTGTGATTTGTTTCTACAACGAGGCGCTCTCGGCCCTGCTCCGCACGGTGCACAGCGTCCTGGACCGCACCCCCGCCCGCCTCCTGCACGAAATCATCCTGGTGGATGACAGCAGCGAATTGGGTCAGAGACTCTTGCAGGAGAATTGCTCTCCTGGGCCTTCCTGTGCTTTATTGACTGGTCAAAAGAAATTGTGGAAGTCATGATGCAAAACCAGTTTGTACTGCAGTCCTTAGCCAGAGTGCCAGCCAGTAGAGATGTGTGGTGTCCAGAGATGCCCTCTTTGCCACTGGTGCCATTTTACTGATGAGCTTTGTATCATACAGGCTTTAACATTCAAAATCAGGTTTTGAAGTAATAAATATAGAATGAAAGAATATTTAGGGGCTGGAAGGGACCTTAAAGATCATCTAGTTCCCAACTCCTGCTGTCATGGGCAGGGACACTTCCCACTAGACCAGGTTGCTCAAGGCGCTGTTCAACCTGGTCTCAAATGCTTCCAGGAATGGGGCATCCACAGCTTCCTTGGACAACCTATTTCAGTGTCTCACAACCCTCCCAGAAAAGAATTTTTTCTTAATGTCCAACCTTAATTTTCCCTCTCTCAATTTGTACTCATTACTCTATATCCTGTCGCTACAGTTCCTGGTGAGTCCCTCTCCAGCTTCCCTGTGGGGTTCCTTCAGATGCAGGAAGGTTGCAATGAGGTCTCCACACGACCTTCTGCTTTCCAGGCTGAACAACCCCAGTTTTCCCCTGCCTTCNCATATCCTGTCACTACAGTTCCTGGTAGTCCCTCTCCAGCTTCCCTGTGGGGTTCCTTCAGATGCAGGAAGGTTGCAATGAGGTCTCCACACGACCTTCTGCTTTCCAGGCTGAACAACCCCAGTTTTCCCCTGCCTTCACAGGGGAGGTGCTCCACTCTTATCTCACCTCTTGCACACACTGATGACTGGGGGTCATGAAGCAGTTGTTCATAGCTTGGGTTTTCGTTGCAGTTCCTTGCTTGGGCTGCTCAGGTGCTCAGAGCAGGTGACAGAGAGGCCACTACTCGCTGTGAACGCATCTGGAAGGAGCTGGAGGCTCTCCCGGCCGCAGTCTTGCCGACGGGTTGCTGTGGCACGATGGAAACAGCGCTGTGTGTTGTACTTGCTCAGCTTATCGGACCGGCTGCGGCCGGGGCTCTGCGTGGCTCTCGAACAGCCTCTTGTGGCCACGCCGGGAGCAGCTGTCCTGGCTCTGGGAGCAGCCTCTGCTCCAGCAGGCATGGAGGGGCCCTGGAGGGGCAGATTCTGCAGAGCTGCTATGCTCCTGTTGAAGGATTGCTGCCTTTTCTCTCGATTCACAGACAAGGCAAAGACAGACACGCAATTCAAGCGTGGCCCTCAAAAAGCCTTTCATTTCGGCCCTTCAGAAGCCAAATGCCTGTTGAGGAATGTGCTAGCACAGCAGTTCTTGCCAGCATGACTGTGCAGGTTCCCTGCTCACCTCTGTTCAAGTCCACAGCTTTTTGCACTTTAAAAATGATTTTTAGATTGTATTTTTATTTAATATATGTAATTATAGCTCCCTTGATCTTGTTGTTTGGTTTCTGGTTTAAGGTCTCACTTGCTCAGAGAGGCTGATTAGGTATGTCTGGTGTAGAATGGCATTCTCTTGTTATGCTGGAAGTTGATTTCTCTGAGGTCAGATCAAATGTCGAGATACAAGAGAACAAAGATCAAACACTGTTCCTTGCTGATAAGAATGTGTAGTAATTAAAAGCTTGTTTTGTGTTTTGGGAGCATATGCCTTGCTATGAAGTGTCTTGTGCAATTTGTTTTGTATTCAGAGCTTGCCTTATTTCAAAACTCAGTCTTTTGAATGTAAGGATTCATTTGATTGATGCCTGTGTTGAGGCAGTAATACCATCACTCTTCTGGTCTGTTGTTAAATTGAAGCAATTAGTGAGTTTCAACTAAATTAAGTTCAAAACATTCAAATAGCTATTTTTGTCTTTCTGACTTCAAATGAACTTGTTCTGAAGCCAAAGGCAGGAGGAGGTATTGTTTACACAGAATTACTGCTCTTGATGCTAATGATCCTATGGTTTTGCTGCTGCTTAATTTTAGTGGATGGATTCTTACAGCAGAAGAAAGGTGGGGGCTGGGGATGGTTTGGGAACTGAGGAAATGGATAAAAACTTTGGCTGTGCTGTGGATGTCATGAGCTTGGGCAGATTGCTTGATCTTTATGCCCCTTTGTTTTGTTTTTAAATGAAAGATTAATTTTCCTTCCATTGCCTGCTTTCTGAAGTGGTGTTCCAGATGAAATTTTTTTTTTAGTTCTTCACCTGCAAATATGAGAGCTGTGGTACACATCAGTGCTGTTGTGCAAACTTTGGGCCTTTGCACTTAGTTTTGCCTCAAAAAGCTTCTTAGACTCAATCATCAACAGTTTTACTAGCCAAGGAGGCATTGCCATGGCTCAGCTGAACCCACTGTTGTCTTTTTTTTCCATTCCCTGAAAGGCAGGATGTCTTTTTTTGGTATAACCTCTTTCTCCCTGATTTAGCCTCAACCTGTTATGGAAGAGCCTGAGGATGTGTTTTGAAGGCTGTTACTGGAGGCATTCTTCTGTGTAGAAGGAGAGATTGAGGAACAGAAAAGGAGCCAATTGTCTGCAGCTCAGTACTTCAGAATAGTTTAAAATAATAACACTCCAGACTCCCATCCTAGGGCCCATTTTGCCTTTGTTGCATAGATATAGAAGAAGGTAATGCCTAAAGTAATTTCTGAAGACTGGCTAAAAGGGAGCAATTCTCTTTTTGGAGGAAAATTTCTCAGGCTGGATTGAAGCAATTTTTTGGGTTGTATCAGAAGTAATCAGTGTCCCAGTGGACATGAAGGTGACACACACAAACCCATCAACAGCAAAAATCCCAAAATGTGTCTGAGACAAACCTTCCTCTTAAGAATGATCTGTGATATGGGCACAGTTGCCAGCAGAATGCCATTTTGTGTGGGTCAAAACTCTACTGGCCCTTCCATTCTGCTGCTCAAGCCAATGTTGTGGACCTGGTTTAGCTTCTGGTGTGGCTATGACATGTTTTCTTTTTTCTTTTTCCTATTATTTTCAGAAGTTTGCAGATGTGAAAGTCCTTCCTTGATTATTTGCCTTATCTGCTGTAAGGGTGTAAGGGTTTAATTTGATAGCTGAGCTTTTCTGCTTTGTGTTGGCCCATTGAAGAGCAGGTGTACACTGTTCTTCTCTTGCTATAATGAATTGGGTGAAGAATGATTCAAAGACTATTTTATTTTAGGTTTGCAAATCTGCCCTTCTTGTTTGGGTATCTCATTGAGGTAGCACTTCAGAGATTATTTAATCAATTTTCTAAGAGATTTTCTCTGAAAACATCTTCCCTATTGTCTCTGGCATATGATGTCATTATTCCAAGGGAAAGAATTCCTGTGACCCAATTGAATTCTGTCTGTATCTCCTCAGAGTTTCCTTTGTCCTAGAGTGTTCTCTAGTATCATACTTGCTGTGTGTTACCTTCTCACTTCTGATCCACCATGTTTCCTTGCAGTGCAAAGGCTGAGATCTTAACATTTGGAATGGCATCTGGGACTCTCCTGCCTGAAAGTTTTTATTCCTCCTTAAGGTTACAGCTCTGACTTCCACATATATTCCATTGGCATATCTTGTTAACAGCAACTTTAATGTTTGACTTGACATTCATCAGAATAATGTTTATTTTGGCATATCCTCTGACAGAAGTCTGTCTGCCTCTCTATACTAAGGTTCTCTATGAAGTCTCAGTTGGGTTTTTGCTTTTCTTTCTAATTTTATATTCCTCTTTATTTCTCCATAAGCTTATTAACTTATGCTTTTCCATTACTTCAGTCTTTGTGTCCATCTTCTCTTCAGTAGTTCTGCTTTAATGTTAGAAACCACCGACCTTGGGTGAAAGAACTATTATTACTCTTAAAATTGCCATTGATGTTAGCTAAGTTAAAGTAGTGCCCATAGACTCCAGTGAGCTCTGCACTCCTTCAAAAGCACAGGCTTGCCAGCAGAATCTTTGATCCTTTTGGGTTTTAGAAAAGCAACCAGCTGTGAGTGAGTTGTACTTGGTGTCTGTTGTTCTGTCAGTTGAGCAGGCACAGATAATGTAAGGTGTCTTCCTGCTTCTTCTGAAAGGTGTCAGCATTTGTTTTCATGTATGGAATGTAGTAATTTAAATCATTTGCCTGTGTGACATGTTTATTGTTGCATCTGTTGCAAATGCCAGTCACCATGAGAAGAATTTGGAAATGTGTTTTCGTGAACAGCAATTTTTTTTTTTTTTTTTTGAGTCTAGTAATTCCAGTTAATTTGAGTAATGTACTAAAGGCATTGGAGGGGAAGTATAGGATGTGGGAGTACTGTCCTTATGATACTCTTGGTTTGAAGCTCTGCTGTGTCAGGGTAATGTTTTGATCAAGATTTTGGCCATTTTTGAGTTAAATGTCTTGAGATTTTAAACAGAGCTTTCAGAATTTCTTTCCTGTTGTTGAATTTGTGTTTTCATTTTTTTCAGCTGACTTGAAAAAAGACTTGAGTGAATATGTTAAAACTCAGCTTCCCAAAACCACAAAATTGGTAAGAAATGAGAAGAGGGAAGGCTTGATAAGAGGAAGGATGATTGGAGCCTCTCATGCCACAGGTACCATTGCTTTTTTTTCTCTTTTCCTTGCATACTTTGACAATTAGTTGATTGGTTGACTTCTCTTTTTGTAGTGCAGCTTTTCAGATGTTGGATTTTTGACCTGTGGTTACTTTAGCCCCCGAAGGGGTTCTGCATGTCATGCCACGCTCTAAGCTGTACAACTCAGCATTATCCCAAATCTTTCTTCCCCTGCACTATCTCAAATGATAACTGAAATTTGGATCCAAATTTGAGTGGTTCTTAAACCTTGAGACACTTTGAGTGTCTCAGCTGTTGATTTTTTTTTTTTTTTTCCTGGAGACATTTACTTTCAATAAAAAGAAGCACTTTTTTAGAGTGGGTAAGTGAAATTGTGAAAGAAAACCAGTATTGTGCTCTAAAAAAGTACCTCATTTTAATGAAAGTTATGAACACAAGTTATCATCATCCCAAATCTTCCCCTGCACTATATCTCAAACAATGACTGCAGTGTTAGTGAGACAATGTAGAGTTTTTCCTATTCTTGCCCTGAAAGAATGTTGTCTCAGGAGCATCTCCATGTGGTCAAGATACTGTAGTTGCAGCATATTTTTTGCATGTTTTATGTGCGAACTTTTGCTCTAAAATGAAATCTGCTCCCTTTTAAGGTACACTAATCTGGTTTTTAATGCTCAAATCTAATAAAAACGTTTTTTGTATAAGCTCTTCTGTTGCAGTGAGTGTTAATTGGGAAAACCAATATTTGGTGCTTTATAAAAAGCCTTTACCAGAATGTGCTTTCAGTTAAATTCTCTGGCATCTGTGAAAGTGTGTGCTACTTTCTTAAATAATTTGAGTGGCAGATAAGTCTCTTAATTGGTGTTTACTCATTAGCATTGTAATGGTATAATCCAGAGAGAAGATTGTACTTGCATTTTCCAAGCTGTGCTGAAATTCATTTCAGTTTGTGCAATTATAAGTAATTTTATTGCTCTTCTGAACTGCAGGAGTTCATCCCCATGCCCAGTCAAATACTATCTGTGGGGTGACTTGTTATATTTGCATGCTCCAAAGTTGTTTTCTTTAAAGCTGTTTCCCATCTCTTCCATGTTATTCTAGTGTTTCATAAATTTTATGTTGTGTCATAAAGAATGCTGGTGCCTTTTTAGACCAACTGAGCATGAGGGTGTGTCACAGATCAAACTGTTCTTGCTGACTGTGGCAGGCAATCTCCTTGTAAATTGCCAAGTAGTGCTTTGTCTAATGCACGTGTTTGCACTGAATTGTTTGTGTTCCGTGGCACCGTGGATCTTTGTGTTGTGTGCTCTGCAGGGAAGGTGCTGGTGTTCCTGGACAGCCACTGTGAGGTGAATGAGATGTGGCTGCAGCCTCTGCTGACTCCCATCAGGGAGGATCCCAGGACTGTGGTGTGCCCGGTGATCGACATCATCAGCGCCGACACCCTCACCTACAGCTCCTCCCCCGTGGTGCGGGGCGGCTTTAACTGGGGCCTGCACTTCAAATGGGATCTCGTTCCCTTGGCAGAGCTGGAAGGACCCGAGGGAGCCACTGCTCCAATCAAGTAAGGCTCCTCCTCTGTGGTGAGAAGCTCTGTGTGACACAGGGATGATCAGGAGCACTTCCTAAGCAGTAGGGAGTGTTCTCTGGCTGTGCAGGTTTAGGAGCAGGTGCCTAACCTGTCAAATATCTGACTTGTTTATTTCACCTAGAAATAGGGAATAGTATTCAAAACTGTTTCACTTTAATTTCTGGCATTTAATCATGAATTAGAGATATCTGTTTTATTAGGTCAAGAAAGCACACTTCTAGAAAATGCTTATACAATAGCAGCTTTTGCTGAAGACAAAATTTTGAGGGAGCTTATGGTAGTTTGTATTAAATCTGTCCAATAATTTCACTTTTGAGCTATGCATTGATGTTTGTTTCCAGTCTGTTGATGAGCTTGGCTTAATGATAATACTGTCTTTGTTCTAGGAGTAGCCTGCATTCCCATTAATGTAACTATATAAATTCTGTGATGAAGTGCTGAAGAATTACTAGATTGGGAAAATCTGTTTGTGGTAATAGGAATTTGGTTTTGAGGTCTTTTGAGAGTTGTTTTGAAACAAAATTCTCAGTAAAGCTCAACACTGGGAGTTCAAAGTTACCTTCCTTATCTTTTAACCATTAATGGCTGCGTGACCTGTACAGAACTGGCAATATCTGGTTCTAGTGGAGGTGTAGCTGATGTAAAATGGTGTCAGCAGGCAATTTTTATTAAGAGCAGACATCTATGGTTCAGACACAAGAATGGAACTGTCCCAAGTGCATCCCTTCATGAAAAGAACCAGAGCTGCTACAGCAAAGGCAAGAAGCTCACTGTGCTTTTTCTAGTTGCAGGTATCAATCTCAGTATAGAATTCAGGTTTGTCAGGTGGAGGAGCTTCTCCTTTTTTACAAAATAACTCTTTGTGGGTAAGATTTTCCAAGTGAATCAGAAATTGGGTGTGTTTTCATTTCTCTCTTATTCTCTTTTGTTGGACTGTAAATGAAGAGCATTTCTGCTGCCACAAACAGTTCCAGCACAGGTTCTCTGCTGTCATCTGACAGCTCTGCAGTTGGCCTTCCCATGTCTCCCCATCACAGGATTTTGTCTGAGAAGCCAGGAAAATTGTTAAGTAATTTAACAGTTTGACTGGCTTGTTTGGAAAGTGTCACTGTGGCAGTTTCTGAACCTGGAAGGAAAGGACAGACTGAAAAAATCTGAGTGGGGAATCAGCATTGAGTGTTAAAATCCTTATTCTGTTAAGAGCTGTTCTCACATTTCATTTGGTCAGTGGCTGAAGGTTAGCTGTTGCTGTGTTCAACACTGTTGTTGCATTCCTTCAACTCACTTTTATGAAAAGTTCTATGCTAAAAATGACAGAGAACTTTATAGCTAAAGCAAATGTAGTAATCTGAAAAGATTACCTTTTCTGAGTATGAAAGTGATTTTTCCTACCTAAAGGTCTCTGACTACTTTGACTAAGGAGCCTAGATTGCTATTTAACCTTGAAAAAGGCTTTCCATTCAACAGAAAGTATTGCATTTTAGAGATTTTCTACAATGAAGTATTTTGGTATCAGAGTGGAAATTTGAGAGCAACTTTTTAACCCAGTTTTTAAGGTGACAGAAACTGTAGTAGAAATTTGTGTGAGAACAAGCAATGAAACCTTGGCCTAGGCTTGGTTTCATCACAGGGTTTTTTTTTGCAAGGATGGGAAAAAGCCTTTTTCCAGCCCATTGGACATTCTAACTATCATATCAAGTTTTTATGTTGTGTTTTTACTCTGTTATGCTCTTGTAGGTCATCCACATATTCCAGTGTTGTGATGCAGTAGGAATTCAAACTAGAGACTGAACAGTGAGGATCATATGCAGATTTTTACAGAATAGAGCACATGCTAGTAACATACAGGCAAGGTGAAAAACTGGGAAATGCCAGAGGGACCATCTGTATAAATACACCAAGTGTAAATAACTTGCCAGTAAACTGATAATTGAGTCAAGAATGAAACAAAGCTGCCTCACGCATTTGTTGTTCCTCTTTCTCTGTCCTATCCCTTTTCCTCAAGTTTCCCAGGTAAAGAAATATGATTTATAGATATTGGAACAATGGAAGATCACAAATATCACTTACAGATCTATTTTTGCAAATGCTTTGAGACTAGAACTCATGTCTAAATGACTGAAGGATTTAAATTGTGTTATGTTGGTTTATCAGTTTGGACTTTGGGACCAACAGATTCAGCAAAAAATTACTGTGTGGGGCTTTTTTTTCCTCTGTCTAAAAGAAAATGAACTTCCTTCCATGTACCTTTTTAGGTCACCCACCATGGCTGGAGGGCTGTTTGCCATGGATCGTGAGTACTTCAATGAGCTTGGCCAGTACGACAGTGGCATGGACATCTGGGGAGGAGAAAACCTGGAAATATCTTTTCGGGTAAGCAGGGAATTTACAGCTCTGTAGTAGAATGTTTATGGCTTTTTCTTGGTTTGGTGGTGAAGCTTTTCATAATAGCTGTAAAGAAGCATAGGAAAAGAAGAATTATGCAAGTTGTTGAAATTAGTCATCAGCAATGTCTAATGAATTTCACAAGTTGATTACAGATTACAGATTCACAAGTATATTACATCTTAGTATATATTAAGTATATGTAAATAATAATCAAGTATATTTCCTTGGACAGTTCAGCTTCCTTTTTGAGGACCTAGAAATGTAAAGTTTTCTGGAACTAAATTTAAAACTAAATTTCTGGAACTCCTCTCCTCATGGAGAGGAGTCATCTTGGCTGGAAAAGTAATTAGAAAATCATAATCAGAAGATCTGAAAATGGAGCTGCATTGGGTTTCCTGTATTTTCTCTCATCTTCCCTATCACTCCGCTGAAAGTAAAACAACCTTCTGTGCTTAATGTCATGCTTATTTCTTTATTTTTGTAAAGGGTATTCATCAACAGGTTTGACAAGAGTCTTCCTGAAAACAATATGCTATCGTGATATATATGAAAAGGGGATTAAAAGGTGAAGTTAGCATAAAAAACCAAACAAACCTAAAACCAGACACATAAGCCCCAAAACTTTAGACAATCTGTCAGAGAAATCAAGATTAGAGTTCAAAACTAAGAACTGGAATTTCATACATTTGAGTGACTTTAAAGGAGTGTTTACTCAATAAATAAGATCTTTCAATTTTCAGTATAAATGTAATTATTAGGTATCTGAGTAGAAGTGTATGGACTGTGAGGAGATTATTGTTGTTATCTTGTAATACACAGTTTCAATAAAAAGAACTTTGAAATGTTGGAGCACATTCAGAGAATTTAGAGCTTCTGGAAGTCCCCGTCTCTCTGGGGGAGGGTTGGAAAGAAGTTGAGTTTTTATCTTGCCTGGAAGGAGTTTTAAGAGTGACTTGATTATGAACTGCTAATGTGGGATGATTTTCTGGGCCTGGAGAACATATTAGTCCAGCAAAAGGCCAGTACTGGTAATTTGCTGGAAGATGAAGTTAAAAAAGCAATTAAAAAAAAACAAATGAAAGTAGAGTGTAAATAAAGTGTAGATCCCTGGTACCACAGATAAAGACTCCTAAATGTAGCATCTGAATGGGAGCAGTATTTCTGAGTTCCCTTTAACAGAAACAAACAGCTCTGTCCAGTAAGTTTCCATACTTAGTTGAAAAGCTCTCCAGGTTCCCTTGATGATGAAGACTGGTCTTTGTTATCTGTCACAGAATTGTGGACAATTTTCATGCAGGTAAATGAATTTAGGTAACTTAATCTGCAGGATGAGTCCTAGCCATATATCCCAATCTTTTCTGCTAGGGCATTAGAGCAAACCAGCAAAATTTTCTGTTTGTCTCTTGAAAGCTGTGATGTGTTTTGTGGAAAGTGTGGTTATATGAGAAAAATAATATTTTGTAACATGGAGATCTAAAAACCTGATTTGTCAGAAAACATGACAGGAAGGCCAACATTGCTGACACCTAATCCTGCATAACTTATAACCCTACCAAGGTATCCCTTGAAGAAGGGGAGAAGTTAGTGAGAAATCTGAACACTGAGTGAGCAATCTGAACATGTTCTGGTTTTTTTATGGGCAGATCTGGATGTGTGGTGGCAGACTTCTGATCATCCCCTGCTCCAGGGTGGGACACATTTTCCGTAAGAGGCGTCCCTATGGCTCACCTGGGGGACAGGACACCATGGCTCATAACTCACTGAGGCTGGCACATGTGTGGATGGATGAATACAAGGTAAGAGACAGTTCTTGGTCGTGAAATAAGGTTATTGAATGGTTATTGACTGGTTTGTTTGTCAAAGAACTGTGTCACAGTGAGATCTGTTATGTCCCTGATGGGGTTTTCCTTCTGTAGTCTGAACTTCCTAATGCTAGTTCTGATAGGAGTTCCTAAATTCTCTAGAATTATAATTTGGCTTTTGAGTGCTAAAGTCTCCTCCTTGTTACTTTACTGCCTGCAGGAGATTGAATTTTATGCCTTTTTAGTAATGTAAAAGATGATGGATGAGCTTTTGTAAGCTCTGCATTTGCTTTGTGTCCAAATCAGTATTACTTGGCAACCATGTACTGTGCCTTCAGGTAGTTTCCATGCTGGTGAGACAGGGATTTTTTTTTTTGGCTGCTTGTTTGCTTTGTGTTTTAATTAGCAATCTGCTTCTTAGTCTGTCTTGCTGTGGAAGAGCAATCAGGATTAACTTCTGGATTCAAGGGCAAGTGTATTCATTCCTTCCTTGTCTTCAGATCTTGATACTGGTGCTTTAAACATAGATCAGGTGTTTGAGTCCCTCCTCTCTGAGATCCTTAATGACATTTTGCCCTCTGAGACCATAGGATTTGCTGTGTGCTCAGTTCCTGTGGTCCCTACAATTTCTATAGAGGATATATATTTTATTAATTTTATATACTTTAGAGGTTTATGTCTCATTTCTCATCCTTTGCCTTGATTTTCAATTCAAGGAACCTATTAGAGGTTATTAATTTTATCTCCATTCTTCATCTCTGTAATGCTTTGGTAGATCTGATCTGTCACCTTCCCTTTTACCCATGTCTGGGCACAGTTGTTTTGTGATTAATGATGGCTTTCTCTGAAGCTTGGACTTGATTCTTTGTTATAATTTCCAGCTGAACTGCTTTATCCAGCAAGCACTTGAGCTGCTGATTCTAGCAGTCTCTTATCACAGATTTGTGTCCAGAACTTTTCCAGCTGTTTCTGATCTGATTCTCTGATAGCTGCCAGAGAATGTATGGAAGACAAGCTTGGAAATATTATTGTTTTTATAAGAATAATGCAAATATTTAGGGTCAGTATAATTTACCAAAGCAATCTAACAATGCACAGTACAAAGATAAGACTTAAAGGAGTAAATATCAGTATTTAATCAATGAAATGGCATAAGAGAAATGATTCAGCAAAATTTTCATAACTGTCAAAAGCAAAATGCAAAAGTATTAGTTTGTGTATGCAATGGTAATAAATAACACATGCAAGGTAGGGTACCAACATTTGAACTACAACCAAGAAAGAGGAAATTGGAATAGCAGAGCTACTTTTTGAAATAGGCCAGATTGTGATGTCCAGTCTGTCTCCAAACTTCCTCAGAGCTGGCCAGCAGTCCAATGTACACCAACTACACACTTCCCCTTCCTCTGCTGTTAAAATAGCAGTGATATATCAAGCACATCCAAATGCTCAAAGATCTTGATGAGGAGAGATGTGTAACTTGTCCAGAGGTGATGCTGTCTGTTTTCTGAGTATCAGATAGCAGAAATAATTGAAAACTGCCAGAACCACATCATGGTGGGTGGATTCCAGATGTCTCTTAAGGATGAATGCAGCAAAATACCATAGTTCAGTGCCCTGAAAACTGAATTCTAAATGGTACCTAGTAAACAAATTAATATGCAAATACAATGCCTTTTTTGTGGGCCCTGTAGGTCTATCTGGAATTAAATGCTAAAAAGGGATTTTTTTCTAAGTTTTAACAATAGTATTCATGCCATGTTGTACATTCATGAGTTCCTGTTTGTCCCCATTGTCTCTGCATTGGAGTCAAACAGCACATGAGATTAGGTTGGAAACTTAATCTGTCTTCACCTCATCTGTAAGATTCTGAGTATCATCATAAAGTAGAATGTGAGAAGAATAACATCTTTTTGGAGATGATGCAGATGAATGGAAGGAACTGGGCTTCCCAGAAAGCCCAGGTGACAGTTCTGATTATTCACATGAATAAGGTGTGTTGCCACTGAACTTCATGATATTAGTCCCATTTATAAGTCTATTCTGGAATGGTTTTACCCTGATCATTTGTAAAGTTGGAAGGCTGGAAGCTACAAGACAAAACACACTGGAATCCCACAATAATGAAAACAATCCACTGAACAATAAAACTAATTTCAAGAAAGATGAGGCTGCTGATGATACATGCATCTGGTTTTTACTTACTGATTTTAGGATGCCTGTATTGCCAATGGAATAAAGTCAGGGGCTGATTTGTTTCTTCCTTAAGCTGGCATCTAAAAAAGATCAGTAAATCTGTACCCAAGAATTATCTTCCAAAGAAATCCCTCAGTTAGAAAGATTAGCTCAGAGTTAGGCAAGATTAAATTTCACTTCCTGTAACAATGCAAGCACTGCAATTTCCTACTGCCAGTTTCAAACCTACTGGTTGAAAGCACTAGCAAAATGAAATGAAATTTTGGGAGTTCTGGAAACAGGAGCAAACTGGAAATCAGTACTCTGAAATTTTTCTCCCCTTTTCCCCAACCTGTTTCTCTTAAATCCAGGAGCAGTATTTTGCTTTGAGACCTGAGCTGAGGACAAGGAGCTATGGAAATATCACCGACCGTGTAGAACTGAGGAAGAGATTGAACTGCAAGTCATTTAAGTGGTATTTAGATAACATCTATCCTGAGATGCAAATATCTGGGCCCAATGCCAAAGCTCCACAGCCAGTTTTTATTAATAGAGCACAGAAACGACCAAAAATAATCCAGCGTGGAAGGGTAAGAGAAACTTAAATATATGGAATTCTGGTGTGTTAATTATTATGACACTTTTTTCCTTAAAGATTTGCTCAAATACAACAAAAATAGTCTGTTTCCATAAGTTTTGCAACAAGCTGTCTTGAAAATAATAGGATTTTTGTCAAATCAGTTCCAGTCTGATCTATATTTCAGGTCATTCTTAGACTAGATACTGTTCCATGAAGTTTCTTACCTTGAAGGTCTGAGTTAGGAAGTTTTGCAGTCTTTAGAATGTGTTTTCATGGCTGTTGGTTCTGAAAATGGATTTGGATAGAGAGAAATTTGGCCTCAAATATTCACACTCTGTTGGTTTATGATAAGAGTACAGTGTAATTAGTTTCCAAACTCATTGCTTTTACAATTTTTACTCATTTTTTGGATAATTTTCTCCAAAGGTGAACATTTGCATCTGAGGCTGATGATGGCTTTTCTAGTCTTGGCTGTTAGCTAATGAACAAAAGATGAGTTTTTCTCCTCTATTTTTTTCTTCAAAGTAGTAGTGAAGAAAGAATTTTTTTATGTGTATTCTTGAAGGAAAACAGGAATTCATGCCTTAGCTCTGACACCTTTGCTTATGGGTTTGTCTGCAGGCAGAGTCACCAGCCAGCTGCATCTGCTCTTTCCAGGGTCAAATTCACTTGATGTGTGCTTTTTATGCTTCCCAAAAATAATGGTAATGGATAGTTTCAAACCCAAGACAACTATCTCACTGTCTTCTCTGTGGAAGAAAATACTCTGGAATAAACTTTTCATGTGCACACAGATTATGGTTAGCAGGTTCCCTTTTAGCTCAATAGTTGAAAGCATTTAGTAGTGATGTCCCCACAGGCTGCAGTAGCTGCTGACCATGGCTGGTTCTGCAAGAAGTGAGTCAGGACTTGTGTTCATGCAGGACCTCTTGACACCATTAGATTTTTTGCTTGGAAGCAGCTGTCTGGAAATCCTCAATTTGTGCAGTATTTTTATAGCAATATCCCAGCCAAGCTGTGAAGTTTATGTGGTTTCCCTGAATAAAACTGATGGGCTGATTCCCCTAGTTGTTGGATGCTGTTACTCCCCATGTCAGACCTTTTCTTCTTCTTTTTAAAATTTAATAGCTTTTTGCTTTCATTCAGACAGAAATTTAACTGAGAAATTGTTGATTTTGGAGAGAACTCCTTGAGGGATCTGAATATCTCAGCAACACTTAAGGTTAAATCTTCCCAGCAGTTATTTACTATGGTTTAATTTTGAGGAAAACTATGTGCACCCCTTAAGAAATGGAGAAAATAAGCAGAAAAATGCAATTCCTTGGCTTGGTTCTCTGGGTTCTCAAGAATTATACCCAGCATTGTATGAGAGAGTCAGCTTTGGCTCTGATGGTTGTATAAACTGTTTCCAGATGCCTGCAAGGAACAGAATGATCAGCCAATGTCACCACTGCGTGCCAGACTCTTTAGGATTTGGGAGGAATCACTCCAAATCTCAGTTTATTCTCAAAAACTAATTGGGCCACAGATAAGTGGTGGTTTGACAGCTGGGAAGAAATGTAATGATCACAAATGGTTGCAGCTGTTACCAGTGTTATCCAATGCTGGCCATCGTGGCCAATAAAAAAAAAAAGGACAAAAATCATACAAAACTCATGTAGTCTATGGTTTAAAAACCTTCTGTTGAGTGAGGAATGATGAAAATGAGATCTGTGCTAGGTCTGGGGTGTGAGGAAATGTTACTTAGAATGTTTTGTGTAATTTGTTCTGGATGTGTGTGAGGAACAGGAGAAGCATGGTGCACTCAATTGTTGATGTGCCATGGGACAGCTATTTCCAGAAATGGTGTTTAGTGAAAAATACTATTTGGTATTTGTGCTAATTGTTGCTATCATGTGATCGAGCAGTTTGTTCCTTTTATTACTGGAAGTGTATTTTGGTTTCTAAAAATTTGTAGAGTCAATAGCAATGCCAAGACAGCTATGGATGTCTTCATAATAAAGTTCAGCTGGCTAGTTAATCAGCCTGGCCTGGAGTTCAGGACAGTAAATTCTTTTTTCCTCTACATCCAGCTCCAGATTGGAAATAAGTATTTTTAATGTGGGTGTCAGATCTGAGGCCCTGCCATCTCTCAGCTCATTGTGTGCATGCAGAGCCTGACCCCCACCACATCAGGGGAAGAAAAATAATCAGGCTGAAAAGAAGTCATCTGCTGGCCAGCATTTAGTTCAGAGCATGTGTGTAATTTAAAGCCAGAATTAGAGGTGTTTTGTCTCCCTGAGTACCTCTGTAGGGATAAATCAAGATCTTAATGATTTTTTTGATTTTTGAAATAGAACAACCTAAACTTTGTACAGCAGAAAATATCTTGGATGTCTCTTAGGGTGGGCATCATTGTTCAAATCAGGAGAGATTGCCAGCTTGCTGAGAGCCTCCTTGTTTGCTTTGATGGCAGGTGCTTACAGTTCTGCATCACAGGACAGGCTTTTGACCTGAATTCAGTCCTCTGATACACCATCCCCCTAAATCAGACTAGGTAGGGCATTAGAGCAAAAATAGCATTTAGATGCTTGTAAAATGTTCTCTTCCTCCCTGATCCATCAGTAAAATACCACAGCTGATAACTGTGGCTTTTCAGTTACATAAATGCTCTTGAAAATCAATTTGCAAACAACATAAATCTCTGAAGTTGTTTTTATTTCAGTAATTCCTTCTCCTTTCTCAGGGAGGCTGTCCTGTTCCATGAAGGGAAGCTGTAGGAGGAGACTTATGTTTAAACTGATCTGTAGTAAAATGCAGTTTATATAGCACAGTCAATATTCCTGAGTAGAATTTGTGGGGCCTTAGACTTCCATGGAGAGTGAAGTGGGCAAAGAACCTTGACAAAGTAGAGCCAGGATGTGTGTACTGCACTTGTACCAGAGGGAGAAATCTTGATGTAATTAGAAAGCAAATTGGAACTGTTTAATGCATTTTTCTCCAAATTATCTGAAAAACAGAGTGGTATTTTAAAAGGAAAGATTTTTTTAATTACTGGAAGTGTTGGCTGAGTTTTTTGAGCACACTAGAGATCTAGGGCTGTTTTGTACTGACTATTAAACTGTTTTCCTTTCATAGCTGTATCACCTCCAAACCAACAAATGCCTGGTTGCCCAGGGCCACCCAAGTCAGAAAGGAGGCCTGGTGGTGGTTCGGGAATGTGACTACAACGATCAGAACCAGGTATGAGATTCCCAGTTACACTGAATAATAATCCATGTCTCTAGAATGACCAATGTGTTTTCCTGCTGGCAAAGTGCCCTGGTGTGACATCTCATCAGCAGACAGGCTGCTTACAGAGGGTCATTGGAACCACAGGGCTGGCCAAGGACACTGTGGAGCTCCTACTAATGCTGAGTGTTGGATATTATAATCTCCTGTCTTTATGGCATGAATTTCTCTATTTGGCTGAAGGCTGCCCTAAAGTGGCTCCTGATGGGTTCATAATCCACTGATTGGCACTTCAGAATTTGTAGCAGCTCTTCCAGTTGGTTCCTCATACTGGAATTTAAAGCAGCCCTTTCCTGCCCTGCTGGTGTTTGTGTACTGCATAACCAGTCCTCTGCTGCTGGAGTGGCTGCAGTTTGGGATAAATGAATGATTTGTTGTTAAATAAGAGGAACTCAGAAGTTTCTTTGGCTACAGGTGAATTGCTGAACTGGGAATTAATTAGGGATAGATGTGAAAACCTAATGAGAATTTTTGTATCACTACATGAGGCCTTTGCTGTTTCACTTCTTTCAGGTGACAGAAATTCAGGACTTGGATAAAAAGTCTCCAGGATAGAGAGATCTTCAGCTAATGCCATAAAGGCTTACATAGCTAAGAACTACTCTGAGAACTTTGATTTAGGAGCACGTGGGTTGAACTAAAGAGAAAAGTAATCAAAGACACAGAATAGATGGAGCATGGGATGTAAAGCTTTAGCAAAGGTGGGTTGTGCTGGACCAGCTTGATGCTCTGTGACATGGGCAACAGTTTTCAGGATATGGAAACTGCAGCAGTGGAAGCAGAGTGATTTGTGATAGTCCCAACAAAAGGCTGTGTGTTTTGTCACCTAATGGGACTTTGTGCCTCCTACTTGTGGCCTCACTCACAGCTGAGTGTGACAGAAGAAGACAGAGGAGTGTTTGCAGTTCTCTGGATATGTGTAGCTGGCTCTTGACACGTGGTCTTCAGGTCCAGTTGTCAGACAGGAGCAAGTACAAGTACATCCTTGTACTTCACCTCTGGAGCACTGAGAAATCATCACTGTGACCAAATTGCCAGGTCCTGTGTTAAAGGTGGATTAATTAAAGCTGGCATGGGAATGGAGTTTTTCCTATTTGATTATTCCATTAGCTGCAGGACAGTCAGCAAGTCTTGGAAATATAAAGGCTGTGTGAGTGTAATAGTGACTGATGGGCACCATCATCACCAAGTGATTGTACATTTGCAGTGCCAAAGCTGCAATTCTGAGCCATTCTGTCTTTGGGAGAGAAAGCCTGGGCATGATGTCCACACAGTTATGCTTCCCTTCTCCTTGCTGCAATATTTCTCACAATGAAGTGCCACATGCCTGAAGGAAAAGCTCTGTTGATTTTCCACATCAAACCTTTTTTCTGACTTTTTTTAATCCAGGAGAATAAACTTCAGTTATCCCTTTGGTGCTGAGAAAGAAATTTGTGCTCTGATTGTTGATCTTTGACTTCCTTTCTCATGAATCTGATTTACTAGTGGTAAATTTAGCAATTATTTCTCATAAAAAAAACTGGCTGTGCTATCTTTTTTCACAATGATTTTGTTCTCCAACCAAATATGTCAACCAACACTCTTTTTCTGCTATTAGACTTATTTTGTTCTCCTAATAAATCCCAAGAGTGCATTCAGCCAACTTGCTGTCATAACCTCTTGAACAATCTTGCTATAGATATGTGAGAACAATGTAGAGAAAGATGACATTTATTTAGCAGCTTCTTATAAAAATAGCAAGAAACATCCTGACTATTGGAAGCTTTTAACTGTAGTTTCACTCAGCCTGTTGGCATTTTCAGCTGGTTTTGCTCTAGAATTATGTTTTATGCCTTTTTCCTAGGAAAAAAGCCTGTGTTTGGTCTGGTGAATGCATGTGAGAGCTGACCAGCCTCTCTAAAGTCATGGGATTGACCATAAAAGCAATTCTATTTTGCCTTTGGTTTATGCTTGTTTTGTTTTCTCTAGCCTTCATGGCTGCTAAGGAATTTCAAATTCTCATTTAACTTGGACTTAAAAGAAATAACAGGTATTCTGTAGCTTTCAATTGTATCAGCATTATGGGCAATCCTTTTCATTGTAGGTGACTTAGATGTCACCATTAAGTAGAGTTGAAAATTAGTCAAGCACATCACACTGTCCTGTTTTCTCAGACTTGACATGACTGACATTCAGTTCATATTTTTGCTAGAGAATGTAATTAGGGAAGTGGTTCTTTGTATCTAGAAAATATATTAAAAATTATGTCTTTAAGTTATAATGAAAGCTAGGATGCTCCAATAGCTGTAATAAAAACAGTCTGGGATAATTGTGGGGACTGAATAGAAATTTAGGAATAAGTAACAAAAATCTTGGTAGAAATAGCACAAATGGAAGAGGTGATGGGATCTTATAGAGCAGAGGTTTGAAGTGACAGAAGAGGCAGGCATCTGTGCTCTGGACCTTGAAAAAATGTACTCAGGCACAGAAAAGGTCAAGGACTTCAGAAAAGGTCTTTTAACATTCCTGTAGCACTTAATAAATGTAAGAATATGTCCTTTACAAGCTGTTCAAGACTCAGAAACTATAAGGTCTTGCTCCCACGTGCAATTCTTCTCTAAGATCTCTCTTTAAATCTCTAGGTCATGGCTATTAGTTAGCTTTTCTGACACAGCACAGGTCTGGAGTGAGTGTGAAGATGTGCAAGTTCAGTCTTGCTGCTTTTCCATAAACTATTAAAGGCACAGTTCTTTGGTCCCTCTAATGTTTGTCTTGAAGCACCAGTGGCAGACTGAACTGTGGAGAGCAGGGCACATATCTGCTTTGGAATGACCCTCAGGAGGATGTTGGGTTTTCAGAGTAGCAATAGCTTCAAACAATGGTTCAGCCCACCAAACTTGGCTGTTTGTGGTGATTGTCACAGGCTGGGGCTATTATGCCACTGCTATCCATAATAACAGGAGCTGAAGTACCTGCAGGTGGATGTGATGGTGCAAATGCTGGGCACATCTCCTCCTCAGGGCTGAGGCAGCTTTTTTGTGCTCTTAAGCTGAATTTTTATCTTTTACAAACTGACAGAATAATATAGCCATGCCAAACCAAGCAACAGATTGTAACTGATGAAAGTACTAGAATACTCAATGGGTCATGGAGGGGATTTTGTTTCAGACAAAGGGCTATTTCTGCAGTAATTACTGTCTTGTATTTACTGAACATTTTCAATGTATTTTGCTAGTACTAGTGAAATTTGCAGATCAGATAAAAATGTGTATCCACAAAGCTTTGCCAGTTGTCCAGCCATGCCTTTTGCTGCACTTCACTGATCTCTGAGAGCCAAAGGGTAGGCAGATGTTCCCTGGCTTATTTCTTACAATTTTGAAATTCAGAAGAAGGCTGTGGGATTTATCTGAGTCACATGGATGAAATAAAGTCCTGAAGTCCTAGGAAGCCTCAGTCTTAAATCTGTAAATCACTTAAACTACATTTTGAGGGGTCTGAATTAAACATCCAGTTCTTCCTAAGTTGTACCTGTATAAAAGAAGTTTAGTCTAACAGAGTTCATACTTTGGACCTCCTTCCATTTATTTTGTTCACAAGATCTATTGTAGCACATGCTGTGCAGCTGCCTGAAGGTGTCCATGCACCTTTCATGAACCTGTTGCCTGTGTTGAGAAGGCAGGGAGAGAAAGCTGCTAGAAGGGGGCCAGTCCTACAGCATTCACCAAATTAAGTATTTTATTTAACCACAAACATGATCAGTTTCATTATGGAGAGGGGATTTTTCCATAACATTTGCCATTTAGGTTTTATTTGAAAACAGAAATTATTCATTATACTCTAATTGCATTTATTGATTTTTTTTTTTTTTTTTTGACACCAGTGGAAGTGGCCAGTGACTTTCCCTAGAGCTTTGGAGCAGATCATTGCCATGTGTCTCTGGGGGACAGCAATTAAAGGTGCTGCTTTCCTGAGTGTGGGAACTGGACACAATCCCAGTTTTAGAAACCGAAGTCTTCACAGTGATGCTCTCCGAACTCTGCTAGATAGGAAGTGTGTGCAGGTTGAAAATATCCTGCACCTCTGTTACCTTTTTTTTTTTTTTTTAATAAGTTAGATTTTTTTATGTTGCATTTGTCTTTTTGGATTTGTTTATTTTTTTAGAAAATACATAGGAGCATAAAAGCAGAGAGCTCTCAGAAATGAGACATAAATCCTGGCAAGGCACCTTTCTGCTTATAGACTTTAGAAACTGTGCTGCCTGCCAGGAGTTTCTTTCCTATGTAGGGCTGTTGGTCCTGACAGCCTTTAGCCACAAGAGCTGAACATTATCCTTTCAGTCTTCAGCAGAAAATTAGTTAATAATTTTTGGAGTATGCTAAGGCTTGCAATTGTGTAACAAAGAAACCTCATGGGGTGGCTTTGCTTTCCTGGTGCTTGAATCTGTTAATAATCTGCAAATTCATAGTGATACTCTAATCTGGATTTGAAACCAAATTTGGGCTTATTTTTCTTCTTTCCTTTGTTTACTATGCTAAACACATAATTAGCTTGAAATTAATTTTGGCTGTCTTGTGTAAGCCTTTCTGGAGAAGTATCACACTGGATTTAACCACGGTCTTGTGTTCTTTGCCATTACTCAGCTTTTGATTGAAGATCTGTTCCCTGTGTCACTGCAGCCTTCTCTCTCTATTCTTACCAGTTCATCTCTTGTTTGGACTTGGCTCCATCATTGTTCTTTCAATAGTAATTCTCTCTGGCAAGTCCTGCCATTTCTCCGTTCTCTCCTCCCTCTTTAATCTTGCCATGCTTTCTTTTTCATGGCAGGCTTTAAACAGAAAAGACTATTTTAGAAGGCACCAAATGCCTGAGGTTGGGGCAAATTTTAATGTGATCCCTGCACTTCTTCCAAGGAGGCCTTCCTTGTGTTATAATAGTCACTGTGATAATGAACTGTGTGCTTTCCAGTCATGCTGTCCAACTGAGGCTGTGTCCCAAATCCCAGCACCCCCCAGAAGGCTGCTTTTAGTTTTGTAGGCCAAAAAAAGAGACAAGTCAAAATTTATGTGTCTGACTTTTCTGCCTAGAGTTTGATATGCCATATTCTGACTGTGAAACTCAGGCAGACTTAATGGAAAAAACAACTTACACAGTGGGCATGGCAAGTGCAGCACTGAGCTGAGAAATGGGAACAGGGCTGGAACAGGAGCACACCACAAGAACTTAATGTGTCTGTAGGTACTTCAGGGATAGGTATGAGGGGCTCAGCTCCTCTTGTTCACAGGTTCCCATGTCAGAGGGAAGGGAGTTGCCTTGCTCAATATTCCCAGAGGCTGGGAAGTGCTGTCCAGCTGCCCTGTGAGTGCCAGGCCTCCACTGTGCATTGGGAATAGATATCATTGGGTGCTGAGCCAGATGGTCCCAGGATCTTCCCTGCACTGCAGGGCTACAGTTTCCATTTACTTCTCTTTTCTCTACCCCTCTGTAACCCAGGATATTTTGAGGTGCACACCTCCAAGTTCCTTAATTGCTTTGTTTTCTGGCTTGGGATTCAGTCTCCTGTTGGTTATGGGAGCTCCAGGTCTTCCCCAGATGTGATCTTGGCCAAGGGAGGGAGAACCAGCAGCTCCTGCAGTTGGACCAGGCTGCTGTTCCTGCTTCCCTGAATGTCCAGCTGTGCCAGATGTGCCTTGCTAAGAGCCAGCAGGCTGTGGGCATGAATGGCAGCAACTGAAGGTGCCTGACACACTTCTGTGCCAAGAACAAAAATACCTGCTCTGTTCAAGCAGCATGTGGGAGAGGAGAGACAAGAGGCAGCTTCAGTGTGTCCTTGCTGCTTGTTGGAACTGACAGTTGGTTTTTTCAGTGTGATCACAGAGAAACTCTTCTGTTGTGTAAATTCAGGAACCCAGTTGCAGTTGAAGCTGCAGATATGAAGCAGTGCATTCCTGCTTCATGCAGGTGGGCCCCAGGGAAGGGGCTGCACTCAATTCTCACCACTCACTGCAGGGCCCATCTCTGATGTCCAAATGTTGAAGCATCTCCTCTGTAGGCGAACAAAAGATTCAAGGAAGCTGCCCTGAAACATTGCAATGATCGTCCTTCTGTCTTCTCCTGCAGGTCTGGATTTACAACGAGGATCATGAGCTGATTTTAAATAATCTGCTGTGCTTGGATGTTTCGGAAACTCGCTCGTCCGATCCCCCTCGTCTCATGAAATGCCACGGCTCCGGTGGCTCCCAGCAGTGGACATTTGGGGTAAGTGGAGAGGCTGCCATATGGCACATCACTTGTAATCAGTGTCTCAAGCAGGGACAGTAGCACTAACAGGACATCAGGGTTGAGTTTAATTGTGACCAAACCTCAGATGTACCAAGGCAGTTGCACTGTACCAGGCCCAGCCCATGGTTCAAGCAGCCTGTGCAGAAGTTGCACAGGCTTTGATGGCTGCATTTTAGTCTTAATAAGACTTTTGCTGAGCTCTGGGACATGCAGGCCCTTTGCAACATAGAAAGCAGCTCCACTGAGCTTTTCTTCTGCCAGTCACAGCCACCCACAGCACTTTGGCTCATCTGGGATATGCCAGAGGGAACAAAATCCACCCCAGAGCTTTGTTGTGTTGTGTTTGCAGGCCTGGGAGACAGGAGGAGTCCACGTGGTGATTCCTGCTTAGTGCTTGACGAAGCACAGGGCAGAGCAGTTGCTTCTGCCCTGTAATTGATCTCATTAGTTTAATTGTTAAAGCCTGGAGTGGCCAATCCACAAAACTGATCCAGTGCTGCTCACATATGGAATTTGTCTCCTGGGTATTTACTCAGAGGCTGCCCCTCACATGCCCTCAGCCTAGCAGAAGAGTCTGTAGCACCAACATGGTTGAACAAAGGGAGGGAGAGCCCTGCCAGCTCGGCCAGTGGTGCTTCCAGCACAGCTCTGCATGGCCTGTCTTGGGTTCATACCATGCTGCTGGTTGGCAGCTCGAGTTCCAAAGGGGAGTCCCACAAGTGCAGCCCAGGATGGTGTGGAGATACAGAGGCAGATACCCTGTGAGCCCAGGGTTGTGTGTGTCTGACACTGACACCAGCACTGCCACAGCCCCCAGGGACAGTGGGAATAGTGACTGAACAGTTCTACTGAGCAGAGGTTATTGAAGGTTCTACAGCTTGTGTTAGCAGGCAGGGATTTATAGGAGTGGGGGAATGGCCACTGACATTGGGTGCATGTGGCAGGGCTGGAGAACCTGCACTTCATGTGTGACATGTGAGCTTTGAGCTGGCCATGGCCACTGTGGGTGTGGGGGTGGATCTGTAACAGAGTCACATTGGTGCTCATCAGTGATCCACAAGAAAGTGACTCAAATACTAGATTTGATTAGGAATAGGATAGAAACTGAAGCAGGAAAATGTCAGCACATGGCAGTTTGTTTGTACTGCATGTGCTGGTCCCCTCCTCTCAGAAAGGCTGAAGTAGGGCTGAAGAAGGTTCAGAGGGGCATGGATCCATTGATGGAAGGTGTGGGGTACCTTTCCCATTAGGAATATGAGAGCTGGCTGGGGCTCTTTAGATATCAAGCCTTTTGGAGCAAGGGGAAATCCATTGAGTGAGTCATTGATACAAGGAAGTACTAACTGTGCACTGCCAGCTGTGGTACAAGACTTGGATTGGGGGGATGTTTTGGAGGAGTGTTTTGTTTTCTTACCATGTCCTCCTGCTTCACTGGACATCTGGTTGTGGCCAAAAGCAGTGGCAGAGCCTGGCATGGCTGTTCTCATGTATCTGCTCCCTGTGTGCAGGAGAGCAGGAGGTGGCTGCCCGTGGGAGCTGCTGGGGCTGTGCAGGGAGCCCTTTCCAGACAGCTGCAAAAGGCTGTTGGTAGAGGAGATGGCACAGTCCTCTAAAGGTAATAAAAGGATAAGATCTGTTTTCTTGTCACTCTTGGCTGGAGTTTGGCCTTGCCCTGGCTGTGGGCACCCACCATGCACGAGGCCTGTCATGACGTGTGGCAGCTTCCCAGTGTGTGGGTGCTGAGGGCACTGGCACTGCTAATGCATGGTCAGATGCAAAACAGGGACCTCTGTTCAGCCTGGAGAAGAGAGGGCTCCAGGGAGACCGTAAAGCATCCTTGCAGTGCCTAAGGAGGCTGCAGGAGAGCTGGAGAGGGACTTTTTGCAAGAGCGTGGAGTGATAAGATAAGGGGGAAAGGCTTTAAACTGACAGAGGGCAAGTTTAGGTTAGGTATTAGGAAGAAATTCTTTGGGTCTGTGAGGATGGTGTGATGCTGGAACAGGTTGCTCAGAGAAGCTGTAGATTCCCCATCCCTAGAAATGTTCATGGCAAAGTTGTATGGGCTTGGAGCAACCTGGTCTAGTGGAATGTGTCCCTGCCCATGGCAGGAGTTTGACCTAAACAATCTTTAAGGTCCTTCCCAACCCAAACCATTCCAGGATTCTGTGACTACTACAGCTTTGTGGGCTCTCTCTTTGCTGAGGGCTGGGGAACTGGTTTGATCATCCCTCCACCTCATTAAAAGACTGTGGTATAAACAAAATCCCAACTGGGCGCCTGTGAGGACGTGAGAGCCTTTGTTTCAAAGTCTGGATGTGGTTATGGGGTGTGCTGTACTCCACTACTGCTCTGGGTCTGGTGTGTCAGGGAGGCTGCTGAAAGGCTCATCTGTCAGAAGGAGCACCCCCTCCCCTTGGGCATCACTTCCAGCTCCAGTTTGACAATGGAGAACAGAACTTGTAGTAAATAAATCCCATCTGTCTTTGTCTGCTCTAGAAAAACAACCGCCTGTACCAGGTCTCCGTGGGGCAGTGCCTGAAGGTGGTGGATCCACTGAGCCACAAGGGCTACGTGACCGTGGCCATCTGCGACGGGTCCCTTCCTCAGCAGTGGCACTTTGAGAGCTGAGACAGCGAGGAGGTGGCTGAGGAGGGTTCAGCTGAGCCTGGTTCCCCTTCAGCCACGATCTGAAGTCATTCTGGAGGGGTTTGTGCAGAGCCCTTGGCTGCTACACCTGGCACAGCCATCGAAGGACCCGCTGGAAATGCCCTGCCCTGAGGAGCCGGGCGTGGGAAGGGCCAGGAGCTCACTGCTCCCTGGTCACACACTGAGAGCAGCAGCCCCACTGCACCAAGGGAAATTTATCATCAGTTCCTTGGATGGTCCTGGATTATTGGACTGGTTTTAAGTAAGAGAAATCATTAGAGCAATGTAATTTAAATGGTGAGATTTCAGCTTTGTGGATCTTCTAAATGACAATGACAGAAAGGAGTCCTCCTTGACTATTTCACATGCAGTATCTCAATAATTTACGTTTCTAGTACGGGATTACTGGCCAAAATTATTTTACTTTTTCTGGAAAGTATTTTTATTCCCTTTCATCTTCTGATAATTGTCATTTGAAATATTTAAATTTAGTTCTTTTAATTTTAGGACATTTCATGTAGTTTATTTCTTTGCTGTCATTCGTCACCTCATATTTAAAACAAAGTAACTATTGCAAAGTCTATTTTGATGACTCATGACAGTAGCTGCATTTAAAATAAAGTATCATTTTTTTATTAATTTGTATGGCCTTACTCTTTGTAGCTGTTAGACCAGAAAGCACCAGCTTAGACACTGATGGAAACTAATGTTCAGACAATTTGGGTCTTGTTTTCACTCCCTTTCTCCCTTCCTCGCATCTTGGAAGGCTTGACAGATATTTTCTGGTTTTTTTTCCTCCACTTCTCTCTTTTCATTTATTTTACTATTTCTTTGACTTCCTGCCTCAGCTTCTTCAGGGTGTGGAAGCTCCTGCAGAAGACAGAAGCTGCTCTTACCCAGTGTATTTTTCCTTAGCACCGTTGTTGGCCTTGTTTCCCACTCCACAGCCGCCGCCTTTCCCGGGAACGCGCAGTTTGGATCTCAGAAGTGCCAGGACAGCCTTGCCCTTCCACTTGGGCAGCAGAAACAGTTGCCAGGACAGCCTTGCCCTTCCACTTGGGCAGCAGAAACAGTCTCCAACTGCACAAATACTCCAGCATCCACTTACTGACCTTTTGGGCAATGTGAAGAAAATAATGATAATGCTGGAGTAATTACAGACCCACATCTTTCTGCAGAGAGGAGATTTGCTTCTGCCAGACTGTTTGGTCCTTCAGCCACCTGCCAGGGCCAGCACCTGGAGGAGAAAAGCAGAGGATGCAAAGGAGCAGGTAAGAGTGGCCACAGGGCAGCTGCTTTGCCTTCTCCACTAGTCCTGGAGGGAGTGAGCCCCTGGCAGGGAGAACGAGGTACCAGGGTTTAAAAAGCAGAACCAACTGGCTGAAGAAGTTCTTCCAGATAAAGCATTACAATGGGAGTAATTAAGAGATCAGCCAAGCTCCTTCCTACCAAGAAAAGCCTCTAAAACCAACCCCAGCCCCCTTGGTCAGCTGAGCCTGTGCTGTTCCTTGCTCAGGGGCACCTGGAGTCTTGCCATCAGTTCCCAGGTGACTCCTGCAGTCAGGCAGGGCTTGCAGAGTAGGACTGGAACATGGTGTCAGCTCAGATGAGCCCTTTCACTGGCGCCAATGGCAACCTGGGTGGTTGGTGTGTGAAATTCCAGTCTTTGCTGGGGTGAAAGGATGGGCTGCAGCTTCCTTTATGCCTGTCTGGTTCACCCTGACTGCAGCAGGTGCTGGCACAGCTCCTCCCAGCTGTGTGTGGGGGCTTCTCTGTGACATTGGTGGTGGCAGCCATATTGTACAGAAGCCTTGCTTGGCCTTGTCTTCTGTTGCCTTTATGTTATCTTTTTTAAAAAAAAGCAAAAAAATCAGAAAACCCAAACAATTCCTCAAACAGGGGGGAGCAGCAGCTTGCTTTATTTATGGTCTGAGTTTGTTGCCACAGAGAATTTTTGACCTTTTGCTCCCAGTGGGGAGAGTTGGAGGCTGCTGTCAGTGGGAGCAGTGCTGGTTTCCAGGAGCAGATGGATGTGATGGTGTTTTGGATGGTGTCACTTGTTCCTGCAGGCATTCCTGGCCACAGACAGATCTGGTGCAGCCACACAGCCAGGCCATCACCTGAGGGTGAGAGATCTCTGCTGGGAAAACCCAGCCCTGGGCCAGGGGCCTGTTCCCAGCTGGGCTGCCTGGTGTAAGCAGAATTCAGAGTTCTGCCCTGTATCTGAGTGACTGCTCCTTGCTGACCTAGGAGGCTCTGGTGAATAGGAAGCACAGAAGGAAAAGCCTCATCCCAGGGTAGGAACTGTCACAGCCCCCAGCTTGTTGCTGTCATACTGAGAATTTATTATTTGTAAAGAAGGAAACTCTGTCTGGGGCTGAATTTTAAGCCCCTGTGTCAAGGACTTCCTTCTTGCTGGCTCCTGGAGTGGGTGGTGGCCGTGGCTGCCAGAGGAGCAGACAGATCCTGCAGCAGCCAAAGTGCACCACATAAATACACCAGGGAACAGCTCTGGCCTGGCTGCTTCCCACTGCTCCATGGTAAGTCTTGGAGCCTTTTCTTGGTCTGGACTTGTGCTGAGAGCTTGCTGGGAATGTCTCTGGTGTCCAGCACTGTCACAGCAGCAACATGGAGGTGTAACCCCACTCTGTCCTTTGCTCACACCCCCTCCTGCAGGATGGAGGGGACTGGGGAAGGGCGCTGAGTGTCCCAGCTCATGGGCTGAGATGAGGGCGTGGCACCCACTGTGAAATTTAGGATGCACTGGAGAAGGGGGAAGGCAAAATATTTCTCAATGGTGGAAGCAGACACAGATCCTGGAAGAAACAGAAACCAGACACCTCAAATGACAACAGGAGGATGCACTTTATAGATGTAAAATATTTTTATTCGTAAATGCTGATCTTCTAAATCTGTTTCCACAAATTCCAAAACCCATAACACTCTGTATACTTCAAAAAATTCTTTTTTTTTGTGTTGTTTTTTGTATTTTTTTTTGCCAACATTAGATACTATTATACAGAACAGAAAAAACTGTAGGACAAATACTGGTAGGATGTTGGAATATTGTACAAGAGAAGAAAAATATTCAAGAAACAATTTAATACAGCTATTTATCAAGAGAAAAATATATACAATTGATTTATTCTGTAAGATAAAAATACATCATGCCATATACATTACAAGTTCAGAACTGTATTACTGAATATACCAACAGTTTACAGTCCACTTTAATTGTGCACACAAAAAAAAAAACTTCATTTTTTTTTTATATTTAGCCTGTGAAGTGTCAGTACCAGAATTTTAAGTACAAAATAAAAAGCTAACCTGGTTCAAAATGCTGATTAAATTTCTACAAGCAAACACAAAACAGTGTTTATTTTTTTAAAGAAATGTAAACAAAAACAATCCATACAAACACATCTTTAAATTACATTTTCCAAAATCCTATTGCCAGAGTCCTGCAGCTGCAAGCACATTACACCTAATTTTTTTTCCTTGTTTTCCTTTTAAGAAGGCTATCGCATGAGACTGAAGCTCCAACTCATTCTATGCTGTTTACATGATTTAATCTGTAGGCTGAACAGTCACCTAATCCTTGACTACTTTTGCTGAAGAATAAAAACCATGTCCAGCCTCTATTTTGGGTGGTTTTAGCAGTTATTCACAGTTATCACAAATTGTAAGCACAAAAAAACCTGACTTGAGAAATAGGGATGCAACAATATAATACAAATAAAATTAATCTAAATTACCCAAACATCTACAAAAGTCAGAGTTGTAATATACACGGCCTTTACCAGGCTTAAGGTTTACTTAAAAAAATTCTCATAAGACCACAGTTGAGACTGCTTTAAACATACAAAACCCCCTCTCTTTAAATTGAGATTTTGGTTATTCCGAACTGGGAATCGCATGTCCGTGAGTACATGAGATCATATTGTAACATCCCTATCAACGTTGAGAATAAGCACCCGAACTGCTGCAGAGTCTGGTAGCATTTGGTCAATAACTATTTTTATACTGTATTTTTTTTTTCTCAAAATATTTACACTTTTATACAAAGTAACAGAGTTTGTTAGTTCTGCAGGTAACAGCAGCAGCTTGGCTTTCTTCTAACTTTCTTTTTAAAAATAGCTTCATTCACTTATTCAATAATAAATACAAAAAGGTTCTCTTATTTTACAGAAATCAAAAACTACAATAAACTGACTCATGGAATCAAGTATTTAAATGTATTTTAGTGCAAGTTATTTTTTCCCTTAGCTCTATCCCTAAGGAAGTCGTTTCAGTACATTCCTTGTTCAGTGGTGTCTACTTTTATTTAAAATTTTTTTCTTTAATTAGAGGGCCTGCCCCTTTATCAAATAAGGCTGTGGCCAGCACTTTGGACTTCTCCCTTTCGCTGGTGATTTCAGTCTTACATTCATAGTGGCCACCTGCCCTCCTGCAGGTCAGCCAGCGGTTCTTTGCCCAAGTTAAACAGTTTCTCCTTAGTGAGCTCAAAAACAAAAGTGCTGGACCATTCTGTTAACTCAGTTTCACCTCCACGTGTCTGGAAAGTCAGCTTCAGATTTTGCCGGCTTGCTTCTGGTGCTTGTTGGTTGGTGGGTTATTTTTCCTTTTTTTTTTTTCTTTTTTTCTTTAGAGAGAGAAAAAGTACTTGTGTAGAAATCTGTACTTCCAGAAGTGATATTATTTTTTTTCCCCTTCAAAAAGGCAACAATTTTCCGTCGACAAAATCAAAATGTGAATCACTTCTTCCTAGGGACAAGCAACCCTCAAAGACAGCAAGGAATGCATTCTAGTTCATCCACTTTCGGCAGTTTACAGCTCCACAGTGACATGGAATCTTGTGCTGGTCATCTTCAAAATCAAACTTATAGTCATAGCAAAGCTGGAAGGAGAGCATGAGAGTGGTTATGGAAGAGCTGGGATTTGCCACAAGCTTTCCCTGTGGCTACAGATTAAACAGCAAAACCCAGCAGAGGCTGCAGTGTCAGGGACAGGCACAGTTTTACAGGGAAGGGGAAGGGAAATGTCACCTCCCCCCAGAGCAAACAAGCTGTGCCACTGGCCAGGAATCACAGAATGGATGCACATGACAAGAGGGATGTAAAGCCAGAACCTGCCCTACCTCCTCCCCCTTCTGGATTCTTCTGCTGGAGCTGATGATAATTTTGTGTCCTCTCTCAAAAGTGACCACCTCAGCCACGCAGTTGGGTGCACATGAATGGTTGATGTACCTACGAAAGAAGAGTGGGACAAATGAAACCTCTTAGGAAAACCCATCCCTTGAGGCAAATCTGAACCAAACCTCAGGATGGCCTTAGCTCCACGGGCTCACCGCCTTTCCACATACAATTACATTACTCTCTACTTGTTTCTTTACCTAGAAAATGTCAAAAAAATCAAGGATCAAAAAAAATTCCTTTCTTCACAGCTGCCATGAAACATAACTGAAAGATGAGCAAAGCTGATGGAAGAGACAGTGGGACAGTTTGAAGCCTGAATGTACCAGCTCAGAGAATATCCCCACAAACTCAGAACCTCCAACAGCCCCAGGCCAACACAGGGGCTGCCCCAGGAGGAGGTCAGGGATCCCTCCAGGGCCACCCACCTTGCAGGGCCTCCCGTTAGGGTGGCGTCGATGACGTGGTCGTTGTCAATGCGGAACATGTACACGCCACGGTTCTGGAAGACACAAGGGGCACAAGGACTCTGTAAGGTACTACTGCATTGCCAGTGATGAACCAACAACATGGGCCAGCTCCATTCTGCATTCCAGATCAGGCACTGCCCACTGGCTCACGAGGGAAAGCACTGTCACATACTGCCAGTGTCCCCATGGGTTTGTAAGAGATGATGGGTCATAAACACAAACCTCTGGCCAATTCAGTTTTCCCTAAGAGCTTCCTACTGCCTTTCATCAGGGATATTTGACTGCTTTCCAGACAGGCACTAACTGTTACAATGCCATCAAGTTATACAAAGGAAGTGCCTTTAAATTTAAGAAGTTCTCATTAAAAGCTGAGGTCCTGATATATCTGCCAGAACTGTGTCCTCTGGAACAGAGGATGTGTCCTCCCTACCAGGCCAGGGTGTGTGAGATTTATTAAACATTGAAATACTCTGATAAAAACCACTGTAGACTCCTCTGGTTTCATTTTAAGCCTATTTGCATTTATGGCACAGCAGCAAACAAATCAGGGGACCTGAATTCGTGAAGCAGAACAGCATTTGTTTTGTTCTGTGAATGTCTGAATGGGGAAGGGGAAAGAGAGAATGAATGAAGAGCCTTACCTGAGACTCATAGAGCTTCTCCTTCCTGTTTGCTACCTCATTCCGGATAATCGTCCCGATGTATTCAATGACCATTGTGTGCTTTTCAATGTCTCGAGCAGCATATAAGCCCAGGCCCTACACAAAGGACACTGAGAGTTAATAACTTTACACTCACACTGTGTTCCTCACTATGCCCCAAACCAGCAGTGGAAAGGGGAGAGAGAAGCAGCACTGATAAGTAATTGATACAGTAACAGCCCAATGCAGAATCCAGCCTCACACAGATCCCAGAAAACTCGTCTGCTGTCTTGGGGAGAAATCTGCTCTTACCCCTCTGACACTGACTGTGTAAAGGTTATAAATTCACTGAGAAATAAAAGTGGGTTCTGCTAGAGCAGAGACACCTGCGAGGAACCCAGGCATGGTGGAGTCCAGCCTGAAATAAACAACAACCCTGCCCACACATGGCCAGATTAGTGACAAAGCTTCTCCAAAACAGACTGCAGGGCAAACCAGCAGCATCACATAAAGCAATGGATTCTATGCTCTTATGAAGGCAAACGAGTACTGAGCTCTTCCTGCTGGTCTTGTACCACTTCATCAGCTTGGCCTGAGCATCTCATGCTTCCACTGTGTATTTCTATTTTTATTATGTTTTACTACAGTTTTGAGGAATAGGCTAAAAATGCCAAACAACAAACCACCCCAGAACTTAAAAAAATCCTTTTTCTACATGACAATAACAAAGCAATTTTTAAGATATTTACAGTAATTAGAAACAAATCTTACTTAAGGTAAATCTGTGCAATTGATGTGCAACGTAAAAATTGCCAATTTTGGAACGAGACTGGAAGGAACTTTGCAACAGGTTTAATTTCAAATTTTCATCTGGAGTCGGATAAATATTTATATGTAAGATATGACATCTACAAAATTTAGCTGTAAAATAGATATAAATAAAAACATATGTAATTTCTGTGATAGCCATTTCCTGAAGCTGGAACTGACCTGAATGCGGGAGCGAGCCAGGTACACGTTGGATTTCCACTCGGTTTTCATCTTGCGGTACTGAGAGGACTTGGAATGGACGAACTGTTTGCTGTAAGGCGCGTTCAGCTCCCCCGTGACTGTGCTCTGAAAGGACTTTGATGTGCTGGTGCTGTTCAAGGTGTGAGGCCTGTAGGAATTGGGCATGTAACAGGAAAGAATACAAGAAAAACTGAAGATTTCTCTGAAAACAGCCACGAAACCCAATAAAAATCCTCTCAGACATACAGACACTTAAAGCCAGCTAGCGGAGACACAAAGCAGTTCCTCTGACTGGGGCATGCACATTCACAGCCAAGGACGACAGGGTTTGTAAGCAGCAGACGAAAGCACAAATAACCCTAAAGCAGCCTATAAACCCTGGGCTGTACTATGTGAAATTAAAACAAAATACCTTAACACAAACCTCTTGACATGGGTACTCATTTTAGGCTCGGCACGGGCACAGCCCGTGGGGTTGATGGCAAGAGGAAGTTCCATTAAGGGGTTTCGGCCATAGCGGAAAGTGTAGTTCTCACAGGCCTCAACCCCTGGCAGCTGCAAAAAAAAAAAAGAGAGAGAAAAAGAAAACCAAATAATTATGTGTTTAATTACATGTGTAACAAAATGTTTACTTTTCCACACTTCCTTCTGTTCCCCTTCTCATGTGTCTATCCAGCAAGTGGGATGATCCAGCAAGAACTGGGGTGGTGAACTCACCGATTCTGCAATCCTGGCCACTGCAGACACTGTCAAACCAAAGAGGTCTTCACCCTTCAGATAGCCGGGGAACAGCTGGAGCATTTCAGATTCTTTTCTAACAGAAGCAACAGGCTCCAGGATTTTATCCCACACACCTATACAACCATTGGGAGAGAATTACAGTGATCAAAAAAAAAAAAATTATTTCACTTGGTTTTAAAACAAACGCCTGAGGATATGGGAACCAGAACCCAGCACTGAGAAAGCCTTTGTCTTTGATTGCCTATACAAACAGGCCAGGATCTAGAAAGTGAAGTGGAGAATGACTGTTGAGTTGCTAATTTTTGGGATTTAACAAATCCCAAACAAAAACACCATTGATTCTGCACCCTCAGTTCTCAGAAATGAAGCTTTCAGTGTTCTCAGCATGAAAACTTACGGTCCTCTGACGAGAACATGGACAGGCTTCTCTTTAAAAATGCTGGAAAAGTACAATTTTCTGAAAATACACAATATATTCGATTTCCACTGACTGTCTGCAGTCAGTGCTCATTCTGTGAAGGTATCAGTACCCACAGCACCAAGGCCTTGACACCCAGAGGGTTACAGGCTCCAGCACATCCACAAGCCAATTTCCAAGACCTGCCTAAGTGTTTATGGACACCCTGACATTCTTCACCCTGACAGAGACATTACCCACCCTGAGAACAACGTGGTCACTCAGCTGTTTTTAGAGCTCCCTAACTTGAGCCCAGCTGATTTGAAGATAACTGAGCAGCAGCTCTGTGTTTAAACGAAGTCACTTTTCATGAAATGAAACCTGCGCTGACTTTCCCACTGCTTTAGTTCATTTTCAACACTCAATGTTAGTTCTCCTCTGTGGAATTAGAACAATTCTTCTGATCTGCAGCTTACACAATTTCTTCAGAAGTGACCACAGTCTTCACAGCAGGATATTAAAAATGGGCCCTGGAAGCTCACTATAAACATTATGTTAGAACAGTGCCTGCAACAGTTATTTCAAACAGGTACCATACCACAGGAATCAGCAGTACACCAATGAACAGCAAAGCCACAAATTCACCATCTTAGTCCACAAAATTTACCTTTAGGTGTTGTGTCAGTCAGAACCAGATCCTCGTGGCCCTGCTCCACCACCTTGATGACGAAGAGCGGGAGCCCGTCCTTCTCCTCGATGGAGCAGAGGTAGCGGCAGCGCCTGTTGGCGTACCTCATGCTCCAGTACAGCCGGCTGGCCTCATACCCCACGGGGAAGAGGGCTTTGGAGGAGTGGAAGGCCTGCATCTGCTGTGGCAGCAGCTGGCCCACGGTGTGGAAGATGAGGCTCCCCACACGGAAGGTGTGGTCGCGCTCCCCGCGCTGGACGATGCTGGCGATCTGCCGCACCTCGTCGCGCTGCACGTACACCCTCCGGAACACCGCGAAGTAACTCAGCTCCTGCTCATGAGTTCCCTTTGGTTTGTGCATGGGGCAAAGCATGGTCTTGTCTTTAAAAAACATGCATTGTGCTTTAATGGCACAGGTAAAGTGATAAATATTGGTGCACCTTAACCTGTGGCAACCGCTGGTGGCACCCATTTTGTGACAGAACATGCATTTCATCTGCAGGCCTCTCCGCAGTGCTAGTTCCACGTTTATTAAGGCACCAGCTTGTGTCTCGTAGACTTCTGTAGACCAAAGAGCACAGTTCAAATGGACCCAAAGGTCTAAATCCAGGTTGAGAAGCCTTGCTGGTCCATCAGTTAATCCGTCACCCTCCTCATGACAGAAGCAACATTTCCTGTAGTCTTTAGGCACAGGGTCTGGTTTAAGGGTTGTGCCCAGTTTTTTAAGAAATTCATCTATTTCTTCTTCACAAGGAGGTTTGAATGATCCTTTAGGAATCACAATCTGTATGCTCCACTTTTTCCATTTCATCCCTTTCCATTTCTTACTGGGAGGCCGGCAGTCCTCCAGACTGCTGTGTATTGCTTTTAACCTGGGTTTGAGTTTCACCGTTACCTTCAGCTCATCCGGTTTCGCCTCTACCTTGGCTGCTTCGAAGGCAGGAGGGAACATGATGGGGGGTGATGAGGGTGGAGAAACCTTTTCCTGCAGCTGAGGCAGACAGTGGACGTCCAAAGTGGAGATGTTGTTGCTGTACTGATGGAATGCTTTGGGCGGCCTCTCCTTCATCGGCGACTGTGGCAGGGTTGGGACCGATTCCTGGTAATCAACAGAAAACTCTTTAAGAAAAAGATCCCAAACTTGTTCATCATTAAATAAAAGCTGAAAACATGGGCAGCTCAGCATGGGAGAGGCTTCTCCAAATGCCTAAAATCAAGATGCAGCAACAGAGAAAGATGGAAATTATCCTGACCCATGCTACCACAGCTTGGACCAGGATTTGAAGCAGGAAACTCTCCCAGCTTACCTAGAACATGGTGCCCCTTTAAAACATGAGAGAAAGCACAAATAATCCTTTGTCCAGGTTCTGGATGCAAAACTCAGTTGCCTTTGGTGAGATGACTGCCAGCTTTAGTTCTTAGGGATTCTTAGAAAGTTTTGTTACAACACAAAGAAACCTTAAAATATGGGTCACAGAACTAATTTAAAGCTTAAGAATCTGGTATATAGTAGAGGTGGAAAATTTAGAACTGATGCCATGTATTTTTTTCCTGGAAACAAATGAGGAGAAATTTCTGCAGGGCTCTGTATTAGATACAACTTGTGGACTTAAACTATTCAGTCACAGTAAACAAGAATTATACCTGCAGAGATTTGTGGAAAAAAAACCCTAAAAACCTAAGAGAGAAAACAAGAACAAAGGAAGTTTATATTATGAAGTGCTTAATGTGGTTTGTGTGATTAATCTTGAAAGAGTAAATTAAAGAATCAAGAGGCTGAACATGACATTTAATTAACTTAATTAGGTACATGCTGATGCACTTGTAGGGGAATGTTACCCTGTTTATACACAACTGAACATGAACTACATGGGACACTAAAAGGATGTGGATGTACACACAGTTATCTTCTCCAGGTTGTGTTTTTTAAATTCAATTCCTCCTGATAAAGGAAGTAGGATGCACTTGAAGGAAGGCTTCTAACTTACACAATCCATACAGGACTATGAGAACACATTAATTAGGTAAAGCTTGAAGGACACAGCCTGTTCTGTCCAATGGTTTAGGAGAAAAAAAGTACATTTGATCTAGAAACAGCAGAAGACAAGTTAGTTAGAAGAAGTACTCAAAAATTTTTAACTGTGAGAAACTCAGCAGGATCATTCAGTCTTCAGTGAAGACTATTTCACTTTTAGTGATTAAATAATTAGATAAATTTAAATTCTCCTTCCTCTGACACTGAATGACCCTTGAGACAGCAAGAAATGATGCCCTGTTTCTCTCAGGTGTTGGAAACCCCTCGCAGTGTCTGCAGGTAGAGAACTACAGCAGAGTATCTGGGACCACCAGAGGAAATTCCCTGGCCTATTTCCACCTTCAGTCGAATGAACTTTTTCAGATGTACTTCTCCAGTAATAAGGAACTCCTTTTCCTGGTCCCTGTCAGCTCACAGGCTCCGTACTGGTGTTTTGGTAATCAATGCTTTAAAATGGCAGCTTCACCCAAATAAAGTCAGGGAACAGGATTCTATTTTCCCAGGTATACTGAACAAATGAAACTCTTTTTACAAACTTGCTGCTCAATTATTATTTTCACAGCTGTAATTTTATTTTTAACTGCACAAGCCAAATCCAAATGCAGGATATACCCCTTAAAAACGTGTCTGTGGTTGTTTACAATGCCCAGAGAACTCAAATCACTCCTTTTTTGAGACTGCATCTTCAAAGCCTGGGAGGGCAGCCAAAGGTGATGGCTTTTCTGTCATGCATCTGTCAGACACAAAGTTCTGCAAATATGATTTTTAATTCATGTTGCTGGTTCAGAATCTCAACGTCTGAAGATAGAGCAATTAATTTATAAACCTCTCAAATGAAGTGCAAACTTCCCCCTCGGCCCCTCTCTGTTCTCCAACAAATAGCTGCAATAATTTCAGCTCACTTGGGTCTGCCAGTGTTTGATACTTACTTTGTTCTCTGAGTTTTTTGCTTGCACAGCTGCTGAATAAAGAACAAAGCAGTTGTTGCTACAGAATACAATGTCCTTCATTTTATCTGAGCCTTCTTGGGAATCCTGGGAATCAAACACAGAAGAGTGTAAGAAGTGCATTTTAATACCATTCTTCACATAGTAAGTGTAATGAAACAAGTCTTCCAATCTGGCTGGAAACTCTTTTATTTGTAGAACATTTGTGAACTAATGAGGGATGCTGTGATATAAATACTTGATTATTTGACAGATCTAACGTTACCACCACCTACACCCTTGTTCTTCAGCATTTCCTGCCTTTCACAGAAGTTTAACAATCAAAATAAAGCATTCTACACCATGCACCCATCTGCTCCATAGACACTCTTGCAAAGCAAAATCCATTTTCTTTTATATTTAGATGGCAAAAGAATGTCTCATTTCAGCCTAATCAAAGCCAGATCACACTGTTTTATCTACTGATCCGTCTGCAAAACCTTACTGGGAATTCAGTGCATTCCTGCCTGCATGAACACTTTACTCTATGCAAGTCCTGGCTGTGTCTTTGTGGTGCAGTCATCTCCTGGTCACTGAAGAGCAATGGCATTCTTTCAAGGAATGACAGTTCCCAGTGTAAGGACAAGAGATTGCACCTGAAATCTGATTCCTGCCCAAAAGGAGTGCAAGTATTCCTGCTCTTACAGTAATTCCTGACACAGCAACGTGGCTGCCTCACAAATGAGCTTTTCTGAATTGAGGTCCCTGAAGAGGTCAGGGAAGGAGGTTGTAAGAGCTTTGAGAAGCCCCATAGATGGGACCTGTTTTATGAAATGTCCTGGGATTCATTTTGTATCAGTAACACCAACTCTGCCATTTTTCAGCTGTACTGCAGATGTTCCTGAATGTCCCACCCTGAATCAGGACACACAAGAAGGGGGACGACACAGCTGAAGTGCTCTTGGCTGAAGTGCTCTTGGCTGGCAGGACAAGCAGGACTTTGTGCCAGCCCTTGCTTTAAGGAACCCCAGCTGAGCACAGGGCCCTGCCCTGGGCACCTCAGCACTGACCTGTTTGAGGAAGGGCAGGTCTTTGAAGGATTTCCTCACGCCACTGCCCAGAACCACGACCTTGCAGTGGGAGCACCAGCGAGGCCTCAGTGCTGAGCCTTCTGCCATGCTCTGGCTGTGATCCTTGTAGCCAGCCAGACCTAGGGAACAGATTATCTGTCAGAGGCTGGATCAGATCAAACCAAATTTATGAGAGATCACATGGTCTAAAGGACTAGCACCCTCCTGGATAGGGCACAGAAGGAGGGCTTGAAACCTTGACCTGATAAATTGTATAAATCAGACTTAAGACAACTGTACAAACCAGGCAAAAAACATTCTTGTGTAAAAAATCACAAAATAAACTAACAAAGGAATACAGGCTTAAACAACCATGTCAAGCTTTCCAGCATGGGAACAATCTTCCTGAATGATGTGTTTAAAACCAGACTGGACAAAAAAAACACTAATAATGTTAGGAATTATGGGAGAAATGCCTCACTGACAGTGATGTAAACAGACAATGGAAATCAGAGATGGATGAGAACTACTCATGGTTAAATCCAGGAGCATCCACATGATCATGTAAAAAGAAAATGTTTTATTTGGAACAAGAATCAATTACTGAATTCTAGAGCATGGATTTATTAGGCTGAAATGCATCTACACTGACTCAGTTAAACCCTGGTACTGAACACTGGGAAGTTAAAGCCCACTCACCATTGCTGTTGGCAGGGAATGACACGTTGGGCTGCTTCAGCCCATAGGGCCCCACGATCCTGGCAGGTCCCATGGATCCTGCCTGGGGACCCTGCAGGAGCAAGTGCTGCCTGTACTCCATAGATGGGTTCCCTCTGTGAGTGCTGGTGGCTGCCATGGAGGATGGGACGTCTGGAGCATTACTGACCTCGTAACTGTTGGGAATTCTGACATGCAGCAGGTTGGAGAATGCAGCTACAACGCTACTGATGTTCTAAAAACAGTCATAAAAAACAAAATAATTTGTTTACATCTGACAAGCAGCTCAGACAGCAGAGATACAAACTTATTAGAAGATTGCAACAGCAGTGTTACTGCATTGTAACCCCCTCAGAGTCACTATACAAAAACCAGATTAACTGCTGTTGTACTCTATGTATGTAATACAGGCTTATTCTTTACCTCAGCAGCTGTGGGATGTAGAGTAATTGCTACAGAGATAAGGCCAGATTTAGGACCGTTCTGGGATGGTCCAAGCTGGGAGGAGAAGAAGCCAGAACCAGGTAACGCTCCTGAACCGGGTTCTGATTTTATGTAATTCCTTTTGGCTTCTGAACCTGAAAATAAAAGAGAATACAGCACGTTAATCCTACACTTATGGGAATAGACAGAAAACCAATCCTAGCTGTAAGTGTTCACTCTGCTGCAGCCTCACCTTTCCCAGTGCTGCTGGGCAGGATGGGAATGATGGGAGATGGGACAGGTTCTGGGTTCTCCTCCTTTACAACCGACAAGTCTGGGTAGCGACTGATCTCCATTCCCACCACGCTTTCAGGAGAGGAAGAAGGAACAAAGCTGTCAGGAGTGTCCCTGTCCTCACAGTGATCTTGAACCCTGGAACAAAACCCAGAAAAGCTGTTTTGGAAATGGACTAAACTTTTGGTAAGCCGAAGTTATAAATCATGACAGGGAACTAAAATGAACTTGCTAGTTGCTCCTGGTCATGGAACACAAGTAGGTGGTTGGCCATCATCTCTGGGTATCTCATATTCCATTGCACACATACTCCATTCCTTGGGAAAGATCCATGAAGAAAACAAAGACACTAACAAAGCCAAACCCTCTGTTCCCCATTGCTCTATCCACCAGGGTAAAAAATGAACATTTAATATCTGAACTGCTTTAATATTTAAACTGTCTGGCCTTTGTCCACATACAGGCTCCATCCAGTGTTTCACAGACACCCATATTTTGGGCAGGCAAGTGAAAGGGAGGCAGAAGGGAAGATCTCTGGAGATCTCTGCAGGGAGACTCATGTTCCAGACAGTGTTTCTCACCTGGGAAACTGAGTGGAGCTGTGCAGTCTCAGGCTGGCTCTTGCACAGTCCTGCTGCTGCTGCTACAGCAGTTACCTGTCACTGCAGCACCACACTGCTCCAGGAAAAGCACCTATTTGTATAATTTTCTTCCACTTCTAAGAGATCAAGGTAAGGAATTCCTAACAATTTAACAGAATCTACAGTCCAGCAATGGCTGGAATCACCTACTTCACTATGCTGCTCTCTACACATGGAATGTTAAGAGTTAAAATGAACCCATTCCATTCTCTGCCCTTCTGCAGAGAAGTGCCTGTGCAAAAAGGATTTTGTTTCTCTAGACCTTCACAGCCTCATCAAATGAAAGATCACAGAATCTGCTCCAAATACCTTTTTGAAGATGTCGAGTAAAACCTACCTTAACTCCTCCTGGTTGTTGTGAGGTGGTGTTGGAAGTGAAGCAGGAACATCCACAGTTTTGGGGCCCTGAGCCATTGCTCTGGCTAATAAATCATCTTGTGGTCTGAAAGGCAACTGGAACTGCTTCGGCCCCAGAGCTTTGGTAACTGAAACCAGAGAGGCACAGCACAATGAGACATCTGGACAGCTCTTTCAGTGACAGACATGCTGGCTGCTGGCTGTGGGTGGGGCCTGATGGTCACACCATCCTAAGGCACTTGGGAGTTCAAAAAATTGTGACCATTCGGGATTAACTTCCATTTTTACAAAAACCTGCAAACTTTGAGCAAACAGGGCCTGAAAGGCTTTTGAGTGTGTCTTCTGTCACTGTGAGAGGATGTTTGTTTACTTAAAAACCCCACAAAACTACAAAAAAAATCAATAATTTTTCAACAACAAAGGAAAAGGGGTGTGAAAAAAAGAATTTTAATCACAGAATAGTCTTTACAAAGACCCAGTATAAAGAAGAGAAAGCAATTTTAACTGTCCAAATTGCAAGTACCAAGAAATACATACTGACTGCACACATTCTGGATAGACTGCTTTGAGCTCACTCAACCAAGGAGCTCATGCCAGTCATTTGTACTGGACCCAAAAAACTGATCTTAAGGTTTTCTTTCTCATTTCTGAAGAGTGTGTCTAGCTCTCAACATGTTTTTGAATGGGAACAAGGCAAAGGCACCAACACCTGACACTATACTGGTGTAAAATATTGCTGGCTAGTAATGATTATGATTATAACCTTGAAAAGTCCGGGCATTTTGTTTTTATAAAAGAGCATTGCCACTGAGAAGCATCCTAGGAGGTAACATGGAGGAGTCTGAGGGGAGACCTCCCAGCAGCCTCCTACTTCCTCTTGATGGGGGGCAGAGGGTCAGGTGCGGATCTCTGCTCTCTAGGTCACCAGTGAAGGGACCCAAGGGAATGGCCTGAAGTTGTGTCAGGGAGGTTTAGGTTGGATATCAGAGAAAGGTTCTTCACCCAGAGGGTGGTTGGGCACTGAACAGGCTCCCCAGGACAGTGGCCACAGCACCAAACCTGACAGAGCTCCAAGAGCATTTGGACAATGTTCTCAGGCACAGGGTGGGATTGTTGGGGGTGTCCTGTTGGCTGGGAGCTGGACTCAATCATCCTAGTGGGTCCCTTCCAATTCAGCATGTTTTGTGATTCTAAGATCTGTTTTGCTATTTGCAACAAGCAGGACTGACCTTACAGAACCAACCCACACCAGCCTTACCATCGTGGCCTCCCAGCACTCCAGCCTTGCCAGCGAGCTCCTCCGTGGTGGCGAAGCCGTTGACCAACTTCTGGCAGGCCACGGGCGGCGGCGTGGGAGGGAGAGAGGCCGGGGGGGTCGGGGGATTGCTCAGATTGTTCTGCTGCATGACATGAATTAAAGAACCATCAGTCAGGATGGACACAGGGAGAGAACCTGCCTTGTGCCAGTACCAGACAACGCAACCCACTCGGAGTTTTACACCAAGATGTAGAACTGATACGCAGCCATAGCTGAGACCCAAGCATGAGACACAAAGGTATCTACTGTCCAAGACACAATGATTGGCTTTTCTTGTATCAGTGATATCAGAGAAATAGTTCACATGAGTAAACACTGCCAAATACTCTAACAAAAGAAGATGTGGCTAAACTCTTACAAAAATGCACAAAGAGCATTTTAAGGAATGGTTTCAAACAGGTTCCTACAGTTTCAGCAAAGGTCCCAACTCCATGCTGAGAGAGCTGTTCCACAGTGACTCTCCAGCACCATGAACAAGTCAGCTTCCCCAGCTGCCCCTCAAGGGGAAGCTGCCTCACCTTCAGCACAGGATGAGCTGTCACTGAAACAGCCACCATGGAGAAGCAGATACTCTGCAAGTTCATACTCTGGGATACTTCTCACCAATTTATTCAACTGACCATATTTTAAACGAAAATTAAATGAGAACTTCAGTATCTGTTGTTCCTGCAGTCATGCCCACAAAGCTAATCCTCATGACTTCCTTCTGACCACAAGAACTATTTCTGTAGGTCCCATTCTCAGCTTACACACTGTGTAAGGCTGGAGAAAACACCACTGGTTTTAATAGCTTTTTATATTAGGGTATCCAAGCAGCAAATTTAATTCTGTGTGTTCAGTATCCCACTGCCCTCCCAGTATTGCCACTCTGATCTCAGAGACTAAGTATTAAATCCTGTGGGTTATTAACTCATCATCAAAAAGTCTATTTTGTTCAGAGTTCCCAGGTTCTTAGTTAGGGCTTGGTGGGCAAATGAGAAAAAGTCTATTTCTTATTTAATTCACATTAAGAAATGTTTAATGCTTTCAATGACTTTGCAAAATACTGAAAATTCAGTCTTTTCTGCTCCACAAAACTGTAATTACAATTTCCATTATCGAGCATCCATTTGTTAGAAAAGTATTTGTAGTTTTTAATTAGTTTACAACAACACAGTTTCCAGAACCAATATCCACTTTCAGAGAGTAAAACAATGGTGACTATTTCACACTATCTAGTCTAGCAATAAAAGACTATTTTTCTTCTAGTTGCATAAAAGGCTAGAACTCTGACTAGTAGTAATAATATCATGGACTTCTCTTCCCACAGAGAGCACACAACAGAAATCCAGATTAAAACCATACCTTGTAAATGAGCTGGGAGTAGTAATCTGAAGCCCCATCAAGAGTAGCACTACCAAAACTTCCCACAAGTCGATTTCCACCATTTAGTTGGCCACTGCCATAAGGGAGAAAGTGTGCAAAGCTCACTCCAATTATTGGTTCCACCAAAGGCAGAAGAGAAAGTTGCTGTATTGAAAGAAAAAAAAAGTCAGAAATTAAGTCTAAGACATAACACTGCAATTCTCCAGTCAGTAGAGTGGTTTCTAATTTAAAAGAAGACTTGGAATTTATCCACTGTCAGGAAATTGTTCAGCTCCAGCTCCCTGCCAGCTCATCCAGAGGCTGCCAGAGCTGACAGGAACTCTGTGGCTTTGGGAATACCTGCCATGTCAGCCCATCTTCCAAAATTAAACACCTAACTTTAAATTCCTTGATTTTGTGGAAGTTCACATTTTCCCCACCCTGTGCTCAAAACTCAACTTAAGCATCAACTTCACTTCCACTGGGAGAAATCTGCTGTTCCACATGGCCTCTGGACTGCCTTTGCCAGCCCCTGCACACTCACCTGTTTCAGCTGGATGAAGGTGTCTGCATTAGGATAAACAGCCTGCTTCTCTTCTTCCTCTTTTTTCCTCTTCTTGGACCGAGGAGCTGCCTTCTCTCCCGTCCTCTGAGCCCGCTTGTTTCTCTGCTTCTTGGTTTCAGGTCCTACATCTGTTCTCTGGAGCTGGATGTTACTGCACCCAAATGTACCTTGAATCTGGGCTCCTGCAGTTTGCTGCTGTGAAAAAAGGAAGTGCAGCAGAATTTTTGACATGTTAATACACAGTTCAGACCAATTTACTGCACGACTCTGAAAGCACAGGCACAGAGTAATAAATCTCACTGATAACAAAGTGTGTTTTACTGGCAGGTGGAACTGCTAAACTGTCCCTACAGACAGAATTATGACCTCCCATTAACACCACTGACATGTGAAAACATCATTAAAAACTCACAGGCCAGTAACACTCTCTTTTGAATACCCCCTAAAACAAAGCTACATGTGCATGAAACCTCGGAGATGTTCACGAGGGCCTAATAAAAGACAGACTTGGTGGCAGAAGAAAGGCATGGAAATTAATATAACACAAAAGTATTCTGAGGTTAGCAACAAAAAAAGTATTGTGAAACCTTTCTGGATTGCACCACTTGCTTAAATACTTCCAGTACAAATCTGCAAAGCCTTTCTTCCCATGGAAGCATAGCTGGGTAAAAGGGATCAGGATGGGACCACAATGCTACAGGGGCAAGCCAAAAGAAAGTCCATTTTTTAAAAAATTCATTAATATTTTTAACAGCTCTACATGACTCCTACCACCAGTATTTTAATATTCCTACCACATGTTTTAACTGTAGATCTTTAAGACCTAATTACCTGGTGCTCACAATTACCTTTACTTTTATGACTATTTTTTCCTTTTAAATACATTTAAATTTTGTTTTAAGAATGAATTTAGTCAAAATTCAAAAGTCAAAACCCAAAAGCAGAGATTAAGATTACAGTAAAATGACCAACAAGTCTAAGTGTAAAGTGTATCTTACTTCCACAGAAAGCACTTTTCTTTAGGTCTGTTTTTAAAGACCTTACAAATTAATAAATCATACAGACAACTCAGGTGGAGTCACAGAAGAAAGGAGCACCCAGACACACCATGTTCTACAGACACATAACAGTGAGTAATTAGGAATCATACTGTAAAATCCTGCCTTAATATTAGGAAGTGGTATTTTTTGAAGAAAATTTTCTGCAGAAAATTATTTTTTTTTTGCATTTTAGTGACTTCTGAACATGCTGACCTAAGAAGCCATATTAACATTTATTCTTTGCTCAACACAGGTGATTTACTTGTGGAGAAAAGGCAGGAAAGAGGCTAAAGTTCCTTAAAGCTGTTTCCTCCACCCCTCTACAGGTAGGTTATGTCCCCACACATGCCCACAGTAAGGCACAGACTAGGCTGGGCTGCTGCTGACCACAGTGTAACAAAATCAGTCCCAGGCTCACCATTCCTTCAGCTGGACTCTGCTTCTCTGCTAACTTTTTATCCCCAGAAGCCTCTTCTTCTGCTCGGCCACTGTTCTCTGGCTTCTGATTTAGAAGAGATGAGGACTTCTTGTTTTTTAGCAGGTGTTTCAGCAGTTCATTCCCGGACTCCCCTTTGGCTGCCAGAGCACCGGGTGGCTGTGCTGGACTCGGAGCTGAAGAGGTTGGCTGTGAGGTGACCTTCTCCTCCTCCACCTTAATACTGCCTGGATGTTCTGGTTTAGGCTCAGCTTGACCTGAGCACTGATCAGTTTCTGCCTTTTCCAGTTTAACTTCTTGGAGGCTGGTGGGTGTGTCCATTTTAGCCTTCTCAGCCTCTGCATTCCCCCCGGGCTGTTTCTGGGACACGCTGCTGCTGCTGGGGAGCTTCCCCTCCAGCTCTGGGGAGCTCTCTCCTGTGTTGGATGTCGAGGGGCCCGTTAGCTCCACGGACTCCAGTTCATCCTGGTGCCGTGGCTCATTGGGGGTGTTCACTGTGGGGGTGGAGGTAGCATCAGAAATGGTTGGGGTTGATGGTGCAGTGATATCTGAGTGTGGAGTTGACGGGGCTTTTATGGACTCAGCATCGTCGTCCTTTTTCTTTTTTCGTGTCCTTTTCTTTTTGCCTTTCTCTTCTGGGATTATGTCAGAATACAGCTGGATGAGAGACTGGCCTGATACAGGGATGTTTGCAGCCTGGGGCACACCAGTGTCCGACACACATGGGGCACCGCCCCCCAGCACTGGAGATGAAGGGACAGCAGAAGGGAACGGAGGCCTGACCTGGTTCTGAGTAAAGGCAGCCCCAGGGAGATTCCCATGAGCTTGTTTTACATTATGGAAACTGGGGGCTCCACCTGGACCAGCAGCTGCATCAGGTCCAAAAGCTGCAGGTCCCACTGGCCTTCTCTCTGTGCTTTGCATAAAATTGGTGGCAGGAGGGGAGGTCACAGCACCCTGCTGCAGGATCTGCCCCATCTGCTGCTGCTGCTGTGGGGACGGCTGCAGGGGCCGAGGGGTTTGCATGAAATCACAAGGCAGCTCAGAATTGAAGAAAGGTATCTGAGATAAGGATGTTTTGTTGTTCAGTTCAGGCCCCATCATACTGTGCTGCTCCAGCTCCATCCTCTGCTGCAGAGCTCTCTGTCGATCCACCTCCTGCATCAGCTGGATGCGCTGCCGCTCCTGCTGCTCCCGTAAGCGCTCCTTCCGCTCCCGCTCCTGGAAACTTTCACTGAAAGGGTTGTTGTCCTCAAACTCCACCCTTGGGGGTGGCCCTGACTGTGCAGCTGCATTTGGGCCAGGCACAGGAGCAGGTGCACCAGGAGTAATTGGCAGTGCTGTCATTGGAGGCTGCATCCTTGCTGGATTCATGGAAATGTGACTCGCAGGGGCGTTTGCAGGTTGCCATCCGGATAAATTTGGCATTCTGGTGGGGTTGGATTGCCCAGGGATCACCACTGTGTGCTGCTGATGCTGGAGCTGCTGTGCCACCATGGGGAAGCTCTGCTGATTCATTGCTGGTGCTGTTCCCCCTGGAACCATGGGAGGCTGGGCCTGGACCCCTGGCATTATGGAATGTGGGGCCATCCCACACTGCTGCTGCTGCTGCTGCTGCTGCTTGATCCGGTACTCCTCGATCAGCTCCGCGTGCTCCTTCTGCTGCTTCCGGATCTAAACATTGAAACAGTCATTATTCACCTCTGCCACAAACTGGCTGTGTAAGCAGCATAAACCTTGTAAGTCATCACTGTAATTCCAGGAGACAACAAACCTTAGGCAAAACCAGAATTTTTGCAGTGTTTTTAATGCTTAACAGCCATTATTTCGTTAGAAACACTCCCCAGCCCAAGACCTCACACAAAATAGCAGCATCTGAAAGTTTTAATTACAAACCAAGACTGCACTGTGCTAGAGATATATAAACCTAAACCAGCAGTGGTTATAAACTTAAACCTACAGATCTTATTATCCATGCAGAATACAAACAGTTGGAACAGGCAGGAAAAGGGAAACGGTGAGATGGATGATGTTCAAACATCAGCAACATTTTAAAACAATATAACTGGAAAGGAAAAGTTTGCAGGAAAACAGTGATGGATATTCCCATTTATTCACAGGCAGATCCTCAAACATCTCATGTCAGAAGAAAATTGCAACTGCTGCTTGAAAATTTAAGATTTTAAGACCAAAATAAACTCAACATGGACACTACAAGTTATGCCTTGTAGCTTAGACAAACAGGAGAAGTTGAGGGAAGGTCACAATACTGTCAACTGGACAAGCAAGAGCCTTTCAGAAACACTGCAGACACTCAGCTAAACTAAAAACAGAAGGATTTGCAATCCATTGTTGATGGTACATACATTATGGAAAATCTCCCTCTCACTTCTGTTCATTTGATTACTACTTCCACAGCTTATGTAGAGATAGAAAAACTCTGTAATGTATTTCAAATTGTGTGATAGCCCTCTCCTTTATCTGAAGCAAGGAGTAAGACAGAAAGCTCAGGGTAACAGTGATGCCACAGGACTCACTTCAGGCTGCAGGACAGATGCATCCAAAAGGTTATTTACACAATAATCCCAGGTCCAAGATGATTTATGAGCTCTGCCTTGGCACTGACACTGCTGGATAAACAGTGCTACTGCACAGAGGCACCGGCTGGATCCATCTGCACTGCACAGACCCAGTGCTCCAGGGTCTCTCCTGGTCCTACAGCACTAAACCTGTGCTGGCTCTGTGGAGCTGTACCATGAGGCTCCAAAGCACCACAACCTCCAGGGCCTGCAGGGGTGGATCAGCCGTGACTGTCCCTGGAATGAGCTGTGGTGTCCAAGGCCCAGGGCTGAGCACACCCAGAGGCCCTGAGCTGAGCTGGAGATTTCAGCAGTGCAGGGAGGGCAGGGCAGAGCTGTGAGCACAGGCACGGTGCCACAGGGGCCATCTGGCAGTGTCTGTGTGGCTCCATGCCTGGCCAATAACCCTGACTCACATCAGCTCCTGGGGCACAGTCAGCTCCATGTTCTCCGTGCCTGTGTACAGGACCAGCCACTCCCAGGGATCCAGGAGCTCTTTTCTCTCTCCATGCATACTGAGACTTTTCAAAAACTACCAGGAGCTTGATTGCAGAAAAATGACTTGATCTGATTTGAAAGAGTGGCAAATTGCTTCCAATAGAAGGTGGTTAAAACTCTGCTTTAAAGCTCATTTAAGCTCCTACGAGGTACAGAACAAAATGCTGCTCAGGATGTGGATGAATCAACCACTGGACTAAATCAGTGGCTAAAAGGCAGTGGATGGCTTCTGCCAGCAGTAGATTAAACTTAAATTTAAAAATTACAAATAGGAGAACCTTAATTATGGGGCAGTAAATGGATCTGCCAGCAATGTTATGGTTAACAGCTGTTACTTCAGTCTAACTCCACCATAAGATTAGATTGTCGTATGTACAATAAAAATCGGTTAAAGGGAATTTTTTTTTTTTTGCATTTGTTCTACTTGTGATTCATTGTGGAAGGGGGAAAAAAATTATGTAGAAATAATTTACCCACTCCATCCCTCTTCCACACAGTGGAAAGATGAGCCAACTAATATCCCATCCAGCACATACTTTGTCTTGAAGCAACGCAGGAGAACTCGAGGGTCAGATATCGCTCAGGACTTCATTCCAAGCTGTGTGCTGCCAAGTTTTTTCCTTCATACTAGTAAAGGATAATTCTAAAGCATTTTCATTTTCAGCACGACTAGCTGATCCTGACAATCATGCCAGGTAATTTATAAAAAAAGTCTTGAGGAACACAGCACTAACTACTGGGGGGCAACGCATATTAGCAAAACTGTCACAGGTTTTATCTCACTATTATCACAGTTACAATATGTGAAATTCCAACTGAATGTAAAGAAAGGAAAACAAAGCCCAGTGAAAGTGGTTACATGTAGAACAGGGGCCCAGAAAGGCTGGGAAATCTTTTCCCCTGGAGACTTACAGAACTTGACTGACAAGGTGCTGAGTAACCTGATTTAATCGTGAAGCTACTTCTGCTTCGATCATGACTAAAAGATCTCCAGACATCCCTTTGACCTGTGTTATTCCATGACACAATACTGATGATCAGCATCTAGGAATGAGACAGACCATAAAACTAATCTAACACTAAAGACATAATAGATTTTCAAATTGTAAAAAAAGAAGAAGATTAAGTTAGGACATTCACTCAAGCCTGAAACAAAGGCCTGCATGCTAAAACTTTTCTTTGAATGTTTCATTTTTGCTTTGCAGGGTGCCAAGAACTCCGCTGCAAGTCATTTAGCCAAGGAATTCCCCTCTTCTCAAAGTACTAACCCAGCTTTTTGTCATAATGTTTGCCACAGAATATTCCTTTGCAGCTCCAGTGTCACCTACACTCCAGAGCAATGCTGTTACACACGCAAAACAGAACAGGGAGTGGCTCCTTTAGGTAGAGCTCCACCGTGTCCTTCAGAAGATTTAAAGGAAAGACTTACTACTGAGCTGTGACAGCTCAGTGCCAAGGTGAACAGTCTGGATTCCAGATGATTACCTGATCTAGCTGTTTTTGGACCATACTTTGCTGCTCAGTAACGTGTTTCAGCTGCTCTGCATCTTCCTCTGGGAACTCCCGGCCGGCTTTCTTGGCTGTGCGCTGCTTGGCTGAAAGGGCCTTCTTGGATTTTCTGTGGGCTCCAATCTGCTCCTCCAGGTACTTCTGCTGCATTTGAAGAAGCTGTTGTGTATCCTGCAGCCATTCCTCGTATTGCTTTCGTTGTGAATCATCTAGAGAGAAGGGAAATGAAGTGTGATATGATCTCATTCTGGAGATGAGGAGATGAGCTCTCATCTTATTTTTTAAAGCTCAAGTTTAACCATCAGGTTCCCCCCTTATTTTAAGAAACTAGTGGTCAAATTCAGCCAGATTTGACAGAGAATTGGGTATTTCAAGAAGCAGTATGTTCTTGAAGCGACTTGAGTAAATGAGACAGATATCCAAATTACTTCATTTGTGAGAGGAAACACACTTGCCAGGGAGCAAATGTGGCTTTGAGAACTGCTACAGAACCCAGTGATTCCCTGTTCTGCCACAGAAAAGAGGACATGGAAGATCTCTGGAAGTACTCAAGTGCAAACAGATTAGGGAGCAAGGACATAAACTTACAGGAAACACAGCTTGATTAATTCTGGTGTTTGCAGAAAACTATTGCACATATAAAATTTCTTTTTATTACAACTTCTAAGAAAAATATTAAAATGAACACCATCAAATATTCATGAAGTGAAAGAAATATAATGTCTTTGTAAAAATCACTCTGTAAGTGTCAGCCCTCAGCAAGGGGCCTTCAGCACCAGTGCCATTATGTATCCCCAAAATAAATGCCTCTCATTTAGGCTGTAACTGAGGCATTGCTCTTTCAAATGAGAAATGCTCATCTGCCACGGGCAGTCCATTGCTCTCTGATGTTTTTCTGGAGGAAAAAACAACCATGTCTGATAACACCTGGCCTGCACTAAGCACAGAAAGCAAGAGAGAACACTGGTGATGGTGTCATTTGCCTCCTGATCACATTTTCAGCAAGCTGGGACACCACAAATAAGCACAGATCTTCCTTTTGAAGACCCTTGTTTAACAGAGATACCACACAGCTCCATGATTTCAATATAACCACATTCTCCTTGTGCTCCAGACCCTGCCACCTTCTACTCCACGAGTCACTGTGTCAGTGACAGCTTTGACTGAACAGCCCAAATAAATCTCCTCAGGTGAGCTACAGCCTCAAGGTGCTTTCAAGGAAAAATTCAGCAGAACTGATCTCAAAAACTGAGGAGACAACTGAATGGAAACACTGAGAGTAACATGAGAAACATAAAGGCATTGAAATTTTAACTAGTTCCAGGTAAGAGTAACTACTACTGAACTGACAACCAGATTTACTCAAGTGCTCAGAACCCACCACCACCCAACCAGAGCAGGGACATGCTGAGTGCCACATGGAATCCCACCACAAATACCTAATACAGATAATATTGCAAAAGCTCTTTATTGCATACTCAGTGCTGCTACTTCAGCTTCTGGAAAATGTGAAGGAGTTTACTTCTGTTTCTTATTCACAAATATCAAGTGAAGTATTTGTAGTGACAGAAACACTTTTGTACACATGGTCTTCCTCTCCAACATACGCTCAGTTTTAATTTCTGCTAATAAATCTTTCTCATCACAGAGACCAGGATTCACAATTGATCTAGGGCAGCCAGAAGTATGGAATGCAAAAAGCTAGTGCAGTGTATTTCTGCTTTCAACAACTGTGCTTCACCAGCCAGGTTTGCTTAACCAGTGCCTGGAAAGCTTTTTCTGATATTTTTTAAATGACAGTGATGCTGCGCAAAACTTTCTGCTTCTGAAATAAAAAATTCCATCAACACACAGTTGTTCTCATTGAGCTCAGAATATTGCAACACAACCCAAGACCAGGTTTCTGATACAGCAGTCTGCCAGTTAATAGATTACTGCTCTCACACAAATCCAAATAATGTTAATATTCCATTTCCCTCTTTCCTTATGGTGTTTTGTTGATGATAGCTTATAGAAAAAAAAATGTTAACAGCATTTACTATACACCCCCTCTTCATTACCTGGCATTGTAATGATGCAATGACTCAATTTTAGAAGGATGATTTTTTTTAGACAGGATCCATTTATGGATAGTTCATTTAAAAAAAACCAGAACTGTAAAATGAAAAATAAACACACCAAACCATACAATACATTATTAAATCTTTACTTACTGACAAAACCAGGACCAAAATTGGGAGGATTAGGTCTAGAAATCTGAGGTGTCAAACTTCCATCCTAGAAATTTCAGTAAAACAGACAAGGATATTGAATTATGATTCAATTAAAATACCCAAAACTTAGTTATCACTATTGAACAGTTTTGGTTCAAGCCCATATCAAGTTGCATTACCTGTGTAATTGCCTGTTGCATATGATTTTGGCCTTCACTGCCCTGAGCCCCTGGCACTGGCTGACCCATAAAGGGAAACCTATTGATAAACAGAAAGAGAAATTGTAACCTTGTAAACCAGCATTTTAGGAGAGAGAGACAACTTTATTATGTTCAACTTAAACAAAGCACCCAAATATTATACAGACATACACTAGAACTTCTGCACCAAACCTTTTCAACATCTGGAGAATACAGAGAGCATTTTGCCCTTGGTTGAAACTATTGCATTTTACATTTTTCAGAGAGATGATGTAAACATGATGTAAACATGATTTCTACTGTGTACAACAGTGAAAACATGCACACAAGTCTGTAATTGTATGTTAGTATTTTATAATTTAAAGAAAATCAGTTGAATGCATTTAGGTTTCACGGTCAACATCATGGTCAACTGGAGATGGGTAAATGTGTACCTTGGATGTCATTTATCATCATGGGGCACTGGACAGAGAAAACCCAGTTTGAAGGGCCACACCAAAAGAACAGCACAGATCCTCCCTGGCCCATGGACTCCCCACCTACCCTAAGGACAGTCATGGTGCAGCCTGCACAGTTCATGGCTCCTTTTGTCCTCAGAAAGGATTTAAGGAGAGGATGGAACTTCCACTACTTGGGCTAAAATCTTACTTATACCCAGCATTAAATGATTTGCTGCAACATGAGTTTCCACTGTTACAGTTTTCTAGCACAACCCGTGGGAGATGTGTCATTACCTAATTAGCAAGTGGGAAAACAAGAAGAGCATCAACAGTGAAGCCATGCTGGCCATGTTGACCCATGACATTACAACTGGAACACAAATCTGATGCATTTGAATACCTTTTACAGTTCCTACTGCCACACTTTATTCCTAGGAAATAATCCTGTGTTAGCATCAAATGCGAACTACAGAATAGAATTTTTTTTTTTTTCATTTCCTGCACACAGTTTTCCTGAGCTCTGTCATTTCCTTTGACATTCTGTAGTCCTAAAGAATGGCATCAAGAGTTGCCTACCTGTTCATGACCATTGGTGGCATCCCCATGTTACTCTGTGCCATGACTTTGTTGATCCCCTTAAGAGCCACCATTTTTGCTTTCATTATGGGATCTGTAATCGCATCAAAATCTGTAAGACAAAAACAGCAGCAGTGAATCACACAGCTGAACATCACAAGTTATTAAATGGAAATTACTTGTTTACATTTAGTTGATGTGTAAATCTGCAGTAAAACATTAAATGCATTCCTATTTCACATTAATTGTCCTCCCCATTTTGATATTCAAGGTTAACAAGCAGTTTCACGTATCCTGTAGAAGTTAGTCCAGCACCAGCTGTCCTTGTTTTCAGCCACAACTTACAACCAAAAGCAGGTCAGTCTGAGAGTCTGAGAAGGGCCCTAGACCAAATTTGGCCTATGACCCAATAGATTAATAAATTCTATTTATAGGCTTAAGACTCAGGAAGAGGAGTTTTTCCTGTGATCTCAACTGGCAACTGGCACACCATCATTAATGCACTATGAGAATGGCCTTGATGGTCACTGTAGTCACAACTTCAACAATTCCCAAAATTTAGTGTTTCATTATCAGTTAAATGATGGTGATGGTCTTGATTTGAATGCTCCAACTGCTAGATTATATTAAACATGCAACCACAGTTTTCAAGTTTTTTACTACAAGCAGAATTATTATGTGGTATTTCTAGGCCTTGTCTAGACTGTAGGTTAGTGACAGCTTTTGATATTCCCATTCCTTGTGACACAACAAATACTCAAAAAAAATGTCATAAAAAACCCATAAACATAAAATTGATAGATTAAATATCAAAAGGTCAGCTATTGCACTTGATCACTTAATTTTGTTTTCAAAGGATGCATTTACTTCCTATCTCATGAGAACCTAAAGTATAAATAAGAGTATGTGACACAGCTGATGCCACAAACATTATCAGTAAAGCAGAGTTACCCTGATCCTGGTAATGACAACACGAGCCTTGTCACAGAGTTCAGAATTCCACCTACATGCTCAATTTTCATTGTACCTAATAGGCAGGCTGATTTTCATTATGCCACCTTCAAGCTCTACATATTTACCTGCTTCTGGCAGTCCTGTGGATTATTTAACTATTTGTTGCTGCATTTTTAGAACACCAACCAGAACACAGACAAACAGGACACCCACATACCAATATTGGGGAAAAATGGCTCCGAACGCTGGCGAATCATGGCTTGCATCTGTCTCTGCTGCTGCTGCTCCTGCCTCTCCTGATCCAAGAGGTCCTGCAGAAGAAGTGGCTGTTCCTCTAGCAGAAGTGGCCTCTCTCGGTTTTGTTGCTGAGCTAATGGCTGAGGGAGCATCATCTGCTGGGGACCAGAGATGCCACTGGGTCCAGGACGGTTTGGTACAGCCACAGCCTGATTAGATGTCTGTCCTGTCCCAAAGTTATGATTAGATGACTGACCCTGAATAAATCCTGGATTTGGTGACCCTTGAGAAAAATTATGGTTCATCCGTGGAACCATGGGCAGATTGGAATTTAAAGTGTTTTCCAAGATCTGTCCAGCAGGTGTCATGAGTGTTTGTGGAATACCTGATCCATGGTTCATTTGTGTGGGTGGCAGAGATTGAGATGGAGATCCCAGAGTTCTTGCTTCAGCATTGTCTGAGCTTTCACTAGACAGCAAACTTGAGAGGACTGGGGTGGACCCAGAAATACTGCAGGAACTTACTGCTCCTTGAACAGGCAGTGGAGCAGATCCCTGAGCATCTGGACTAGGCACGGTTGTATCTTGACTAGGAACAGCAGGAGTTTTGTCAGGGAATTCTGGGTTAGCAGGTTGTGCAGAAGCCTTTTCTGCATCCTTTAACTCCCCTTCAGCAGCCTGTTGAGTACTTGTGGACTCAGTATTTCCATCACCTTTTTCATTTTCATTCTTCTTTTCCTCTTGAGTGTTTGGGGAAAGTACTTTAGCTTTAATTTCATTTTCTGTAGCTGATTTCTTTGGTGGAGACTGGGTCTCAGCAGGGGCAACAGCTGTATCACCTTGTTCTTTCTGTTTGGGTTCTTCTGCCTTGCCCTGGAGATCTAGTTTGTCATCAATGGGGACACTAAGGTCTAGCTCCTCATTAAACATTCCTTTCTTATCCCCCACATCAAGGTCTGGGTCTGTGTATGCAATTAAATCAAATTCCCCAGACCTCAGAAGATCATCAAGGTGAGGATCATTGGTTTCCAAATTATCTAGAGTGTCCAGTTCATCTCCTTTCCCATCCTCTGTGTCCAGGTTCAGATTTTCCAAATCCTCATCATCTAAATCCTTGACTTCAACCCCATCGAGGTCTTTCACATCCAAATCTTTTACAGCAGGATCATCAGGATCAAGCTTTTCTTCTAGACCATCACTTGGCTGGTTGGGAATCTGCAAGTTTGCAGATTCATCACTCGGTGCAGATGTCGACAAAGACGGTCCCGGGAACGCGTCGGCAACTGGCTGACCCAGAGAACGCATTACAAGCGCAGGAGGGTTCTCAGGGTTGATTTGATCCTGCTGGGACTGGGACATGTGCTCCAAACTCGCAGGCATCTGCAGCTGGTTCGCTATTCCTTGAGAACTGTGTCTCAGAGGTTCTGCCTGTCTTGGGCCTGCGAAGTCCTGCCTGGGCAGGAAGCCGGGGTGCCGCTGGTGCTGAGCTGCTGCATCCAGCACGGTGGCAGCAGCAGGGCTGAAGGGCAGCCTGGGCCGGCCATCGGGAGCTCTGTGCCGCAGCTCGATGAACGCCTGGCCCAGGATGTTGTGCTGCTGCACCGCAATTCCCTGCGGGGGAAAGTGCTGCGAGATCCCGGATGCGTTATTGATCTGCGGGCTGCTCACTGGCCGGGGCATGTCGATGGACAGGGATCTCCTCAGCTGGGGGGGAACTCCAGGGCGCTGCATGGGCTGCTGAGGACCAAGGAAACGTTCCTGGCCCGAGGGAGGACCATGGCCACCTCCTGGAAACCCGTATCTAAAATAAAGCAACAAAGGCAAATCGTCTTTTTTCTCAGTCTCACACGACTAAATAACTGTTCACCAAAATGCTTTACATGATGCATTCATCAAGATATTTAAATCAATGTTTTGACTAATTATACTTACATTTAAATGAGCTTTATGACTACAATAAAATAATTGCCTTAATTATGTTTAATAAACAACCTGTTTTCAACTACAATAATAATAATAATAATGGATAGAAAACTCTGACAGTCAGAACTAACCTAGTAATTAAAATACATGTTAATGCAATCCAGAGTAAAAAAACATCAGCGTGTGGATTTAGAAATTACTGAAATAAATCCAGATACTGAAAAAATTAATTTCTGAGAATGTATGTTGATACTGGTATTCATTTTACATTGTAGCATTCACTGCAAAAATGCCACAGACAGAATGTTTGATACTCATTAGAAATAAATTCATTCCTTATTAAGACACCAAAATTAAAGTCTGATCCTTTACTTTTTTTTTTTTAGAAATTCCCCAAAAGCCATGGACAACAAGATGTTTCAGGTCACGTAAGTTTGACTAATTCTGCAGTTTCTCCACTTATTTTTCTGAATTACTCCCAACAAAACAGTGTAAAATACTTAGTGTAAAACACTCATTCTAATGTTACAGGAAAACCCACTGCACGTACAAAGTTCAGGAGGGTTACCAGCTCCTGTAGATGATTTTTCATCCTGTCTAAAATGCCCCCTTTAACTACCCCTGCAATACCCTGAATTTAAGAGATTCAAGAGCTTACCTCAGACCGTGAGGTCTCATCCCCATGGTGTTCATATCTCCTGGAAACTGGGGCCTGTTGAACTGCCCATCCCCAGGGAATGGCCCACGCTGGTCCTTCGGGTACATGGAGAACCTTGGTCCACCTGGAGGGACCACAGAGGACCTAATATTCCCAGGATAGGGAGGAGGAGGGCGATTAAAGATTTGATTTAAGTTGTCTTGCTGCCAGTGCTGAAGAGGGGCTGCGTGGGGAGGAGCTGCTGTGTCCTGCAAGGCCTTTTCCTGGCGAACTGCATTCTTCTTCTGCTGCTGCTGCTGTAGAATAATCTCACGGAGCTTCTGGCGCTGTTTACAAGAAAATAAATCATTATACTTGCCGCTGTAACTGACATCTTTTGAAGTGTTACACTCTGCTAGGTTAAGCCTTTTGGAGGAAATAAATTCTTCATTTGTTATAGGAAAAATATTATAAACAACCGCAATCACCTCAGAAATGAGGAGGGTCAAATGGTGCAGGGTGCTGGTAACCCAACTTAACATCCAGTCCTCTTGGTAAAGTGTATGGTGTGATCCCATTCTACCATTTAACATGGAAGCAACTCTCTTTCCATTTTTCTACTCCAGTATTGCAGGCCCTTTCACCACAGGAAAAGTGCATTCTGAGAGACAAAGGTGACTAGAGGTACACTGAAGAAAATTCAGCAAAAGGTTTTTACACCACAGCTGCAGAATTTACTCTTAACTCTGTATGATAAATACCACTGGTTTTCCATTAAATTCGCTTCCCATCCCTCCTTCCAAACACAAGATTGAGCTGCTTTCCACAAGCTGAATGTAATTTTATCTCTCAGCAAGAACTGTTTACCAGACATTCATGGACAGAAACCTGGAGTGAATGTGCCTCAAGAAGAGAAGTGACCAAGGGAAGGATTCACCTCAACACGCTGCCCAACTGCAAAGTCAGACGTGGTCTGAGATCTTTGCCTGCACTCCCTTCTCCAGCCAGCGAACAAGCCACTGACAATCAGTTCCACACCTCATTTGTTACAGAATAGAACAAACCAACCTTTTAAAATGTTTTTTTTTCCTCAGACTGTAGCTAAAAGCACTATTACAGACCAATCATCTACGTCTTCAGTGGCTTCAAATATAGCCTTTGCTTCTTTTTTTGGATCTTGTCCAAACTCCTTAAAAATTACTGATGTTTCTGTAATCTGTATACTGTGGTTCTATCCAGAATGACCAAACTAACATGTTAAGTAAATTAAGATAATTTGTATGTTACACATAGTTATGTTTAATGGCAAGAAACTTCAAGTATTAACAAGAATGGGGGAAATTCTTCAACTTCCAGAATTTTAATATCATCAGAATTCTCACCTGTCTTAACTTCTCAGTATCTGCTTGAGACATATTCATGGTGTTCTGTGTATCTGTTACTCCCGTGGTGGGTGCTGGGCCAGGAACTTGTGAAACTTTGGGAAATTGTTGTCCTTGAGAAGTCATTGGAGCATTTCCGGATGCACTGAAGGTGCCCTCAGACCCAGGCCGTGGCTGTTCGGCAGCGTCATGGGCCAGCTGACCAGTTCCAAAAGATTCTGGCTGAGGTCTTGGAGTCATTGGTGGTTGATCATATGGGTCATGTGCTGGAGTAGCTGCACCATGGCTAAAGGAATCTGTTATTGCAGGTCCTGCAGACCTGGGAGTTTGAGAACATGGGTCTGATGGCCTGACAAAAGTGCCCTGCAACCTGCTCTGTGGTGTCTGCAGGAAAGGATCTCTACTCGTTATTAGTCCTGGCCTTGTCATGGCAGGTCTGTTAAAACCCTCAGGAATCCCTGGCCTTGGGGTTGCTGGCTGCTGAGAGTAAGGATCACTGAGAACTGGCCGTGGTGTTCCAGGAGGTTGGGCATAGGGATCAGAGTGTCTCTGGTTTGCAGGGGACTGAGCAAACAAATCTGCTGGTTGAGCAGGTCTTGGTGTTGGTGGCTGCTGCATATACGGATCCACCGTGGTGGGACGAGGAGTTCCTGGGGGTTGGGCGTAAGGATCAGCAACTGGCCGAGGAGTACCTGGAGGCTGGGAGTAAGGGTCCTGAGAAGCTGGCCTGGAAATGGGCCCAGTCTGAGGGAAAGAATCACCCTGCTGGCGCACTATCCGCGGCGGATGGGCAAAAGGCTCCTTTATTGCAGGGTGGGGAGTGAGGGGAGGCTGGCTGTAGGGATCATTGGCCTGGTTATGGGAAAAGTTATCCACGGGCCTCGGTGTCAGAGGGGGCCTTTCATAGGGATCAACAGCAACGCGCCGGGGCGTGGCTGGCATGGAGGAGTAAGGATCTTGTGGGGACTGAGGAGGGCGCAGAGGAGTTTTGAAAGGTCCAGGGCTCCCATCCACAGGAGCAGGAGTCGGAGTCAATGGAGGCCGTGCATAGGCATCAGCAGAGGTTACTCTCTGTCTCTGAAACGTGTCAGTCCTAGGAGCCGGCTTAGTAAACAGATCGCTGCTTCCAGCAGCTAAAGGAACCTTCCCTGACTGCTCCATAACTATGGGCGACCGTGGGACTCCCAGCGGTTTGGAGAACTGCTCTGGTGGCAGCACAGGCCTGGGTGTGTCCGGTGGCTTTGCATAGGGATCGCTGCTACCTGGAGATGAAGAACACGAGTCCCTGACTGGCGAGGGCCTGCTTCCCGACGGCTCCCGAGACATGGAGGGCTGTGCTGCACAGGAATCTAACGGGGCAATGGTGTTCCTTCTGACAAAGTTCTGGTTGATGGGTGCTGGTCTGGGTGTTCCCACCATTTTAGCATAGGGATCCATGGGAGAAGGAGGCCTTGTGTTTGTGGAACCTGGAGAAAACATCTGTTGTGATGATGTCTGAGGAGTCTGAGACTGAGACAGTGAATCGTGCGCTGGGATTCGGGTGGGAGTGGGAGGTGGGGCCTGTGGCTTTAGGAACACATCATCTGAGGATGCCGATGTGGGCGTAGGAGGGAGCTGCTGCTTTGTGAACAGATCCTTATGGAATGTCTGCTGTGCAGGAGACATGTTTCCATTGCCAGTCTGCGGCGTTAAGGGGCTCTGGATCCCACTGCTGGGTGTGTCTGAGCCAGACTGGCTCAGGAGCTGCTGTGAACCAAACTGCTGCTGCTGCTGTTGCTGCTGCTGTTGCTGCTGCTCATTTTTCACCTGCTCAAGCTTCTGTGTGGCTTCTATTTTGGCCTGCTGTTTACTTTTTTGCCGCATTTGCTGTTTTAAAATTATGAGAAAAAATGTTACACTTCTATGTTTAGGGTATACAAAATCTTTCTAATGACTGAATCTATAATTAAAACTTTAGGGACAAATCCAATATCAGTTACTAATAATTGCAAATTTTAAATGCAATGGGAGCAGAGAGTCCAGCTATTTGTGAAGTTCAGTTACCTTGATATGCATCTTGCTTGCCTGGGAATAAGCATTTCCCAGGTTGCCTAAAGAGCATCACCACTTTCCAACCTTATACTCTGGAGACAAAGGTTACTGACATGCAGCACTGGTGTGGGCTTTGAGAGACATCCAGCCCCATGTGAAACAGCAGTCTGCAGGACCAAGTTACTGCAATACAGGGTATGTAATAAAAACCTACTGCACCAGCCACCCATGCAGAGAAAGAACAACTGGTTCTATAATACACAGGATTTAAGAGTCTAAATTTAAAGAATAGTTTTTTTACAAACAGCTTATCTCCTCATAACATCTATTTTCTTCCCAAGCAGAATGGCTGACGGTACACTCCTCTACAAAGGAAGATTCAAATTGATTTTATTACAACAGAGTCCTACAATGCAATAAAAAGCAGGGAGAAAAAAACAAAACACCTTAAATGCTACACACCTGTCTGAATTTCCATTCCTGCTCATGTTCTGATTCCCTCTGTTTTAATGGATCTTTAAAGAGGTCGGAGTCGATGCGTGAGCTGGGATCAATGCTATCCTGTTGCTGCTGCCTTTTCATGGAGTCATTTGACATCTGTACTTTATTGATGCGCAAAGCAGCTCTATTATCTCTGGCTTTTTGCTGGAAAAAGAGAAAAGATGCACTTAGACTTATTTTCCTCTACTAAGTGTGCACACTGCATCTGTTACTCCTACAAAATCTACCACCAAATTATTTGTACAGCCTGTTTTAATCACACACATCCTCGTGGAAATGACATTATTCACTTTGGAAAGAATTCCGAACAGAAAAATTTCACACCTCTATGGAAATTCTGTGTTTAACATATATGGAAGGAACTAAGAGGTTACTAGCAATTAGTAAATTAGTAAACCTATTAGCAAAGCTTTTCTATACAGGAGGGTGTCTGTTGCAGGCACTGTGCTGTGCCAAGAAATCGTTAATAGCACCGGTTTACCTTTCAAATCACATATTGGTGTGGTCTACAACGTGAAGGCTGAGCACAGCAGATGATGTTTGGATCAATAAAGGCCACTAATGTGGAGAACTTCAATGACAAGAAAAATACAGTCTAGTCCATTAAATGACCTCTAAAGATCTGAGTCTGTTAACAGTTAACAGTATAAACATAGGATATGGGCTTATGGATCAGGGAAAACTGTATGGAGACACAGCAATTCCTCTTCAATGAGGCATTTTACAGCCATAGTGACACTCTAAAGTATCTAATGGAAGTTTCAAAGAGCCTGTTTTACCACCAATCTAGGATGTGATTTCTTTTCTGAACCAAACCCTCACATCCTCTTTTTCACAAATTTATCTGCAGCTGTCAAGTAGGGGTTGCCTAGAGGAAAAGGCTTTAATACTTCCCCCCCAACAATGAAATAGTGACATGGATGAGAGCACCAATGTCACCGCAGCAGAAAAATCACTGTCATTTTTCCCTGTAAGTGATAGGATTGTGCATGCTAAGTAAAGTAAAAAGCCTACAGTGAACATTTACTAATACTCCCCTGAATTTCATTTCAGCCTTCAATCAACCCCTCAGAGTGTAAAGTCCCTCAGGAGAGGCACCACAGCAGCTTCTTGTGTGCACAATGCCAGGAACACCAGCAGCAGCTGCATGGCAGGAGCACAAGGACTGTTCTGAGAGGAATTAACCACATCTTGCTGTGTAAATACTGGTGTGCAGGAGCATGCACTCTCCTCCTCTACATAAGGGAAGTAATTTTTGCTGCTGACTTTTGGATACCCATCACAAGGATACGACTGCATTTTTTAAGAACAATGAAAAATAAAGCAATCAGTAATAGAAATAATTGTGAAGTGGTAAATGTCACCCATGTAAGTGGGTGTTATTTCATAAATACCACAAAGAAGGAATCACCAAGATTAACTAACTATAGCATGGGCAAGATGACACAGAGGTCCAAAGGTGCTGAAACTGCAACACTGAATAAAAAGCAGAATAATGATGATGCTTGAGTGATACAAAGAATAAATGAGAAAATGGTTCTTTCAAGTGGAAAGGGTTTCAGAAAGATCAAGAACTCCACTTCTCACAATGAGTTTGGGATATGATTTATCCTCTTAAGCCAGAGATCACAGCAATTTTGAATTTGGTCAGCAGAAGATGATGTAGTACTGCTAAACTCTGAGTCATCAACATGCAGAGGAATGAAGTTTGTTTACTGATGGGATTATATGAGAAAAGAGCAGGTAGGGAAAGGCTATGAGACTGAAAACTGCAAAATCCACAGAAACCTATAAAGTGAGAATGATCATCCAATTGTTGCTGTGAAGAAACAAAGACGAGAACCAGGAGAGAATGGAAGTTAAAGAAAATCACATTTGCCAACAATTGTTGGGAAAGTCCAAAAGAATCAATAATACTTTGGATGCACACAGGCTTCAACAGAGGCTTTAACAAAGCTTAAGGGTCACCCCCTTTGAATGGCAGAAGTTCTGTAGGGTGAAATCAATGACCATGTAACTCCAGATAGCTGCTGCAAGTAGCTGTGTTCACTTAACTCAGATGTGAAGAAGGTGAATGATTTTGAAGAGAAAAATGGAGTCCTTCACGCTCCCTACAAAATGGTATCAGAAAAATGGATAGCAGAAGTTATCAGAAGAATTTCTATACAATACACATGAGTAAGCAGAGAAAGGGAACAGTAAAGCAAGAACACAAGGAGTAGAAATAAATGAGGAAAGCAGAGGTGTGAGCACTGACATCTCTGGAATTGTTAGTTCAATAGCTGAAAGACAAGCAACTCTAACAGGGAAAAAAAGAATAGCCCAGTGAGAAGGGATGATGAAAGGGAGAGGAATCTCATGATCAGTTGTTATTATTCCTCTGAAGAAACTGGTGAGATTCTGTGTAGAAAGAGACAGAGCAAAGATGACTTGAGGCATGAATCAAATGCAGCTGATAGGCAGTGGGAGCCACAAATGTTCTCATCTTAGCTGATCTCTTTAGATTGCACAGTACTAATAGAGTTTATTCCAAGACTGAAAAACAAAGAATACAGATACAAGTATTCAGACTTAGAACTTAAATTAAAAACGTTTTCTTGGAGTAAGGGAACTTTCACTAAACCTAGAACTTGAGTTTAAAAAAGAACAAAACAACACAACCTTATAAATGAAATATATGTTTGCTGGAAGCATGCAAATGAGGGTGGGAATTGTTCTTACCACATAGGGAGCCCTCTCTTGAGAGCTTGCTTTCCTCCACAGTTTAGCAATTTGCTTCACTCTTGTAGCCCAGTCTGCAACCAAAAAATGTGTCAATACACAAGGCTATGATAATTCCATTTGAGGTATTTCAAATCAAGATGCACCAACTGCTGCAAAATATTCAACTTGGTTCAGTAAATCACTCACCTGGGAATTCTTCCTTTAGATTAGGGAAGTTGATATTTGTATAGAGAACAGGTGCTACAGTTGCCATTTCACCTAAAGCTTCTTCTTTCTCCCATTTCAGGGTGCTTCTTTGAGCATTGGACATGGTATCACCTTCACCCTCTAGAGGTGGAGCAGCTGGTGCCCATGAGCTGTTGGGATCACTCACCATTGGATTGAACGCTGGATTCTTATCCCTGACAGACCAGAAAAGGGGTTTGTTTTACAGATTGTATAAAAACAACAAAACAAACCAAGCCTCAATTAGCAAAGTACTCATCCTGTTTGCTATTTCAGCAGTGAACACACTGCAAAAATACACAAGGTTTTGTGGTGGCTGTCAAGATGTAATAATATCACACTATTAGTAACCAACAACACCCTCCAGGTGTTTTTGTTACTTTTTTTTTTTTATGCTAAATTTTTTTTAATACACTAAATATCTTTTATTTCCCATCTGGACTTACCTGGCATCAGTGTATGGCTGCTGTGTGATGGGAGAGAAGGTGCCCAGCCCACCTCCAGCAGCCAGAGCCGTGTGAGGGAGATGAGGGTTGGGGCCAATCAGACCATTCATGAGGGGCACTCTTGGAAATGTATTCTCTCCTGGAAAGAAGTTTAAGTCACTCATTTAAGTTTTCAAGGGTGACTGCTTCTAAGGCAGAGGTGGAACCTTCCACTGAGAAAACAATGTCTCCTCTAGTAAAAAACTAATCGCTTTAAAATTTTACAGTGCTGACCTTACTTTTTTGGGAAAGATTTTAAATCAGTTTAAAATCCTTCCCTGTAAGCTTAAAGGATTCTTTTCTACTCTATCACATCCTTGCACACATTTTTTTTTCTTGTCTAAAATACAATTTTTTTTTTTCAAAAATGGATTCCCAAAACTTTTGCAGTAGTCCATGCCATGATACTGCCCTTAATATTGAGATAATAAACTTAAAAGCTAATGTTCTTCATGTTTGTTAGACCCAGATACAAGCAGCAAGCCATGGAGAAGATAGTTTTCAGTCCTTGCAGGATGATCATTAGCCACCTGAATTAAACATCTCCTCTTCTGAGACTCCTGAGCATTGTACCAAAGTAAGCCTCATTATGTACTAACTCCCTAATTTGTAACCAATGAAACAGATAACTCTACTCAAATGAGCATTAACATTTTCTAATTAAATGTCCAGTCTAGCAGTAAGAAGGCAGAAAATGTTATTTATTTGATTACAGTATTACAAATGTGGCACAGGCAGATTCATTCCAGCAGATGGTATTTGCAGATGTTACTACACAAAATTAACTCAGGCCTTTGGATCCCATCACTTAAGTGAGATTATAACTGTTGCCCCAGTATTTCCTTAAAAGCACAGAAGTAGCTCAGGAATCAGATGAATCTGCAGGATGACACTGTATCATTCTCCCATTTAGGAGACTGTTTCTGACCTAAAGGTTATGTAAGCTATGCAGCAACTACAGTTGTAACACAAAATTTAAGAGAATGTTACTGTGCTGGTAAACACAGTAACTAACTGTGACAATCTGGCAAACAGGATGGACTCAAGCCTTTGCTTTGCACTGTGTGCTCACATGTCTTTATGAGAAGAGAGCAATAATTTTATCTGAAATTGCTGAAACTTGATGCAAGCTGCACCACTACTGAAGCATTCATTTGTGGATCATTCCACTGGAGCAGAACCAAACTGTAAATTCAAAACTTTGTTATCATGGCAGTTCCCACAGGGAGGAGCTGAACCATCTTACAGAGCTCACATGCTGAAACTATCCCCCAAGTACTCAAGTAACTGGGAAACAGGCAATGGTGTCTATATTATCTTTTGCTTTAAATCAACCCATTATTTACTTAAAATACTCTCCTTTCTAAGAGGTTTTGAAGTATTTTGTTTTTATGAAAACTGATCCAACTAGGAAACAAATTCGTTTTCTTCTTAGGATTAATTCATTGGTCAAATCAATTTGCATAGTCCTTCCTGTAGTACCAGTATCAAAGACTGGACACTCTACATGAGCTCACAGAAAACCCACTAGAGGTGATGACTGATGAGAAAAGGAGCACATTCAGTTATATTCCCACATACTGCTTCAAAAACCAGCTCTACTGATAACAGTAATAAAATCAATCTGTCTCTTGCCTTCAATACAACAGCAAGATGCTGTATCTAACTCATGGTAATTTTAGTAGTAATGAAGAAAAATAAAGTATAATTTCCAAGATAAATTTTGAATTTGTTTAGCCTCCTTTCTATTAGGATTAGCTAATACATGAAACTGCATTCTTACAGAGATTAAGACTCAGTAAATCAGTGTTACACAGACTCTTGCCTTACCCTTGAGGAGGTACTCAAAAGTAATTAAAGAGTGAAGTCAGAAGAGAACACATGCTTTATCACAGACTAATTTCCAAACCATCTAAGTGTCAGCTAAAGTAAAAGCACCAATATGTCAGAAAAATCTCAAATAACTGTCCTTTTCTATTAGCAACATTTACATGGATGTTAATCACATACTCCCTTCAGAACAGCTTTAGAAAAATATTTCACAAATTAACAATGGCAGATTCCACAATTTCGCACAGCATTAGATGAGTCCTACTTCCATATGACATTTAAAAGGTGCACAACTCTCCTGGCCAGGCTGCTGCTCACAGAAGCACCAGAGGAACATACCTTGGCTGTGCAAAGACATGAGCTGTGGTGGGGGAGGAGGCTGTGGCAGAGGAGCTGGCTGTGGGGCTGCTGGACTCAACACAGCTGTGAACAAATCTTCAACATCCTTCCCTCCCAGCTCTGCAAAAAACCACTCTGCATGAGTTGCTGTCATTGCTTGTGAACTGTGTTCCACAAAAGACAAGGAGGATCAAAACACATACCTGGGATTTTGTACAGTTTGCCAAGAATAGCACCTGGACAAAGTAAAGGCAACACAGGGTAAGTAATCATCAGAGCAAGCAATGAAAGTAATTGTGCAAGCAAGTCCAAATAGGTCTGTTACAACACAGAGATGTGTCATTTGGGGGAAAGAAAAAAGAAAAGATGATTTCTACAAATGTTCTGTAAGAACAAAAAAATTACCATCTGTGACCATTTTGTCTAGCTCTGGACTGAGGATTTCATCTAACTGCTCTTCACTCAGTGACCGTGAGCTCTGGTTGACATTCGGCTGAGGCAGAGAAGAAGGATCATCAGTGATGGGGCCAATATCCAATCCAGCTGGAGGAAGAAAGAATATTAAATTAGACATGAAGAGCAAATTTTATTAGTGTTGAATAAAGAGCATAAGCCCTGTTTCCTTCCCCTAGAATTCAGCTATCAATTAAACCAGGACTTTCTAATATTTGAAAGGTAAGGCAAAACAAAATATTGATTAGAAAAGGTAAAAAAACCTTTCCACTCTTTACTTCCAGTTTATTGTATTGTTTGAGGAATGTCAGTTGAATATAATGCAATTGGAAGAATGGGAAGTAAGACTCCTGAGTTTAGGTTCAGCATGGTTTCAAATATATAGGTTTCAGAATATAGTTCCACTTTAACTATTTTTCACATTTTGAAAAGAATCACACCAGCAGTAAACATGGTTCATCCTCATGTACCTTAAGGTTCACTTCAAATGTTCTTTACTTCAAATATTCCACAAAATATTTACTGAAATGCTGTTGAGGTGCAGCCAATATAAAACAAGTTAGAGAAGTTTCACTTCCAAAACCAAATCCTAACTATCATGGGTCACATCAAAGTGATTTGCTGGCACTAAGAAAACAGAACTCACTACATAAAGTTCCTAACATCCCTTACAAGTCAATAAATCTCTCAAATGAGAAAAATCTGGGAAAAAAGAATTATGCCCTTTAGTATTTAAAACATATTTCTGTAATAATTACCAAATAACCCCAAATTTAAAATAATGATACATGCCATTCTACTTACTGTCAACCTGTCTTTTACATAAAGTGATGAACCACTATCCAGTGAAAACAAAAGGATACTGACTGCTTTAATCATGCTTTCATATACTCACATTGATAAAAACGCTTTTCATTTACAAAATATACCATTATGATAAAAACTACACACTACTACAGGAAGTAATATTTACAGTGGCAGCAAGAAAATGCATGGGTTTGTATGATGAAACACAAAAAACTAAGGAAGGTTTTCAAAAGCTATAAGCAAAACTTGATGCAGGACTCTTAAAGGCAGAGTGCAGAGTGTAGAGGTTGTGTTAGACTCAAACACCACAGAGTGGAAAATGAAACATGAATTAGTGACACAGTAAAGGAGAAGCAATTTCTACACATGCAGTTCTTTCAACTAAAACCACTAGGAAAAGAGGGCTACTGCTAACTATGGATCATCCATTGTTTAGATTCTTACCAAATGGGGAGGGTGAGTTCTCAACCTGGAAAGTGCATAAATCAAGACCTACAGGACCCAAACCAGATAAAATGGATGATTACAACACAAAAACAAAAATAAAGTAAAGAAAAAGCTGCATGCTGAAAAAAGCTAGGCAGGTATGAGAGACAACGGCAGCTACATTTTATCCTCTCTTAAGCAGCAAAGCAAAGAGCCAAGTAAAACCAAAATGTTGACGAGTTTGGGCATTTTTTGGTAGAATAAACCAAAATAGTTCCAAACCAAGGTATTCTTAAGATATGAGAATTGTATCTGAAATGATCTGGAGTCAAAGATACAGTACAACAAATACATCTATAATGAAGAGGAAAAAAAAAAGGAAACAATAGGGAGAGACCCTATGGGCATACATACCTGAATGATCTCCAGACTTTACCAAATCATCAGAAAGTATTCCAAGAATATCATCATCAGTATTTAAAACCTCAGAAAGATCAGCTAAAGGATCGTCGGTGCTGCCTGTAGAAGATGCAAAGAACAAAATCAACATTTCTGCATGTCTGGTGATGCTGTTGAGCTGCAGCCCCAAACACAGATGCAGCAGGCTCTAAGGGTCTCCTGTGCTGCCCACTGCAGGTGTCCCTGGGGTCAGAGACTGTGCTGACCAGCAGCCCCTCCCTGCCAGGACTGAGCCACCTGCACGTGCTTACCCTGTTCAGTCTTTTCAGAAGTGATAATGTGATCACATCATGTGAAACAAAGACTGGATGATTCCAGGGAAAAAAATAATCCCAAAATCTACTCTGAGCTTGCAACCTCTGAGACACAAAGGCCCATGAGTGTGTAAGTCAACAAATAGGTTTTATATAGGACAGCTCACAGTAAATCTACAAGGACCATTTTTTTTTTAATAAAAGGTAATCAGTTACTTCTTTTACCACCACTCTCTTTCTAAATTCAGAAGCAACTGGTTACTGCACCCTGATAGGAAAGTGAAATCTAGAGTAAGAAGCAAGAGTAAATAAATAGAAATTGAAGATGATACTTTTAAGTTCAGAAGAAAACCTGACAGAGTGGCAACGGCCAGAGGTAGAAATGTCATGTTTGTTTGCCATCTAGGAAAAACTGGCCTGGTCTAGCAATAAATTCTTTAATATTAATAATAAATTCTGGATACTATTATCTTCTTGACCTCCAATTCACTAGAGAGGAATTACTCCAAATGGCCCATCTGGTTTTATTAACTAGTTGCTCTGGACGATTACAGATGTGCAACATTTGCAAAAAAAAGTTTGACAAACAAATAAAAGTTGAGAAAAATATTTTTCACTAAAACTGCAGACTGTCATGACTACACGAGCAATCACTGCCAGACCAATAAAACATGATGAGACGGCAAACATAAATTTAACAGAAAAAAGGATTAATACAAATCATAAAAGATACAATGTGGAAAACAAATATATGGCTAGGTTGAAGAGGGACCAGAAAGCCAAAGAACACAAATTTCAGACAAATACAGATGTATTTCCCATTGTAACAATCCAACTACCCCAGGAAAATATACAGCTTAATTCAGAGCCTGGTGCCAAGGATTTACTTCTATCATGACATTACTTTCCAAGCTGCTAAGTTTAACAATGAATTACAAGTGCCTTCTGCTGATTTTCAGAGACAGCCCTTTTCCCTTCTTCCATTACCAAATCAAAACAAAAATTGTTTTTCTTCACTTTACTACTTTTATTCTCCACTTTTACCCTTTGTAATGCAGACACGATGAAACCACCCTAATTAAATCAGGTTTTATATTTGCCACTCAACTAGATTAATAAGCCATTGCAGAACAGTCCATTTAAATGTACAAACAAAATACAGCTCCTACTGACACCAGCAAAACTATCTACCAGTGCCTCAAAACCACACCACTCTGCAGGCATAGTTATTTATGCACCTGATAAAAAGTACTGTTAAATGTAAGTTTCTCAACAGAACCTAGTTGTTGCTGTTTGGTGGGTTCTTTTTTTGGGGTTTTTCAGTTAGTTTGGGTTTTTTCAGATACTTGTTTTCCTTCTGGCAATTTGGTCTAATTATGCAAGTAACTGTAACACCAGGCACCACAAGGTGATGTAATGACTTCAGCTGGCTGATGGATTGATCTCAGCCCTTGTTGAACTTTCCTCAAGTTAGCTTGAAGGCAGCTAAGTATCAGAGAGGAAAAAAACCCATGAAGGAAGCATTGGGACTGCACTGGCAGCCTTTAATTCTTCTCTGGTATTTTATTTTATGGTGCTTTTCTCCACAGCCCTAATAATTCTACTTCTAATGTAAATATAAATATATTGTGTAAGTAGCTGGGAGGAGCTCAGGTGAAAAGATCTAACATTTAAAGATACAAAGTTCACCTGTAGCTACAAATTGGCCATGAATAAATTCAGGCTTCAAATCTGAGGGTCTCTAACTATGAAGGAAATTCAATTCTACAGCGGCCTTCAGAGGAGATAAGCTAGAAAACCATCCTGCTTTCAAAATGGAGTTTGTTAAGTCTATAAAAAGATTTGAGTGTTGGTGACAGCAGAGGGATAGAGTCTATAATCCCTAAAACTCACACAAGGCATCTAATTTAAAGCATGTTTTTACTTTTTTTCTTCTATTTTTTCCTTGTTTTAATTCCATGTGTGTTAAATATTATCTTGGAAACAACGAAATCACTTGAGTCAGCTGCTTCAGATCACAATCAATAGCTGGTTGACATCTGCTGCCAAACAAACAGCTCAATACTGCTCATTAATTTGACTCTTTTCAGAATGGAGATGAAAGCCAAGACAAAGCAAAAAGGAAAATAATTTGCTTGTAATGCTGGATCTCTAAGAGAGTACAGTTCTAATGCTATCTTGTGAGCCTGATCCCCCAAATGCAGCTATTTATTTATTTATGAAGTTCTAAAATCATAAAAATGCCTCTCCCAAGGCTGCAGCCATCCCAAGATGTTTAATCACACAGTAACATTTCTAGTCATAAAATGTCCCAGCAGCACCTGAATCAGGTGCAGAGACTCAGACAACTCCTCTCCTTTTGTCTAGCAACAATTTCTTTAGCATTCTCTGGAGACCTCACTTGAACAGATGACTTTTTCAGCACTTCCAGAAAAAAATACACTGAATTTAAGCTATTTCAAACTAAAGGAAAGGTTACATCGCCAGAGCCTTCACAGCACACACCTCACCAAGTGGCTTCTTTTTCATCAGGGACACACAGGTCAGGAAACTCAAGAGAGAGGCAGACAGTCCTCAGAATGCAACAGATCTAAATCAACACCTTCAACTTCACTCATGAACCTGTGAGCAAACCTCTGCACTCTGTTCCAGCACTTGGAAGTGATTTAAGGGTTGGTGCCATGCAGAACAGAGTGCACAGAGTGCCACATGTTATAAAAACATAGGAAAGGTGAGTTTTCTAACTGAAAACAAAACCAGCAACCTCTTTGTCAGATAAAAAGCAGGGCTGGGAGCCTAAAGTCACTTCAGTCACAGTTTCTAGAAATTAACAGTAAACAAAGGACTCCCAAACCCCTCTTCTGTCCAGTTCTGCCAATCCCCATCACCACTACAATCCTGGCTAGTGAAAGGTTCAGCTACCCTTAACCAAGATGTGAGAATAAATAAATCCCAGAACATGTCTCTGAAATCCCTGAAATGCACTGTCAGCTCAGGAGTAGCTTGAGCACATTGCTGCCCTCCCCAGCAGTGCTGGGTACCTGCTGGAAAGCAGAGCAGGGTCACTTCTTTAGATGCTTAAGAGCTCTCTGGAAGATGAACAAACATATCTAACCCTTAATCCTGGGATTATACAAGTGGAGTTTCCAAGAGAAGAACATTTTCCTTGTGGAAAAGACCTGTGCATTTAAGGAAGGACTCTCACAGGAGCCAGCAGTCCCTGTGGGAAGCAGCACCGTAGGACAACAGCACAGATGGTGACAACACAGTCCTGCAGCCCCCCAGTGCAGGGAACAAACAATTCATGATGTCCCTGCTCCACAGCCAGGTCTGTATGGAAGTGATGAAAACACCACAGTGCCCTGGGACACTGTTCCCATCTGCAGCTCCAGCCAGAAGGGAGATCAGCAATTAGCCAGTGAAGCTCTCACATAGGGGGATGCTCTCATGGAAATAACTGTGTCCCAGAAAGTCACAGGCAAAGAGTTCACCACTGCACAGGAACTGATCAATACTGGCAGATGACTTCACCCACTGGTGGTCCCAACTACACCAAACAGCTCCAGCTGGACACGATTCTGGCTGGAAATCTCAACAGTTGCAAGAAAATTGAAAAAGCCAATTGAGTTGAGAACATTCCTATGGCCAGAATGCACTGTCCTTTGAGAGTTTCACATGTCAAATGAAGGACAGTAGGTTATCCACTAGAGCCATTGCTAGTGATTTATTTATTAGTAGCCACCTCTTTATTATTTATTTCTGAACAAAAAGAAGATGAAACTACCAAGTTTTGCAACTCTGCTTTTTTATGAAGAACTTTCAGACTTCAGAAAAATAGACCATTAAATTAACATCAAATTCATGAATTTCTAAACCCTTGTACTACCATAACACATGAACACATTAGTGACTTCAAGCTTGCAGTTGGATAGGCCAGCAAAGACATCTGAAGTTGAATTTCTCTAGCTACAAAAGAAAGCCAGGGAGGAAAAAAGTCATAGTGAGCCTATCTTCTTGTAGTGCTGAAACTAAGGAAATACAGACCACACAACACTTCATTTCCAGCAGCTTCACCTTCAGGGGAAGTTACTTTTTTGCATTCTCTATTAGTCACAACTTCAACTGTAGAAGAATCAATGTTTAATTATAATACAGCCTTTTGCTTTTCATTTAGCAGATTTTCACTGAGTAACAATCACAAATAGGTGACCTTTCTTCAAATGACTCTCTGGACAGTGGGAACTGTTATAGTGTGTGCAAACAGTTATAGATGGAAAAACTATGGGGATGAGCTGAAACACAAGCCATAAATTAATTAATATACAAAAGAAATAATAGCAGTTTCTAAAAATAAAGACATCTCTAGCTAACAGCATATACTTACTACAAGGCAGAGAAAAAAAAATTTGAAGTAGATACTAAGGTTTTAATTGCTCTTTTGTGTGAGGCTGCTCTTTCAGCAGCACTTTACTACCCTCTGGCTATTTGCAAAACTCTCAGCAGAACCTTCAGTAAGGTTTTGCAATAGCAGAAGCAAAAGATTGCCCAGGGGCTACAAACTGTACCTGGAAAGGGCACTCATGTTCAGAAAGGACATGGTGAAACAAAAATTCCAAGGAGACTGGCAACCTAAAATAATCTAAAACAGTAAAGAAAAGAATAGTTGGATGATATTCATCCAACTAGTATTCACTAAACTACTAAAAATATCTTTTAATGAGAGTATCTATGCTTTCTTCTAAAATGAACTGTATGCTTTTTTCTTACACAGAGCTCATTTTCATGGATTTTACAGCCATGGATATTATAGTCGAGATGTTGCAGGTTTGCTTTAAGTGCCAATTGTTGTGTCATGCACTGCTCTTTCTGAAACAGCTGAAGCCCTTGAGAAGAATATCACTAAATATCAGTGTTAGTTAACCTCACAAGGACAGCTCATATTTAGAATGCTGAAAAATACATCAGATAAACCATGGGAGGAAAGGGGAAAAGAGAGCGGAAAAGCCCCAGTCACCACAATAAAATCAAATTACTGAATTATCACTAAGTTCAGCTTTGTATACCTTGAGGTCCCAGTTTTGCCTGAGCTGGAGTGGAGGTGGAGCTAAGAAGGGGGTCAGATGAAGGATCCAGGAAATTGGTGGCCAAGTTTGATTTACATGAAAGTGAAAGTGACTCCTCAGGTAAATTATCCAGGCTCATCTTGTTCTGTCTACTGGTATCCAGTAAGTCTTTCCCAAAAAAAGCTTCCTGCAAAGAAGACAAAATGATCTAACATAGGAAGAACACTGGATTGACTGAAAAATTTGAGTAAATGACAAAGTTAAAATTAAAAGCCAAGGATTAGTAAGAGTATAAAACCACAGTCTCCGTCACACAAACATTCCAGTATGGCAATATCTCTTCCAGGCTATGAGGAGTGGCTACAATGGCTACAACTTACTTGAGGAAGCTACAATAGCAAAGTTTTAGGATTAAATTCATGCCTTAAGATTATACAGAAAAAACTTTAGTCTTCTTACACATATGTAGCACAGTGTACCAATACAGTGTTATTATCTATCGAAATTTATTTATTATTTAAAATATTTCTCCTTGCACAAAATGGAGAGCTGAAGAAGAGGCACATTATGGGCAACTTGATGTAGAACCCTGGTTCCATTTTGAGAATCACCATACACTGCATTTCACAAAATCATCCTCATGTCTTAACTGCAATAACAAAACACCTGAGGATGTTTAACTTACATTATAATAGTAATAGGCTTTTAAAATATTATGTAACATCTATCACTCACCTAAGCCTGAATACTCAGTAAGTTGTCAACCTTTATTCATTATATAACAACCTTTCTGTTCCCATGTTGTCTTTAAAATCTTGATTTAGGACACAGTTATAAAAATAAGCCTAAATATAGATTTTTTCAGTAGCAATTATTGTAATACCAACAAAGAATCTAAGAAATTCTATGTTTTAAAGGAGTAAAACATGCATTAAAAATATTTATCCTTATTAGTCCAAGGAAATGTTGTTTAAGTATTTTCCTGCCAAGTCACTTCCCCGCTTATGAAATACTACTTTATAAAGAGAAAATGTTCTGCCTCTCTGTTAATTCTTTGCTTTCAATCCCAATACAGTTCATGCCATGAAGTTTGGTGAACATCTACTAGACAATGAAATTTGCAACTTTGGAAAGTTCCTTTCACCATGAAGAAGGTGGCTGAGGAGAAGAACAAGCCAAGTAAGAGAGATACATATATATATATAAACCAGCTAGTTTGTAACCTGATTAATGGAAGGCAAGTTGCTCAATCACCATTAATATCCTGCTTATTATCCACAACTGCTGCCTCTTACCTGCTAGGGAAACCATTAAATCAATGGGAGGGAAGAGCACACATTATTGTGGTAGGGAGATGCAGGACATATAAATCCACAAAACTGTAGGAAACAAGTTTCCCTTATCAAATCATGTTCTATAATCCTCAAAAAGCAAAATGAGAAGCCAAGGAAGTGGCCTGATCAGGCTAAGACATCCTACAGGGCTGAATGTGGAAACACCATGGCTCAGTTCAGAAAGCAGAATGATTTTTCCACTCCATCTCACCTCAGAACAAGGAGAGATCCAAATACATTGAGAAGGATTCTCCAGAATCCTGGAGATTTAACATAATATACAGTTTCCTGTACAAGCTCATGAATGCTCTTAACAGAAAACCCATTTCATTTAGATCATCATCTTGGAATCAGAAAAGAAACATTATTGGTTTAACACATGAAGAGTAGGCTTTTAAAGAGATTTACAACACAAGGAGCAGACCACCAGCTTTACCTGCAAGTAGGCAGGAAAGGTTTCTTCGAGTTTATTTTTCTTTTTCCTGTAACGCTTTTTGATTTTCTCAGTACTTTCAGAAGCTGGGGTAGACTCCTCAACTGGAGTGTCTGGCAGCTGCTCTGTCCAACCTACAAAGGAACATCAGGGCACAAGTAAATAAAACACTCAGTATTTTGCTCTAAAGGTACAGTGGCAGCACAGCTGGCTACCTTTGGGTGCGTGGCTTGCTGCACATCACTCCAGATGCATTCCAAAGGTGGCTTTTATCCAGCTGTGAACTGCCCTGACCACCCAGGCTCTGGCAGCAGGACATGCCAGATGTGACACCAGCCACATCACTGCTGTAGCTCCCAGGTACACACAGACCTTTAACTTCTGCATCCCCAGGCAACCTAAGAATTTGCCAATTTGACAGAAATTATAGGTGCTGTTCAACCAGATATTTGAAAAGACAATTCCACTGAAGAAGTACCTCCAGTGTCATCAATGCTGAGTTACACATTAACCACCTTGCATTTCACACACTATTTTTTCTCAAATTAGAAGTAAAAAACTTATTTTTTTAAAATTTGAGAAAGAACTATCATATAAATAATGAACAGCCTAGAAAAAGAAATCTATAAAGAAGCCCTTCAAGAAAAATTACACATTTATTCAGCTGTCATATTTCAAAGTGGCACTGCTTTTTCTAATAAACACAAAAGCACACAGTGCTCATCAATCATTCAGTATTTTATTACAACAGAGCAAGAAAAACACTGCAGGTAATGCAGAACTTTTCAAGTTCTGCTACTTCTGTCTTGCCAAAGCAAATTACATGAAGTTAAGGACTCTGGCAAGTTATTTAAGAAACTGTATTATCATGGTAATAAAATCAGCTCTGCTTTGTACTGCAGTGATCTTCTGTTGGATATCCAGAGGACCATGAGTGGAATGAGGTTCACCAACACTGTGACCTCTGCACTGTCTGAGCTGGAGGCTTTATAGAGAAAAGGAGTGGATGTGACAAGGGTGCAAAAAATCCTGGTAAAGCTGATGAGTACTGGCCACTGAGAAGCAGGCTCTTGGCAAGCTATGATTTGTGTTTTTCTCAACTAGCAATTGTGCCTGAGCAGACAAAAAGAAGCTCCAACTTTCAACTGAAGAATACTTGTTTAAGAATATTCCTTTTTAACAATATGCATTGTAGTGTTACCCAGAATGGGGAATTAACTTTTTAGCCAATTCTTTTAAAACATTTTACTTAAAGGAGCAGACCCCTATGCAAATTAAAAGATGTAACACAAGATTTTCAGCACAACCTGAAATAAGGCAGTATGCTACACTGAAATATTATTTACAAAACAGAAACACAGCTGTAACACTAATATTGAAGAGAAAGCAAACACCATACCACGACTGGGAACTTAATCAGAATATCTGGCTGCACTGATAAAAGAAATGTTTATTGGCTTTATGAAGTAGTTCTACAAATGCAAGCACAGACAACACCTGAATGTTAGATTTTAGTAATACTACCTCGATGGTGTAGCAAAGATCCAGTCTCCACCATGTTGTATAAATCTACAGAAAGAGACTGATCTGGCTCTACTAAAGGTAAAAAAAAAACAGTATCTAAACAGAAAGAAGAGAGTGACAGGAGAAATCTCAGGCCAGGGTCTTTAACTGGGGTGGTATCAGCCATTCTTTAGAAGCAGCTGCCTCCTTCTACTGACTTTCCAGTCTTTGAACTAAACATATTCCACATCTCCCCTGAATGATACCTCAAAATTCTCTAGATTAGTGTGAGCAACTCCAGATGGATGGAATAATTTAGCCTAATCACACACAGCAAGAAAGAGAAAAAGGCCCAGGAATAAAATCTGACTTCTTGTTAAGTGCCCAATCTACCGAGAACTGCAGTGTCAGAGGCATGAAAATGGCTCTGCCATGGGAAAAGGCACCCAACAAAGTCAAGGATTCCTCAGCCCTGGAAAAGGCAACACTGATGGGGAAATATGTATCTAGAAAATATTTCAAGAATGAATGATTTTTTTAAAAAAATCTTTCCTAACATTAAACATGAGGACAGCTTACAAAACTCTCAGATATCCAATATCTGGTTTACAATAAAAATAATTATTTTTTCATGCAACAATAACGTATCACTGAACTCTCTAATAAAGGATTTTCCAGAGCACAAACAGATTTATAAAAATTCATGAGACACACTCATGGAATATGAAATACTGCTGAGTATTAAAACTGATGGTCCAGAAAACACCCCTGGAACAGGGCTACATCTGGAGAAAGGTGTATCAGAAAGAGGATTGCTCTAAATCTCACATAATAATAATAATCATCATCATCATCATCACTATTTATCTCCTACAACAGCCTGCAATTCATTGTTTCAGTTTCTTTGTACATCATGGGCACTGTTGAAATTATGGCTATGCAGGAACGGGTGTTTTCAGTTGAAATAATAAAGCCATCATGACAAACATACATGCTGATGAGCTGTATTGCTTTTACTGCATTAAGCATGAACAAACATTTAACACCAAATTCCTGCACTCACCTTCATCTCTGCCAGGCAACTGTTCAGAAACAGATCCAGAGGAATCTTTCCTGGAGAGAGATCTTTTTGTCTTCCCCTGCCCTGTACGACTTCTCTGACGTACCATAAATCCACCAATACCTGAACAAGGAAACAAAAATTCAATGTATTGAATAAAAATAGTGTTTCATAGTACAAATGAGAGCCAAGATTACTCTGCAGGTCAAGGAGACTGCTGGATCTAAATGTCTAGGAATGAATCTGAGATACTTGAGGAGTTTTTATTTCAAATTTTACAAGACATTTCTGAATTTTTATGTCTGAGTGGGTACACATGGAATGAAAAATGATCAGAATTTCAGGACTGTAGAACATTCACAAGAAGTTCAAATCACCAAACCTGGCAACTTCCAGATGTTGGTTTTCCCCTCCCTTGGGCCAAACTGATGAGTTGCTGGAATTAGCTGTCAATCTACCAAATGAAACCTATTAAGGAACCTCAAAGGACCACAAAAAATCCTCTGCAAATAGCTCTAGAGAGCCCACCACTCCAAATGATGCCACCAGAGAAGCACATATCCCAAATAAAAAGATAATTAATCAACATCATAGTGGCCTGGAACTCCTGAATCCTTCACTGGAGAGTGACTGCAGAGTTCCTGCTCCTTTGCAGTTGGTGTGTATGTATCTAAATGTATCAGATACAGATCTATTTCATTTTCCAGAGGAATTGTTGGCTGCAGAAAATTAATGGATAACTAATGGATGTATTCTATGTGGATACAGCTCAACTGTTTGTGCACCAAAGACATACAGTTCATTAATTCAGTCAGGATAATTAAGAGTCAACTGCACAAAGAAATTAAAATAAATGAATTCATCCAGTAACTGAATTCATTAAAATTCACCTGTCAGAAGTAATTTGCAAATACCTGGTAAACTGCTCTCTTAAAATATTTCAGAAAACACACAAAATAACTGCAAAAAGTTGTCTGAAGTTCAGATATTTCCATATATATACACATACATAAAAACACTCCTTCACCAATTTCAGAAATACAGCACAATCTATCAAGTTAAGAATCAATAAAGCACAGATCTAAACTACTGCAAGCAACTGACAAGCACACTAAGAACAAGTGCACTGCTGACCAGTAACCTTTGGAAATGTGTTTTGGCAAAGAAGAAAAAAGGCAACTTTAAACAGAATAGGGAAAAAAAACCTACAGTCAACAATAAGCAATAGAATACTTCAGAATTTCATAGTGTTTTCCAATTTTTTTTTGTAATTATACAGAAAAAAATGAACAATGAACACACAGTGATCTAAGTTACTTTATCCTACCAGGTCTGTATGGTTTTCGCTTCCTTTTTTTAATCCCATCAGCTCCTTCAGCCACTTTGGTATCATCATCCACAGCTTCCCGTTCCGGGCTGGAATCTGATTTTCCATCACAATCCATAAGGTCACCTTCTGCAGAAAAGAGGCAATGGTAACTTTAACTGGAAAAGCAAAAGAAAATTATTTTTTCAAGAATTTCCACATCTGACTGTTTTATGAGAAACTGGCTGAGAATGACAGATTTTTCAAAAGGGTGACAGATAATCATAATCCCTGGACATTTTTGGGAAACCCATCCTATCTATACACACATTTCCTATGAGATGATGTTTAGACAAAACCAGCAAATAAACGCTGTAATTAGTATATGTAAATCAGAGAAAGTTTTTGGTACCTCCTTCGGAAACTTGTGCTGTCTAAGTGTCTGAGCAATCTCTAGCTATTCCATCAAGGAATACAGATCCAATTTACCAAGATAAACCTGCTTTTCTTCACTGTCCTCCTCAGTTTTCTTTCACAGGGCTTTTTTTTTATTGAGAAGACACTCAAAAACTGCAGCCTGCGCTTGGAAGGTAAAGTGTAATGACTTTTAGTGTAGTGGGTTCATGACATGAAGCTGTGTGACTGACTGAAAGCACATTGATCTATGAAGAGGAATTTGATTTATATAATACAAAATTCAGCCCAAAGGAATTACACAGCCTTGAAGATGAAGACTATAGTTCAAAGTCAGAGTTTATATTCTGTGGGAAAGCAGGGTAGAAACAGATATAAAGTATGTTGACATTAAGAAGCCTTTGGTGTTGAAGAGAGAGGGAACGCATTCTTCTTGATATCCCCTAACAGACTTTGCATCTTCATTTTATCATAAACTTTCTGAAATTTTAAATATGCTCTCACCCCTGGAAAGATACAGGAATTCTCATGTTCTGCTCTGGATACAGGTGTATAATTCTAGATGGAGTAAAACCCCATGCAGTTGTAAGAGGGAGAAATATTGTTATAACAGAGCTGGACTGTTTCATACCATTTTTGTTGTAGCAGAACTGCAACCCTCACTCCTCCACAGGCTACGTCATGGCCTAGACTTTCCCACTGATAAAGACCTCACTGAGTTCTACCAACAAAGCCAGTGGATGGCAAGGGCCACCAAGCTGAAGCTCCCAAAGCAAACTCAACTTCCAAGTGGACTCTAAAATGTAGAAGACCCAATGAAATCTGAACCTGATGCAACCCTACAGACGAGATGGTAATGAAATTCCATGAGCTCAATTTTCTCAGATAAAGCCTCTTTTTTCCACCTGGAACATCAAGAAATCAAGATCAGGGTTTTTTCCTTTTCCCCTGGGATTACTACACTGTGTTACTCCAATCAAAGCCCTGGCACAGCTTTATTCATGCTGATACTCATATAAAAATTACAGATATTTGGAGACAGACACTCATCCCCTCTCCAGAGTAGAGGCCTATACACCCAGAGCTTCAAGGAAATCCAACCCATCTCCCATATACTCACTGTGCTGTTACCATCACACACATGAATGTGCTTTATCTCTCAAAAAGGCAAGAAAAGGTGATCAGAACTGAAATTGAAGTTGTGGACACTCTGACTCTCCCTTTCATACCCTGCTATTACATCTATATATTCTGTTATCTACTTGAAAAGACCTACCACTTATAGAAGCCAACAAGCAGATAAAGAAGTCAGAAAAAGTCATATAGAAAACAGACACACATTTTTTAAAGTAAAGATTATTAACCACTGAAGGAGAACAAGGGAAGTGACTAGCTGCCTCCAAATTCAAAAGCATTTTTTGCTTTCAAAAAACCCAGCTGATGGAGAATATGAAAATATGAGATGAAATTTCAGAGTCCATGTAATGCTAGGATGATGTACCAAACCCTGTGAAAACTGAAAGACATGAAAGAAAAACAAACTGTTTAAAAGGTTATAAAGAAATAAAAGGAAGCTATTTTTAGTAAAGAATAGTTCTAGTCAACAACAGAGGGTAAGAATGTGCTCATCAAACAATAGAACCATACTTCTATCAACAAGTTAACACTGAAACTTCACCGATGGCTGAACTACCCAGCTACTTATGAGAAGGCAGTGTTACAGTAACAGAATTGTGGGGAGGTGGGGGTGCCTGTGTGCCTCAGTTTCTCTCCAAAGAGACAGCTACATGACCAATGCAATGACTTTCTCACCTGCCACTGGAAGGAGCCTTGTCCCAGGCCATGGATTAACACCTCTTGTGCCATCACCCTTCTCAGCATGCACAGGCAGACCACGGCAAGGACAATGGTGCTGCACCATGCAAGCGTTAGCCCAGATCACTGACTGTCACCTTACTTCTTTCACAAAAGAAAAATAATCTCAGCAAAGAACTACTCCACTTTCCCACTTGATTTTAACACCAGCCTCTCAGTGACACAGATGTTGCTTTGCTGAGCCAACACTTGTGAACAGTTTGCACTGAATTTGAGTACACTTGTACTCAGTGAGTGTGCCACGTTTCCCACAGGTAACCCAAAGATTAGACAAAAAATCATCTCCTATTTCCATTGCTGGCAGCCCTAGAAAGGTGAGTTTCCTATAGGATGGATGACCCATAAACAGAACAACGAGGAAAATTCCTGAAATGGACAACAACAAGCCATGACTACTGTTCAAGAAATTTCCATAAAACATTCTATACAGAACACAGGAGTATCAGTGTAACAAAAACTCCCAGGGCTATTTGCAATACACACAGGTACTGCAACACTCCAAGCTACAAGACATGCCAAAAGTAGACTGCTACCTCTACTGTCATCCATCTCCCCATCTCTTGAGTGTTCTGACTGGGCATCTGGGGGTGTCTGAAGCACAGCCACACTGTTCTGATTTATAATCTTCAGTTTAAGCTTTGGTTTCGTCCGTTTTCTTCTCGGTACTGTAACAGTGAGGCTCTGTAACTGAGACATGCCGGATTCTGTCAAGCAGACTCCATCCTGGGTGTATGTCTTCGGTGGGTCTATAAAAGTTGAATGAATCATAACAGCAATATAAAACTCTTTTAATTTACAAGTCTTCCATTTTTTAGGAATAGCACTTACAAGAGTTAATAATCCACAAGTATGGAGCTGACCCGTGAGTGAAGAAATTGGAATAAATAAACCAGAGATATCAGACACTGTCTTACACATTACAATTACAGCTTTATGATTTAGAGTCTGATGTCAAATCCAGCCATAATCCATTACATTGCTATGAAACAACATATCAAGGACTCATTAGAAAGAACAATTTGATTATGGAAACTGGTGCCTTGCAGGATATTTCTGTATTACTGGCACCCACAGAAAACTGTGCAAGTCATACTTGGGGTCCTTGTTGCTTATCAGCCAAGGCCCCCATCCAGCCCTCAGCACTTTACCTTCATCTTATTAATAACCTTAAACCTCCAAGAACTCCTGGTAACTCAGAGAAGTTATCAGCCCTATTTTATAGGTAGACAGAAAATCCAAGTTGCATCAAGTGAGCTGCTCAAGATCAAAAAGGAAATTGTGGGTAGAACCCAAGTCTCCCAAGACCTGCAAGACTGCTTCCTCCTCAAGCTGTTAAATGACAATTGAGTCCACTGATAAGCTCTAATATTCTTTAATTCACCGTGCAGAAAGGCCCTGCCACCTGTGCTGAGGCCCTGCAAGTGGAAGATTGGGAACTTTCAGGGAATTGCCAAAAAATGAAGAGGCTGCAATGATGCTTCAGATCTCTGGAGCCAATTAAATCACGATTTGATAACACAGCTTTTGAAAACATACAAATAATATTTGTTCCATTTAACCAAAAACATTTTGTCATGTAACATCTGACAATACAGCTGGTTCTGAACAAATTCTTCCCACTTGACTGCCTTCTTACACTGAACTTGAAAGGTGCGTGTGTTTCAAAAACATCTCACACTCTTTTTCAGACTGAATATTTGAGGGGAGAACTTTCTCTCAGGTGTCAAATAGAAAAAAAGTCTGATGTGATGGAAGCTGTCCTAACATGATGGAAGCTGCTGGGTGCTATCACTGTAAAGACTGACTTGTGAGTAGGCTTGTCAGGATTATAAATTCCTAGCACAAACGAGACAAATACAGAAAAGCTGCATCCTCCTAACAGCTCAAGCCTGTAAACATTTGTGTACATGCTTGACTCAGGCACACTGTGTTATCACCACTGATATTAAGGCAAGCAACTAAGACTGTAGGATCAAAGCATAATTTAAAGTAATTATTATAGTGCAGGTATGGCAGGCAAGAGAGAAGAAAAAAGAGAGAATGAGAAAAAAAATAGAAAGCATGCTGTGGTAACTGAAGGATAGTTAATGTTGTGTGTTACAAAACCACAGGAAAAGGAATTTTTGTCTCATGTAAAAATATACCCTTAAAATATTCTAAATGATCAGATATTAAGCATTTCCATTCTTTACCTAGTTCTTTTGATTTTGAAATAATCTGAGCTCCAACTGATGAATCACAACAGTCCAAAGAAGGCACTGAAAAATATAAGGAAAATAATTTCAACTTTTAAAAATGGTGACTTGATTTAAATTGAAACTATTAATTTTCCTTCAAGCAGTTCCATTAAACTCCCTAATTTATACTGTTTGCAATCATTTACTTGCACCTTTAAAATGAAGTGCTTTTCACTGTCACAGATGTGACTACAAAAGAAGCCTGATACTAACTGAAGTTCTTCAATTTCCTAAAGCCAAGAATGGCACTGGAATAGCACTGAACTCAATGGGAAATTACCTCCTTCTACTGGACCAAGGGCAAATAAATACACTGAGTCTTTTGGGTTGGAAAGCAACCTCTACATTAGTCATGATGTTCAGGTTTTGCTGCCCTAATAATTAAAACTGTGAGGGTTTTGTGAAGTGGGTATTGATCAGTATTTCCCCAAGGAGGGGCCAGCACACTCCAAGAGCTTTGCACACAAGGTTCTCACTGTGTCTGTGCTGTCAGGCCTCTTACACAGCACTTGGAGAAGGCTGAGGTATTGAGAACAGGTAACACAGGAACTGTTGAAGTTAGATAGGGCAATTCTTATTCCAGATAAGAGTATTGATAAATAGAACAGCAGAAACTCAACTTAAAAACTTTGTGTGCTACAAGGCAGCAGTGAAACAGTGTGACTGAAAAAATAATAATCAAAATGTCCTTCAACACAAGGCTACTTTTGCAGTGGGCAGAAATGCTCTTCCCTTTTAAGCCTTAACTACTTAATTGCAATCATGCTTCACTCACCCATGATGTGTAGACTAAACTTTTAATATTAGTAGTGACTTCACAGAGATTACGTAGACAGAGCAGTAAAGTGAAAATTAGCAGCTCCTATCTCACAAACACCAAACTAGAATCAGAAAACCTGTTAGTCAGGCACAGTTAGCATTACCACAGAGACAAGTTTATCCACACTTGTTTCTGGTCTAAAAATCTTATTCTGCTGAATTTAGGACTCAAGATAACATCTGGACTATTTCCTCTGTGCCTGTCACACAAGATGAGACCCCTGAGGCAGAGAACCCGGGGGGGGCTCTGTGTGTCACATCAACCATGACACGTGTGCTGCTGTTCCCACCTCACAACACACCATGGGAGCCAGGACAAGATGGGAAAAAGCACAAAAGCTTCCAAGTAACACTTAAAATGAGTATGCAACATACAGAATGTTTTCTAGCATATAAACAAATTCAAAGAAAGTGCAAATCTGTCTTCAAAAAGCACTGTCTACAGTGCTTTGAAAGTTTTATGTAATGTACAACTAATGCACAGGGTATAACCTACAGAAAACCAGTATTTCATGGAATTAGTAAATAAAGGAGCCTATGAGAACTACGGAAAAACTGAACTCAACAGTGGAGAGAAAGACAAGGAAGAAAATAAACTGAAAATGACATTTGAAAGAGACATGAAGCTGAAAAGAAACAAAAAACAGGGGACAAGCGGCGGAAAGGAAGATACTCAAAACACTGAACTGAAAAAACAGAATATAGGCAGATTGTAAAAACTATTCGAAGGAGAATAAGACATCATCTGTTCATTTAATTTCTTATAATTTGCAAGATGGTTTTAAGACTGAAGTAGCAATTATTGAATTGGAATCTAAGGTAAACAAGAAAACCAGAAAGGCAGTTTTGAACAGAAATTTGAAATTCTTAATTTAAAAGTCAAACAACAGAGAGATCTTCTCATCCAGTCAGATTGAACAATTTTAGCTCTGGAGACTGAATAGAGTTGAAAGGCTCAAATAAACAAGCTGATAGTGACAGAGGTGAGGCCTTCAGAGACCCACTCACAAAAACTGCACGAACAAACAGTGTTTGAAGACAGTATCAAACAGACTTCCAGAAAAGGAACTAATTAGAGAGCAGATTAAGGATTACAATCAATAAAATGGACAGCAGAAAAGTACAGTACTGTTAAAGAAAGCTTACCCAAAGGAAAAAAAAAATTAAAATGGAAAAAAAATAGTGCTTTCTGAGGCATTCAGCTGAATTTTAACCAAAATTGCTAACTTATCTGCAAAAGGGTTTAAACGTGCTGAATATTGTACAGCATTTAGTAGCCTCAGCTGAAAGCAAATAATTGCACAGAATACAATGATGAGAAAAGAAAGCAGAGCTCATTTTTAAGGCTATTATAGAAAAGAAAAATTCTATGAAAAAATGAAACCAGCATATGGGACAGAGTGGAATGGTTAATGTAGAAATACAGCACCAACAGAGCACTCTTTATTGGGTGCCTGCATAACTGTGTCAATGACACAGGGATTTTTTTTTTTGGTACATGCAGTAACACAAGAACATTAGAGCTGACATAGTAAATGTGCCAAATAATAAAAAAAATCATAAGTTAATTTTTTAACACATAGTATTATGTTGGGTTAGTATCTTGTAAAGTATATAGAATTAAATTTCAGAACGAAGAAAAATTTACATCAGTTTAATGAAAATGATACAACAGAGACTGCCAGCCACAATGTGTCTCAGTGGCAGTATCAGGTACCCCTGGACAGGGGTAAGTGATACCAAATCCTCACTGCCTCCACGAGCATGTTTACTTGAGCCCCAGGAGGAATAACTGCACACAGGCAGCTTCAGAAACTGCAACCAGATCAGTTCTAACTGCTTAAAGAAAAACAGGCAGAGCTCTGCATCCTGCAGAGGAACAAAAACAGCACCAAGGGAGGAGGAAGCTGAAGTCTGGATGGAGACAGGATGGGAGTAAAGTGAGGAGGGATGAAATTTGCAGATGGGGCATATGACATGCAAGGGCAAATGACACAAAGGCAGAACTGCTGAGTAGATGGTCAAGAACTGCTTGTCCAGAAGTGGATGTGGATGAGAGACTCACACCCCCCTCCTGAATGTGCAGGAATTACAGCACAGGGGAAAAGCTGCTACTACCTAATGCACCTGCCTAGCATCTAGTCATGAGAATTTCTAAATTTCTCTACAGGACACAGCAATATGCTGGGGGACATTTGTTATAACTTGAGACAGTACTAAAAGGAACCTGATAAAATAGTGATCAGTGATGGTTATTTCACAACAACCTAGAAATGAAAGTCTCTGGTACACTATGCTGGAGCAAATCTTACACCATTCTGGATTTTGATATTTATGTAGGTTCAAGAAGAAAAACACTATCTTTTATTTCTGTTTCCTGAAGAAGATGACTTTTTAAGAATATCAGGTATGATGAGATAGGGAAGAGCTCTTACAAATTAAAAAAAAAATTTCCACTTTCTGAAGAAAGAAAAATGAAAGCTCCTTTTCAATACCTACACACAAGAACCACTTACTCTTCACCAAGGACACACCTGCAATGTTTTGTTTCTTTATTAGGTTGAGGGGCTCTTGTTTCTTCTAGAAAGAAAGTGGTTAAAAACCCTGTAATAATACTTTCCACACATCTATGATACATCAAATGGAAAGGGCAAGAACCATCCCAGTAAGAATCCCACAATATGATACATTTTTAGATGCTTTCTACTGCTAACTGACATTTATTTCCCTAAATTTATCAAACATTAGTTCTTCTTTGAAACAAAAAATTACAGAAAATTTCCAGAGAAGTTTTAGAAGAATTCGAAACATTTGAAAGACCGAAACAATGAAAGACCGAAACATTTCATATAAAAGTACATGCAGGCATTTCTATCCACATGCATCCAAGGACATATTCAGACATGCAACTGTGCAAATGTACACGTGTTAGAGAGGTTTTAATACTGAGTCAAAACAGGAAAGAATAAGCTGAAAAACTTGTCCTACAAAAAAATGAAAAAAAAACCTGCAAAGAAAACTTGGGAACTCCCAAGGGACTGGTTCCTATTCCTTGGAATCCAAACCTAAGCAACATGACTTCACTGAGGTGTGCAGGAAGGACTAACTCGGGGGCCAGCTTCTGCCTGGAAGTGAAACACCTCTTGTGAAGCTGTTCCATCTCACACATCAAGGGCTTTAATTATCTCTACAAGGTAGTTCTGCCAGCTCCAAAGAGAAAGGAAGAAGTATTTCTTACTTGGATCTTTTTGCTTTAATACTCAAAGCTTATTATAAAAATACACAAAAGTCTGTGTTGTATCTGCAAGTTTCTTGCTTTTTCCACTTAAAAAACCACTTTCCTTTTGAATTTTTGAAAGCAGATCTTTACAATGAAGTGACTTGCAGAAATACAGAAGCATTAGTCATTTTTCTATTAGTGATAAAAATAGGTTCCTTGGAAGTGTTCCAGCAGGGAGTATATAAACCTCCAAGGTCAGGTCAGTAAGTTACAATTACTGCTGTGATGAGGACATCACAGTGTTAAGGGACATTAGATGCTCTATTGAACTTTTCTTGGCAGACCTCTCAAGCCTCACAAGATCTTCCATCTTGATCAGGAAAACCAATCTTACTGACAACTTCTTGGTGGATATGAATTTTTCTTGAAACATTTGCTTAGTTCTTTTACCTTCCTTCTACTGTTCTCTTGTGATACCTCAATGAAGGGGTAATATGAACACTTCCATGTGCTTATGCTAAAAATGGGAATAGGTGTCAATGTTAAAGGAGCTGACTGAAGCAGCAACTTCCCTGAGCTGACATGCAGGGAAAACAGACCTGGGCTATCACCCTTGCAGCAAGACTAAAATATAAGACTATAAATCATGTCACAGGCCAACCTAACTGCTGACAGGCCACTCACAGGAACATTAACCAGCAACATCCCATGGAACCAGATGCTGTAAATGTGCTTAAAGTGCAGTAACCTCAGCTCCTGAAGTGCCACTGCTACAGAACTGTGATACAGACCAGCAAGGCTGTCAGTATCCAAGTCCAGAGAAGTGCCAAGTTCACCAGAAGGAATTACACATTTTAATTAATAAGGAAGTGATAAGTCCCAAACAAAGAAGTATGGCCAATTCTTTTCGAGATTGCAGCTAGGGAGGGAAGCATTGGTCTTGAATACTGGGAGAGCTGAGGAAAAGGCATTAGGAAAAAATGAAGGAGGATGGGAAAAATGCTTACACAGACTGTTGTTACAGCTACTCAGATAGCCTCAAAGCATCAAAATACACAAACTTTTTCTGCTCAGAAATAATTTTCTGATTCTTCTGCAGATGTAACTTTAGAGAAATGGGCTTTTTACCTTCCACTTGACAAAGTGAGTTGCCTCTGACCCCTTCACTACCAAATACTCTTAGCAGTTTATCCCTTCTTCAATACCTCTACCTAGAATGCCCATGAGGTTTCCTCTGGCCTAAATCACTTGAGGGTTTCAAAAGAGCCTAAGACACTTCCACAAGAGCCCTAAAAACAAACACCAAAAAAAAAAAAAAAAATTTTA
>VZRH01008208.1:857319-926636 GCA_013397555.1 Urocynchramus pylzowi
AAACAAACCCCAAAAAAAAAAAAAAAAATTTTACTTCTACCACGAGCCAAACCTCCATCAGAGCACAGAACACATTGCCAAACCTATTTACTGCAGTGTGCAATCCTGCCATTGGTTTCGATCGTCTTCTTACCGTTCGTTGGTGGAATGTATGGCCTACAAATGGTACAGTCAAAACCCATATCAGCTATGTTTTCCACTTCCTCCTCTGTGTTTAAGTTCTGACAGATTGCATGCATCCATCTAGAAATTAAGTGGGGGAAAAAATACAATTTAAAGGAAATAGGTGGTGTTTTAGGAGACCCAAGTATCAGTCTATGGTCCAAGTAAATGGGAAATAGTTGTTCAGTTTGAATTCTTTTAGGGAGAAATCACAGAATCAGGTTTTCCATACACAGTTTTCCCCTACAGTGGTGTGTGTTACATCCTGTATATGGAGCAGCAGATCTACTATTTCTCCACAGGAAGGAACTCTGTGTAAAACAATCTCCCAAGTATGTTTTTGTATGGTAATTTTCTCCCCATATTGCAATAATTTTAATTACTTTATACAACGTAATCTAGATTCACCTTCACAACAATAGTCTCGTGAAGTAAATTAATTTTAATTTTAAAGGGCAGGGGGGAAGAGGCACAGAGTGATTAATTAATTTGCCCAGGGTCTGACAGTTAAGTCTGTGGTACAACTAGGAGACTTCTGAGATACAGTAATCCAGTGTTCTTTACCACATGACCATTTCCTTCATCTCTGCGCTTTTACATTAGGGGGAAAAAATTAAAATAAGACCTGAACAGGAAAAACATGTGAAATATTAGAAATCCTTACCGATCACACTGCCTACACTGAATTATGAGCTCCTCATCCCTGTACGTGCGGTAGCAGATTGGGCAGGTGGACAAACTTGCACAGGGAGCACACTGTGTGTAATTGTTTTGCCATTCACATCTTAAACCTGGAGAAGTTGCTCCACAGTGTCTGCACCAAACACACCTACAGAACAGACAAAAAGATTTATTACTGTCAGTTCACAGGAAGATGATTTAGTGGCTTTAAATCTCTTCCACTTAGAAAGAGGTGAGTAATTAAGTTTTAACTTAACAAAATGTTTAACCACAAATGTTTAACAACATTTTTTGTACTTTTTAAAGGAAGTTCCTAATTAATAATTCCCTTACAACTGCAAAAGCAGGCAGATGGGTTCTTGTAACAGCTCAACAGGTCAAAGGAGTTCCTGCTTCCAGATGCCATTCACTTTGAGACCTGGAGACTTAACCATGTGAGAGGTCTGGTCTGTGTTTCACCCAAATAAAATAAATTGTTTTCACAGGGTTTTATGTTGAGAACGCTAGGGTGAAGCACCCATTCATCTTTCCAAGAACACTGGAATAATTACAATGAATGTAAATTGGAAAATTTTTTTGCTATGAGTTTCAGAAGAGAAATTTTGTCTATTTCTGCTTAAGTGGTTTGCTGTATGAAGAAGCCGTTCTTAGAGGAGGGAAGGGTTTCCCGTATACACTGATGACTGAATGAAACAACTCAAAAGCATTTTGTTGGCTTTGTTTAATACACCTGACTTAGACACAATCAAAACCTTGTTACAATTCAACTGACATTACAAATACCAATGACAGAGAGAAGCAGAAGAGGCCAGCAGCCAGCACCTCTGACCCCAGGCCCAAACACACCATTTGCACTTCCAGCCTCCCTTTGGCACAGTCTGCAGGGGTGGGTCCAGGCAGTAGGTGTGGTAGCTGATGTCGCAGTCGTCGCACAGCAGGAGTCTCCCTGGATCTGTGGCTTTCCCACAGGCTTCACACACTGTGCACTCCAGGCACCTCCAACCTTTGCTAAGTACCACTTTAGTAATCTGAAAAATGCAGGGTGAGGATTAGTTGAAAATGGCTCAGTGAAGTGTGATCAGTGTATAAATTAAGGTTTGGCTCGTGGAGCTCAGGACGCTCTTCTGGGCACAGCACCCACATCTCAAGGAGCTCTTTATCAATTAAGACTTTCTGAAGCTTCAATGAACAGGCATGGATTAAACAAAGAAACTGTCCTCCCTTCGACTCTTTAAAAACAGGCACAGTGTTTCCCTTTTTAAGTCACCTGGGACTTCACCTGACTGCCAGGACTTTTCAAATACCATGGAAAGTGGTGTGGCAGCTGCATCAGCCAATTCCCCCAGGACTCTGGGATGCATCTTGTCAGGTCCCAGAGATTTGTGTACATTCTGGTTCCTCAAGAGGTCCCAAATCTTATCCTCTCATGTCATGATGTGATCAAAGTGCTGGAGTTTTAGTCATGTGAAGCAAACAGCTAACTTACTGCAATTAATATATAATATAAGAGTAGTATATAAACAAAAAGTCAAATTATAATTGCATGAAATACGCATATGGCATTTTGTAAAGTATGTGCAAAATAAAGTTTTTTGACATGTTTAGAAAAAATCCCACTTTTACACAGATATACTTACATCACAACCAATGAAAAGTGTACAGTGTATATACTGCAGTAAATAGCTTATTTTGTGCTTGCTAGGTCATTTCACAGCATTCAAATTTAATTTTCACACATTCTCTCCTAGACTAATGAATGTAAAATGTATTAATTAACCACTCCAACTGCTGTCAATTCTGACAGCCAACAGGCAAATTGAATCAACTAAACCTTATGCCCCAAGTAAATGAAGATGCAGTGTAATTTTTTCTTTGTTTTTAATTCTGCTTGTATCTAGGTTTAAAACTTGTATCTCAAACTGTTATTTTAACAACTGCTGGATAATCAGCGCTATTTATGGTCGTGAAATTACAAAAAGGTTAATTTCTCTTGAGGCTATGCATACTATAAAATGACATTTAATTAAAGTCTTTCATAAGTCGCATACAAATAATGGTCACATTAGCTGATGAATATCTAACAAGTTAATGACTCCCCTAATTACCACAAAACTCAAGACAGCATGGTGCTATTAAAGTACAATATGAAAACAGTGCAATCAAGTCATTTTTGTGTGTAACAATAGCACTCACCTTAATACTGACACAGTAGGGGTGGTAACACTGCCCACACTGGGAACAGGCCAGCAACCGGCCCTCAGCACCTTGGCCAAAACTCCCACAAACCACACACATATCCTGCAAGGACACACAAGAGCAGACTCTCAACACGTGCCAGACACTACGTTCTGCAAACATGTAACTGGAAAATCCAACTAGCTTGCTGTATAATTTAACTCCTAATAAAGACATTCATTCACTTTTTTCTAATTAAGAGCAGAGAAACAAAATGAAAAATCATAACTGTTATCCTAACCTGATGGAGAGTGAACTTGTCACTGTTAGAGAAGAGGACAACTGTATTGTGCATCGAGTTTTCTTCTTCATCTTTATTAGATGAAATATCCATGGTTGTGACCTATTAAAAAACCACAAAATATAAATAGCAAGCACATCACATTTTCTAAGACATGAGACAAAATGAAACATTCTCTAAATAAGAGTTTTGCAAATATTCATGCAGTTTCAACTTTCATAAAAAGCTACCTCCATCAGAAATTACTGCATTAATTCACATTTTCTCATCATCAGTATTATAGTTTTACACATATATTCTCTTCCTTTCCTTTTTTCATCTTCACATATTATCCCATTACACTTCCAAATGGAAATGGAAAGAAAGACATAGTCTAAGAAAAAAATCACTAAGCAGAAATTGTCATACTGTGCCCAGTCTGCTCTGTTCCCTGCATGTAAACACTGAAGTTCTTTTTATCAAAAAGTTAATTGCAGTGACAGACTTTTGAATATTAATTCAAAAAGCAACTGCACAAATGTAGTTTGTCCCATATTGCCTAAAATGAAGTTTAGCTAATGTTCCAAGTATGTTAGAGGAATAAGCAAGAGCTCTTAAGTTACTTGCTGCAAGCAGTTTATGAGGCTTGTCTATCTTTACCATAAAAACTTGCACTGAACTTGAAACAGCTGTTTTGATCTCAATCCATCAGTTCTTTCTCTAGTGTCATTTTTCATCAAGTGAGTTTTATTCTGACCTGCCCTTTACCAATTCAGCATATTCATGTACAACTTCTCAGGAAGAGAAACACCAAAGAAAGATTTCAACTGTGTTCTGACTTTCATGTGAATCTTGCAATACAGAATTTGCTGTCCAATAGGCCCAACTATTATCTCTGAACCAGGAATATAAGGGCACACATTTCCAAACAAAAGATTAAATGCATGCTAGAGAAATGTAACTTTGTTTTACCAGCTGTTCCAATCATATATATGTGGATTATTTTAAATACAGTGCAAGTCCTCCACAGATAAGTTTTGTTTAAATAATAATTTAAATATTTTACAAATCCAAATGTAACTATAGGGACAAATGGAAATACCATAATATCAACTAGAGGAATCCCTCTGATACACAGTTGCTGAAACTCAGCATTTACTAAGAAACAGCTAAAAAGGGAATATATTCTTTATGTGTTTTGATTACCAAATATTTGAGAGCACTGCAGCTGTAACTAACCAGTTAACTCCAAAGCACCTGAACACCTTGATACCTTCAGGGACAACATTTCCCTTACCTACTTTTCACAGGTTTCACAAAGTTCTTGTAATTGCACATGCAAAAGAGCAGAATTTAAAGGACTGAATGACTGCAATGTAGGTGTTTGCTGAACCCCATCACTGACCCTCCATGGGTCAACCTGTAATCACCTTCTTCCCCATTCCCAAGATATACCAAGGTACTTCCACATCTGTGTGGCTGTCCACTGATCCCATGCTGAGTAAGAATTATTTTGTGCAAATTGATTGAAAATACACTCATTTCAAACATTTATCTGGAAAAAGGCTGATGTCTTGGTATTGCTAACTTCATCTACCCTACCAAAAGGCAGCCACATGTCTGGAACTCTGGAGCTGCCTTCGATGTGATCACTCAAAGGATCAAATTTCTGTAGGAAATGGTGGCAAGTGATGCCCATTTTGTATTTATAGCAAGTTACCTAAATCACTCTCCTCTGATCAATTAGAAAAACTTTTAGAAGTTTGATCTATAAACCCCAGCTTCTCTTGAAGTACAGATTTGTGCTCTGTAACACCAAAATAATGATGTTCGTGCCTCCAGTTCATTAAGGTGCTGTGACTAGCCTAAGTGGAATTCATCCTGTATGTTTAAAATTACAAATTTGCTTATGAATCTTGACCATCCAATGCTTTAAAAGGGAAACGTTATAGAGATGATTGTTCCATTTTCAAATCATAAACACAGGAGTATTCCAAGATATTATTACACAGGCAGCAGAAATTGTGACAAACTCAAACAGATTACATGTAAGAACACAAAAACACAGCTCTAAAGAGAGTCTCAGGAATTACTGCATAAAGACATAAAAATGAGCAAGTGCCTCTCTGAACACAAGGAAGAGGATGTCTCTCAAAGTATGCAGGACTTGTTGGTAACCAAAATTTAAAAGGAACATTCAAATAGAACAAGGCCACAGTGGGGAAAAAAAGAGAATTGTTTTACAGTCCAGATTTCCACATTTTTCATACCAAAATCCCTCTTCTTATGAGGACCAGACTAGGGCTGTGTAGGATTTTCAAGTTTTAAAAATACTTCAAGTATTAAATAGCTAACTATCAACTATGGTGAGCAATCACTTGCTTACAATCACTTCAGTGCTCCTGAAGAGTAAGAGACAGCAAATATTATTTTCTCAAGGGTTTCTGGACAGAAGCTGTATACAGAATAGTAGATATCTGATCACAACAAAGAACTGAAAGTCACTGATATATCAATTCATTATAGAGTCAAGAAAGCTTTTATGGTAAATCATGATCTGTAAAGGCTCTCTGAAGGAGTCAGCAATTCTGGAGACAGGGAAATCTGATTGATGCAATTTACTTCACTGCCAAACTTTTGGCAAAGTCCTTCACCAAATCTACCTAAAAAAAGTTAAACTGAAGAGGAATGATCCCTATACTGACACAAGACACAAAATAAAGAGGGGATTAAATTATCAGTTTTGTATGTGGGAGAACACTAGTAGTTGAAATCTGACAGGCCTGCCTGCTAACAGGTGGTGGTGCTCAACACACTCATGTGCAATCTAAAAAATCAAGTGAGAAGCAAGGTGACAAAGCTTGCCAACAGGACTGGGATGTTCAGATAAAATCCAAACGACAAGTGTGAAGAACTGCACAAAAACTTCATAAAGCTGAGTGCTGGGCTATAAAATGGCAGATGGAAGTCCACAAAGTAAAGAAACTAACATGACAAAAGAACTGGTATTGATGATCAGAAATATGGAGTAGCTTCCCTACAAGGAACAACTCAAAATACTGGCATCCTCCATACCTGCAAGTCAAGAGTGGAAGGAAAAGGAGGAGAAATTATGGAGGTCTATAAAAACTGAGTGGCATGGATGGAGGAAGTGAATAAAAATTAGCTTTCCACTGTTTCTTCTTTAAGAGCACTGAGGGGCAAGCAGCTAATCCAGGAGGCAGCCACTTAAAACACAAGCTAAGTGAGTAGCTGCAGAACTGAAAAAGGATGACATGGTTTCCTTAAGTTTTTTTAAAGTAAATGGGCAGATTTATGAAAGCAAGCTCCAACACAGGCTGCCCAAGACAAAGACATCACCTCCTGTTCAGTAAAATCCCAGGCCAGAAACTGCTGAAATGTCTCCTCCTCTTCTGTTCTGCACTCTTGCACCATCACACAATCTAGAAGAACCTTTGCTCTGGTCTCCTAGGGCTGCTGTTACATTCTCATGCACAAACCCTGCTCTCTCCTTCTGGGTTGTTCCAGTCAGTGCTGCCTTTACCCAGCACGTAGTTCTGCACCCGAGGAAATGGAAGGAGTACTTTAAGACTCCCAACTGTTGTGTCTTCAAATGGCAAGAGCAGCACAGAATTGCCCCAGGCCCACTGAGCTGTAGTGTTCTAGTTCTTCATCACAAGCAGTAACAGCCAGGCTCCATCAAACACCCTTGGCTCTGTAAAGCTCATTGGTTTCTTATGCAGTATTTTATAACAAGAATTACAGCTGAATAAAACTGTTGTATTAATAGACTGCAATATGACTTTAAAAAAGATGTCCTTACCCCTGGAATGACCACAGCCCCAACTCCATTCTTCAGTTTTGATCTTCCTCTGCCACCTCTTCCTGACAGACCCGCTCCACGGGGTCTCCGCTTCCCGGGGAATCCTGATCCTCGGCCCTATTCAATGGAAGGGAACAATGTAAATGCAACCTCTCAAGTTCTTTTGTTACATGGAATTCAAACTTGTACAGTTCATCTAGAGAAAAACATAAGTAAAAAACACCCTCTGATTTCCAGTGAGTACAAGCACACCAGGGCATGGTCCTTAAATCTCTGCATAAATCTGTGTGAAATACCTTTAATTACTTACATGGCATAATATGATCACCTTTATCATCAGTGAGAAAGCAGCCAAAACCAGGAATGTTTATATTCTGCTCAGGAGTAACTGGAAATATGGATTTCCCCCACCAGCTACCCCCATCTCATTTGCAAAGTTTCCAAAACATATCTATTATTCTATGATTCATTTTTCTTTTCTCTTTGAACAGTCAGCCCAGACAGTCATGGGACTTTTACACAGGGTCTGGACACTTGATTACTGGTAATCATAGATGCTTTTCTTACACTAAGGATAATCAAGTGAAACCTGGAATTTATTAGGATTGAGTCCCACTCACAAAGCAAAGTGGGAGCTGGCTCCATGAAACTCCCTTAATTCAGCATAAACAGAGAGAGTTTTTTATATTAATTCTATCAATTACACTCAGATCAACATTGCCCATAATATCAAATTTTTCCTTCACAATCTCCATTTACAGACAGCTTCTCTTCTCCCTTCCTTATTTAAGATGCAGAGGCAGAGCTGCAATGTTGTGCTTTGGAGTATTGAGAGTGCTCAACTACAATTATCCTTGGGAGAGTAAGTATGTTTTTACTCATAATTACCTGTTATTCATAGTGACTTAAGTTTGAAATTTAGGGGTTTTTTTTCTTTTTTTAAAATTTCAAAATGAACGAAGTGCAAGAGGATTCCTAATTCTCCCTAATCCAAAGAGAAAAAGAACATACTCACATCCACAAATTCTAGCTGATATATCAGACATCTTTACAATGTGTCTCAAAGCCTCTAATCTGTGTAACTGATAATAATGGCATGTACTCAAATAAGCACCTTTCCTACAACAAAATAAGCACTGAGATTATTGCATTTCATATTTGTCAATAATCTCAGCTCCCAATACAGCCCAAGTATGGAGTACAGAGTATGGGGTATCCAAACATTTGCTGCAAAATACTTTTAATCCTAAGGCAAAACATTTGCTCTGTAAAACAACATTGATGGAAGCAACAAAGCTCTGTGGGGACTGTCACCAACAGACATGAAGGGTCTTTACTGATGGAGACAGGGGTTCCTTGGAAGCAAAGAACCACTGTGGGCTCAATATTCCCTACAGTATTTCTCAAATATTCCAACTCCTGGTTTAAAGTAGGTACTGAACTTTATGGTCATAATTGAAGGGAGAATTGAAGGATCCCAATGTTAAGATTTTTATTAACATCCATCTAATAAAGGAAAAAGAAATCAAATTTGACTCATATACCAAGTTAATGTAACACAATGATATTTGAGGAGTGAAAGGAAGGATGCTGCTGGAGGCTGAGGTGAAACAAAAAATGTCCTTAGATATCTATGGAGCTAATACATATGCACACATAGGACATACAATCATCATTTTTTTAACATGGAAACTCTTCTGACAAGTTTATTATTTTCTGTTTCAGAACAGGTGTCAGTATTGTTATTTTCACACAACTAGTAACAGGAATAAGCACATACTTACACCAATGTTAATGCTGAATATTAAGCTGAAAATTAATGCTTAAAGCAGCAAAAGCTAAGCTGATGTCAAATCAAAATAAAATTAGCATGAGAGTTAAAGTGAGATGAACTTAAATCATTGGGAAGCTACAGCTATTTGTCAGTTTCATAATTTAGCTTTTTTTTTGCCTTTACTTAAACCAAGTAATTCCACCTTAGTAACTTCAGGTGTTTTTAATAGTAAATGTCACTGTGGATACAAATTTTGGTCCATCTAATCAGGTAGGAAAGTTGCTGTTTATTCCCCCATCAGCTAAAAACGATGTCACTTTGAATCCACTCTGCAAGATTTCTCCACAGCAACAAATTCAAGCCATCCTTCAGATCTCTGCTCTTTTCCATGCCTGGCTTACCTTACTGCCAGTCTTAAAGACATTTTCCTTCTCAGGTAATTTATTTTGACAGCCATGTAAAGCCAACCACAAAAAGTGATGTACTCAACACACACAAAATTTGGGTAATACAAAGTATTCTTTGTCATTGGTAATCAAGGCAATGCCATCATAGTGTATGCTCTGGAAAGCTCACATCTTTTAACCTGAAGCTTCCAGAGCTTCAATAACTTTTAGAGATCTTGAACAGTAACAGAATGGAAGATTAATTAAGGTGTGAGAGACAGAATTTCATCACTAATCTCTACAGCAGAAAGATAGCAATGGATACATGAAAATAAATTCAAGTTATTTACCACTTTGATGCTCCAAATGGCACTGCCAGGAAGCTGTCTGGATTTAAAAATGTCCCGACCTTCTGAAATGTCTGGGGACCAGGAAGGTGGGCTGACTGTATTATTGGTACTCCAAGCCCCCTAGGACATGGTAGGTGAGAAAATAGATGTATAAAACTTTGCAACATAAAAAAAAAAAAAAATAAAGCAAAAAGCAAGCAACAAAAAAAAAAATCTGAAAAGCAAAGCACATGCAGGCATAGGCATTTCTACATTAACTTAAGTAGTCAATTAGTTCACCGAGTGAGTAGAAAGTGGGAAATTTTTAGGTTTTCACTGAAACATGCCCTAAAATCAATATTTACTTCCAACTGATGGTTAAGCAGAACAAAATGAGTTTTATAAACAAAGATTAATATAAATCTAAAGCAAGCAATCAAAACAACAAATTACACGTCTAAATTTTATTGCATCAGTGAAGAAGGCAGTAGTAGGAGGTGGTAACATCTCCTTTTATATTCCAAATCACATTTTGAAAGAACTGATGGCCTCAGTTGACTTTGAAGCTAAACTACCCCCAATCACAGCAACAACTAGTCTGAGAAGCACAGCAAACAAAAGGAATATGAATAAACCACTAGACAAAAGAAAAGGAAAATAGCCATGGTAATCAACAAAGCAGCTCATTCCTCCAAGTAAGCGACAAATAAACCATTATAAAAGCCTACCACTGATTTTTTTCACCCCAGTGTTTTCATGCTATGCTGTGATATCACATCTTAACATGTTATTACATACATGTAATAATATACATCCATATGTAAGCTCTTTTTAACTAATTATTATCCCTAATTATGTAGTTCCATCATGGTGAGATATTGTATGACTGTCACTAGAAATAAAGCAAAATGAGAAGAAAATGCTAATACAGCCAAGGAAAAAAATGCTGAGGCTCCTCATAGAAAGTAAACTCTGTGGAAGACTTTCTCAAGCACAGAAGAAAGACTGCAGGTGACAGACATCACAAATAACTTCACTGCCAATTTACACATTAGACTAATAAAGGACAGTACATTTTCCTAATTCTAAATTTGTGAGAGTAAAAAAATACTGAATACCAGGATGAGAATGGAACTGATGAAAAGTGCAGGTTTGCCTTCCCCAGAATGCCATTCAGTAGCATAATCCCAGGGCTGATATGGAACATCCTCATGAATACAAACAATCCCAACTATTCACAACAGCTCACAAGGGCAAGCCCAAACACAGTTACACCTTTGAATACTGGGATGTACAATAATAATAAATATCCAGGAAAACGAGATGGATCTGCAAAATGTGTTGGGTTTTTTTTCCCTTTCCTGAAATGCAATTTCTCCATCAAGAAAGTGTGGGAAATGAGTTTATTTGGAAACAGCTTCAACAACTCCATCAAAACATACATTCATCTTGAACTGTAAAGAGGTGTCTTGTTAACAGGTGCACTTACTGGAAACAGGGTTATCCCTCAAGTGATCAGGCACCCAAAACAGAAAGCTTGTCAGTGACCTAAAAGCCTAATTATGGATAAAAGCCACAAGGTAAAAACACCAACACTCGGCACAACCCACAATGTGGACATAGTGGTATTCAGCACAAATCTGCTTTCTGAGAGTTTAGCTCTGCCTGCATAGGAAAAGGAATATGAACAACACAACACTTAAAAAAAAAACCAATTTGACAATTCTGCCCACAAGAGGTGGTAACTGGACACACAACCTACAAACTGCTTAGTGCCCAGAGCACCTGTGTGCTTGGGATGACCATCAAAGCCTCCCCTCTGCCAAGGGGCTTCCAAAACCCACTCCAGAAGAACAGCTCCCAACAGCAGTGCTCAAGGGTTCCACTCAGTGTGCTGGAATCAACACCCTGGATTGGAAGATTTTGCTATCCCAGTTTTTTCCTTGACTGCAGATAGGTGCTCATCATGCAGACAACTCAGAAGGTGAAGAGGTTCATCACCCTCCAACAGGGGAACAGTGCTGGGCGGAAACCTTCTCACCTCCAGACCTAGAGATGGACGAGCCCCTGTTCACACCCAGGGCACAAGGACAGAACATTCCTGACACAACAGGGACATCATGTCAGAAAGGGGGGAAAAAAGGAAATTTGATACACTGGTAGGCAACTACATCAGCAGGTCTGTGGCACAGGAGATATGCCTTAACTTTTCCAGCCACAGTTTTAATATCAATTAACAGTTAATTTTAGCAGGTAAAATTCTCATTGAATTTCTCAAAACTTTCATTGAATTTTAATTAGTTTCCTCATTACTTCTAAAATTCATAATGCATGGTAGGTAACTGTTCGTATAAAGTGGCAACAAAGAAAATCTGTATAGCAACACAAAGAAAGTCTATTTATCAAAGAAGCAATCCTTACATCAATCTGTAAAGGAGGCAACATGCTCACAGTGTCAAAATTCAAGATCTTAAACATGCTAAAAATATTTAACAACTAGAATTACCTACTCTTAGTTTGGAGGTACAAATTTATTCTCCTTTTAGGAAGATAACTTTTCTAGTGATTAAATATATTCAAAAGATTAAAAAGCGAAAAGAACATTAAATCTGAATATGAAATATTCAGTCTTGCAAAACAAAATGATTTGTATATGATTCATGAACCATATTGTTAAGAATTAAATTGGAAATTTAATCCAAGTTTTATTGTAGATCAGAAAAATTTGAATTCTTGGTCAGATAAACTTAATTAAAAACACACATTTCCACAATACCACGAACAAATGAGTTACATCAAAGAGATGCATTAATTATATTTTTGGCTTTTAATTAATGCCTATTACCACACAACACTGAAGAGAAAGTTCTATTCAGTTCATTTACATCAGAACCCCAGCAATAATTATGTACTGTGACAGAAACAGGAAGTTCTAATTCTTCATCATATTCTTGAGTCCTCAAAATTGAACAACACAGCTGCAAGTAAATTATAACAAAAGGAAACCCAGTGTCAGCAAGGGTCAGGAGATCTCACTAAATTACCACTGACTGTGTTTAGCTGCTTAATGCTTTATGAATCCTACTGCAATTGCAAATGCACAAAGCTGGATTTGCAATTTAATATTTAATGTAATTTTAGGGTTGTGAACAAACTTTAATCACTTGAAAATACAGCTCTCCTCATTAAAAAAAAAAAAAAAAACAAACCAAATAAACCCAAAAAAACCAAGCACCAAGCATAAAAACCATAACAACAACTGATCCTTGAAAAAGACTCTTTTTTAATCTTTTTTTCCAACATCTACCTTTCACAACAACATATTTAGTGATACCATGTAAGTGAAGACAGCAAAAAAACCCATCCCATCAAAGACAGCACACATCCAGACCCATCACAGTGCTCTGCTTTCTTAAATCTCACTGAAAACAATCTCTTAAAACACCAACAGATATTCAGTGTGCTGCAGAACAATGATCACCAACATCTTCATGATAAAAATTAAATACCTCTGAACAAGGTATTTCTCAAGGAACACACTCTGGAAGAATACTAAAATAATATTTACAGAATTTACAAAACCAGCAGAAGTTCATTGGTTTTTATTCAAAATTATTCTAGAGAATGCTCTCAACTCTTCACCTACCAACATTTCAGTGCCAAAATTTGTAATGCCTTCCATTTACTGACTTAATCTTATGCTTTCCAGTACACAGTGCCATAGCAAAAGTAATTATTTCAAATCTGTTCAATTTCGATACACAGAATAAACACACCACCACTGAACATAGACCTCTATAGAAAAGAGTCACTTTCCTTGAGAAGATTAATTTCAAACTGGATCTGTGTCAGATTAGTCATTAATAAACTTACACCATAATTTCTACTGAGACTACTCTTTCAGGAAAAGAGAAATTTGGAAATTATTAAAGAGAGGTACTGCCCCTGACATAGATTTGCAATTTACAGGCAAGAGTGAAGCATGTTCATATTCCACGGAGAAGAACCTGGACAGACACAACTCTAAGGACAGCACTGTAAAAACCTGACCATGCTGGCAGCTCAGGGTGAGTGTCTTGTGATTGATGAACACTTTAATTTCATATACATGTAGAAATTAATCTGGATGCACTATGGAGGAACAGCAGACATTCCATGGAACAAAACCCAGTGAGATGCTGAGCCTGGCATGCAGAGGGTCCTCCCAAGGGGCAGCATGCAGCTTTCCTGTTGCTGAGGGTATGGATAACATGCTGTCCTAAAAACCACTGCCACTAGGACACCTCACTGACAGGAGCTGACACACTCCCCAAAGGGGAGTAAGCTTGTACCAGCCAAAGCCAATTCATACATTTCCTAACTGCACCTACACTTTGATTTATACACAGCTCCTTTGGGTTAGAAGCTGGATTTTCTCCTGTTGCTTCTAAACTAAGTTGGGATGCCTGAAAAAATGCCAGGGAGCAGAGGGATGCTGACATCAGTGACACTGATTGCAGCCCTGGAAGGGGTTAATAAAGTCTTTTTAAGCAGAATATTGTCTTCATTTTTGAAATGGGTTTTAGTCCTTTCCAAACAGGAGCAATGTGGTGTTGCAGACACCTACTAAAGCAAACTACTAATATCTAACACAGGAAATCACTTCAGATTATGCATAACTTTGTATTCAGTGGCAAACCAGAATAATTATTCAAATATATTTTATTAGTAATTATATTAACAGATTCTAAAGAAAGGGCTGATAATTTGTCCTACTGTCCAGCACAAGACATTAATTTAATGAGAACAAATCCAAATCAGAAACTATCCTTCTACATGGATTCCCCTGACTCCAATGAAGCATGTGTGTTATAGAACTGAGGAGAAATATATCCAGAATATGGAGAAATTTTTTTCTTATTCTTCTTTACAGGAAGTACCATAAACCCATTGCAATGGATATATTATTACACTTTTAAAACAGGAAAAGGACATTCCAACAAAGTAAACTGCATATTAGAAGCTTTCAAACTTCTAGGAGAGAATGCAGAATATTACCATTTGTGAAATTATGTTGGCTTCTCTTTGGGGTTCACAGAGTGATCAGACTCCATGAAGGAACTATTTTAAACCTGAGCAGTCCTGGACAAGGAACAAGTTCTGCAATGGAAATTCCTTTGCACAACAGATGAAAGCAGGGGTAAACCCGAAGTTAACTTCACCAGGCACAGGAGCCACAATCTCTTTAATCAATAAAAAACCCAATTGGTGTAACTTTCTGCCCTCCCCTCTACTACAAGCAGCCAAAAACTCCAGCAGCTGCCAGGTAACATTGGTAGCATATAACCTCACAGCTGACACAAAGCCACACAACAGCAAAATCTGCTATTTTATAAACAGAAAGAAGCAGACCTCAAACCCATAAAATTAACCTGCTTTTGAGAAGACAATTGCTCTTCACTGCCACCCAGAGAAGAATCACACATGACCTGGTTTACCCCCAACAGCTACACCTTAATTTTACAGAAGCACCTTTTCTTCCAGTATTGTTTTCCCCATATTTTACTTGCTTTTAGATCAATGTGATCAACTCCAGGTGAACAAGAACTGAAACACTGTGTTAGGCTAAAATGTTTTAAAATAAGCTTATCTCTCTTCTTGATCTGTGGAATTCCAATGGCATGGAAAATATGATGGAACATCACCAAGGAGCACTTTTCTCAGCTGCCAGCACCTGCCCTGTGTGATGCTTTCCAAAAGCTAGAATTGCAGAAAGCATCCAAGCATCCCTTTTGAAAAGTGTCTATAGTATTGACAAAAAGAAACAACAGATCTTATTTCTCTGGTTTTATTCCTGGTGAAAAACTGCCTGCTTGCCTTCCAAGCTATCCCAGAGAATCCCCATGTAACAGGAAACCAAACTGTCTGGATACAATCCTGTGCCATGTGCTCTGGGATGACCCTGCTTGAGCAGGGAGGTTGGACCAGATGGCCCATTGTGATCCCTTCCAATCTGACCCATTCTGTGATTCTGCTTCTGCTCCTTTGCACAACTCTCCATTTGGAAAAGTACACGCTCTTTTAAAAAATGAATGTTTTCAGCAGAAAGAATAATTTAAAACCTCCACAAAATAAACCTAAACCTATTTCTGTCTGCAATCCAAAGTGATTTAAATACATGCCTTCCACATCGTGGATTTGTCCAATTACATCTTGATCAAAAAAACCAAACACCTGCCTGTAACTGAACATTTAAAAAATCTCTTTGTTTTTATAGTCTACAGAACATCATTCAACAGCTTTCAGTCCTTGATCAAAAGCCCAAAGTAGGAAATTAAGAGTACTGAAGGGAAATTTGTTTAAGGCATGAACATATTTCTGCAAAATATGATCTATACACCTGACTGTACAGTGACTCAGGGAAACCTAACTGCAGCACAACACAGACCTCCTAAACTGAGTGGAAACAGCAGAAAAACTTTCCAGAACAGTCTCTCATACCTTAGGAAGCAACAAGTTTGAACATGTAAAAACTGCAAGAATTGTGCAATATATAAAAAAAAGTTTTGTTAACACTAGGTCCAGAAAAACATGAAATCATCAACTTAGAAGTCCCAAAGACTAAAAATAAATTGCAATGAGATGAAACACTGACTTGCCACACTGACACACTTTTTGTATAGAATTTCACCAACAAGAAATGAATACCCTGGACTGATAAACCATTTTTCCTGGAACACAACAAGAATAGAGAGAAAGATGTTGCAGAAAGTGACACACTTGAGGATTCTTTTCACTTATCAAATTTAATCCTAGTTAAACCATAACAATTTGTACAAGACAGTTCTTGCATGGTATTTCCTAATGTAACAAACCCACAAAATTATTCACCACACCATTAGAAACGTCGATCAAGAAAATATCTGGCAGAGTAACGGACACAGAGTTGTAGAAGGTTCTTCTCTGAAGCCAGTTTAAGAAGCTTTAACACACTTTGAAAGAACCAGCCAAAATAAATGCATAAATGAAAACTATTAAAAGGTAAGTTAAATAGCACAGCATTATGTCTATCTGCATTTGTAGCATATTGTACAAAAAACACAATAAATTTTCTTCTAGTCTGCTTTAACCATGAGCCAAAAGAAACTTAAATTCTCACCAGAGAAGCTTCACGATGGCTGACTTTTTCCTTATTTACCAGAGCATTAATTCCTTGAAGAAATAAACTCCACACTCAGGAGAATCAATGCATTTTATAAGAAACAGGTGAATTTGATGAGTTATACTGCAATTTAAGAAACATATAATGAAACAGTGCATGTGCTTACCTGTCTGGATCTGGGTCTTCCAGGGGAAAACTTGCGTTTGGTGATGGCCGGTTTGCCCATGCCGATTTTTGGAGTGACTGATATGTAGGTGGTTGGGAGAGCACTCCCAGCAGCTGGAGGCAGCACTGGGGGCTGACTGTGCTGCACATCTCGTGCAGAATGCAAGTCTAGAGAAACATCTGGTGAGGAAGACACATTTGTCTTGCTTAGATTAAGTGATGGGGGAAGTGAGGGGCAAGTCTCAGCTGGTGGTTTTATGGGTTTGTCTCTGACTGGTGAACTATTTGCAACACCTCCATTTGAAGCAGTAGTTTCTACTTCTAGAAGAGCTGGTGCTTCTGATTTCTCATGGGTTTCTTCCTTTTCTACATCTTTCTGCACTTTTATTATTTCCAGTTGTTGTTCTATGGGGACAGAAATATCTCCTTTTCTTTCAGTCTCCAGAATTTCTGGTGTCACAGTCATGGTCTCAGGTACTGAGGACAGAGACCGAGAGTCTGCTGTGGACACTTCTGATACCTCCACACTACCCTGAGGCAGCTGTGTCTCTTCAGCTTGTCTGTCCAACTCCTGCTGTGCTACAGCTTGAACACCTTCCACCACTTCCATCATTTTCTCAGTCTGACTGTCACCAGATGCTGGTGTCTTTTTAGGAGACATTTCCATTTCCGCTGAATTGATTTCAACAGAGACTTCTGCTTCCAGTTGTGTGGTTTTTTCTCCTGGTGATATGCCTGTAATTAAGTACAACCATATTAGAGGCTCACTGTGAAAAAGAAAAAAAACTTCTGGTGTTCTGATCAACAAGTATATTCAGTACACATCACGCAGGCCAACACATATCACTTTACTTCAGTGAATTTAATATGTAGCTTAAAATACACTTCATGAACATCTTTCTTTGTACCTATTTTTACAGTAGTCTATATTTTTAGTTCATTATTTTTCTTCCCTAAAAACACAGCAGAGTAAATTAAAAGAAAATAGACCCAAGATTAATTTTTGAGGAACTGAACACACATTTCCAGGTAGGCAGCCAAAAGTAATTTCTTCTTTTTAATTTCTGTGTATTGAAGATGCATGCTATCATAAATTAATGTATTTTAAGCTACTGTCCCAACACTTCCAAAAAGCCAAGAAGAATACGACAAGTAGAAATAAAAAACATTTTCCTCCTAAAATGCTTTCAGACTTTAGGAAATCAAGTTAAATGAAAACAGCTGCTGCTGGTTTAATTTAATTTAATAATATATTATGAATTTCTTTCAAAAATATTTATCTAGCCCTCCCTTGAACCAAATCAAGCACCCTTCATCCCTAACTTTCTTCATCAAGGAGTTCCAGAGTTTTTGTTCCTCTCTATGAAGAACCACCTTCTTTGCTCTGAATTTGGCTTCTCACACCTTTGTTTGGTGGGCCCTGATTCTCTTACAGGCCACTTACTTACTATTACACTTGCATTCTTCTTAACCTCACACTGCTACAACTTCCTCAGCCCCTAAGTTCATAGACAGCATTTTATTCTGAATATTTCTTCACAGTTTAAATCATGGCCCTTTTACCACAGGCTGTGATGCACAACTGAGTGATCACAGCTAATCTGTAAAGCTGGGGTTTTTTTACTTTGTCTTTAAATACAAGTTGCTTGTCTCCCCTTAACAGCAGCTGTTCTCTAACATCTGAATGGGACTGAATGGGACATACTGGCAAGTTCTTTATCCTTGATACTGATCCCTAACACACCTAGTGGATTTGACCCTTCTTTAGCTGCTCCTCCCTGTGCATTTAGTAAGATGCAGCTTCTCCCAAAACAGAAATGATCAACTGCTGCAACCCTGTCAAAGATCATCTTTTACTTACAAAGGGGAAAAAAAAACAAAAAAAGAAAAAATCCAGAAAAACCTTAACCAAGGATGCCTGTGGAATTGTAACCATAAAGCACATAAGAGAAAGTGTGAGTGACAGTATTTGAATAGCAACAAGTCATTGGGTTTTACAATAAACTTCCAGCATACAAAGCATTCAACTATTTTTCCAGCTTGGAAAAAGCCAGTCCCAACAAAAAAGTAAAACCAACAAGCAAAAGTAAAGCTACACAAATATTCTGAAGACTCTCTTCTCCTTCAATAAAACACTTCTTTTATCAAGCAAAGCAGTTAATACTCTTGCTTGAGAGCTCAGATGGAACTGCTGCAATGTGTCTCCTACTGCTTTCTAGGTGCTTCTTCCTCTTGCATTTATAACTTACTGACTGGAAGAAGGTTCTGGTTCTGAAGGGTTCTGAACTGGTATTTTCTCAGAGTGCAAAACTCTTTCTTACCTTCTGTAACACACCCAACAGCTGATTCCTGATCAGGGCCATCACCTGTAATGGGTTGTTCCTGAAATGCCATTTCCTCTCCAGCACTTTCCATTTCCATTTCGTTTGTACAAGCTTAAGGAGAAGCAAAGCAGTTATTAAAATTGCTGTGTTTATTCTAATACTTTGGCATCAGCAACTGCTGTCACTGTTTGACCTTTTGGCTAAAGAGAGACTGATATTTAATGATGACAGGATTTAGGACAAGTCAGGTCAGTGAGAAGGTTAAGAAGACTACACAGAACTTAAAAATTAAGAACATTTTACTCATTAACACTGAAGCTTTCAGATGTCTGTAAGGCAATTACATACAACTAATAGTGAAAATATGCACACAGTCACAGATTTCTGCACAGCCTGAGCAATACAAGAAAGAATTTTCTTAAATTCCAAGTCTTTAAAATTCAATAGAACTGGGAGCATGAAGGCTTCAAATTTGTATACAAATACTAGAGGGGATTATGGCATAGATATGAAGTTCCATCTACCATCAGCACTGGGAACACTGATTTTCACCTTATGTGTTTGACAACATGAAAACTGAATTTTGCCACTTTAGAACTAAGGTATCTTTATCTTTGCATGGAAAAGGCACAACTGAGTGTTTTTTTGGCTGACAGGATCATTATAGAGCACAGAAACAGGATACACTTTTTTTCCCCCCATTGTGTAAAAGCTCTTTCCCTTAAGGAAATTCATTAAAAAGCACTAGATAAAGTATGGAAACAAAGTATATAGCAAGCATTAACTTGAAGAGAACTGATCCTCCATGGATGTAGCACAAAAAAAGGGAAACAAACACAGCTTCCTGCATCAAGAAAGTTTTAAGTTCAAAAAGCCCACAACCATTAGGTGATACTACTTTTAACACCCTAAAAGCTGCTCTCAGACTCTGCCAAATTTAAAGCAATATTTTAAGTTCAAGAAAATGATCATTTAGATTGGCTCCAAATCTCATTTTAAAGTACAGAAGTGCTCTCCTGGGTATAAAACACTGCATGACTCTACTGATGCAATAGCTCCAGATTACTCCTAGCAGGTGAGATGACAGTCCTGTTCTTCCTTGGAGACAAGAGCATGCTTGTCAATGTTTCTACTAGCTAGAAATCCTAACAAAATCATTGCTTAAAACTTCAGCCTTCCTTCAGACTAACCTGCTACCTACTCAAAAGGGGTTTTTGTAGGAGACTGGGAGCTGTGACAGTTTATGTTTTGTTTTGGACATCTTCAAAATGCTCTAAGAACACTGCTGGGAGTCCACAGCCTCTCCTAAGCTTTCAGAAGGGAAATAATCTGCAAATGCTGAAGTGGCCACCCTTCCTGGTGGCCATGTTCACTGACAGATTGAACTCATTTACAGACATTTCCCTCCTGTCACTGCTCTTCCTCCAGGAGCACCTTTTCCATCATGTCTTTACTGCTCACAAAAGGTAATGCATTAACATCAAAGGGATGACTTGTTTATAAAAAACATCAGTTTGAACACAAACATAAGGGTTTTACTGTAGCCCAAACTTCCCCTTTCCTGCCAAAATTTACTGGGCTTTCAAAACCACAGATACTTACGGATAACAGAAGATCAGTGCACAAGCACTGCTACAATTGCACATGGCAGTGGCTGTGGAGTTAATCTGCTACATTTTACCTTAAGTCTGAATTTAACCACAGCTGTGCTTCTCCACAGAAATTCAGCCTTAATGAGTGTAGGTGCTGCCCAACAGAGCACGTGGTGTGAAATACACAAAAGCATTTCATTTTGAATTTATAACACAGCTCTTGTGGATGACCCACAGGGCTCAGATCAGCAGATCCAAGTCCTCCCTGTGCTTCCTTACTGTTACTGACTTATTTTTTAAAACATACTTTACACTTCTCTACAACTTTCCACCTTCTGCTTGATTTGTCCACTTAGACAAGAATGTCTCAGAAACAAGATGAATGATCATATATTGCTTTGAAAAAGGACACCTATTAAAAGCTGTCTAGCTAAATAAACACCTGTTCCTTGAACACAGTCCAGCTCCCACTGCTCTGTCCTTCCTGGATAAAGGGAGGAGAACAGGCACTATGAGACTGACCAGCAGCTAGAGAGAAACAGGAGAACTGAATGTCTCCAAAAATATCTACCAGGCACAAACGAGTGAAACAGCCAGGCTGTCACATGAATACATTTATGAACTGTACCACATTCAAAATAAATCAGTGAAGTTCACAGCTACAGCCTGAGAGGCTGGAGCTGGAAGGCTGAGAGCCACAATTATGGTGCTCACTAGCCCATGTTTGTATCCAGGATCCTGAAGCCAGAAAGAGAAACCATCCATGGACTGCCTGAGCAGCTGCTGTTAGACAGAGGAAGGGATAAACCTCACAGAATAGAATTTGAGTGGCTGGTTCACAAAAGACTTGGTGAGACTACAGATATTACATCTGATGTTAGCATTTTGGAACTGTGAAGTTTAAGTTTAATTACCTGTTATACTGTCAGGTTCAGGAATGAGTTCAGAAGTGTTCATTACATCACATGACTGAGTCTGATCCCCTTCTCCTTGTCTACAAAGAGTGCAGATGTAGTCTTTCAATTGAGACTCCAATTCACTACCTGGAGATCTGTCACAATCTATGTGAATCCATCTGGGGAGATTAATTTATAGTGATTTAATTTATTGTGACTGTGATTTTAGTAATGAAAATACGAAGTATTATAGTAAAAATCCATTAAAAATAGCACTATTTCCCATTCCTATGGGGAAATAGAGATTTTCAACCAATGCTTGATTGTGGAGAACTTTAGAGGAATAAGCATGGTATGGCAGCATGTCAAACTATGAACAAACTTAAACATGAAGACCTAAATTGTTCCTAAAGCCAACCAGACTCCACAAGATGTAGAGCCATCATCAAGATGCTGCACAGTGAGATACAATTTTATTGAATACAAGACATAGCTTACATTCTTAAAATGTTCTAAATACTGTATTTTTAGGTTTTTTAAATTACTGAAATAGTAGAAGACATAAAATTAAATACAAAACATAAACTTAAAAAACACCAACCCAGATTACTGCAAACAAGAATCTCTAAATTTTAGGACAATGACTTTTTCAGCCTGCTTCCTCACAAAATAGGTTAAATTCAATAGGCAGCAGCAGCTTGCAGCAAGTAACTGCCAGGTACTCTCAAGTAACTACCAATTAATACTTATTTGCTGAGATTAAAATAAAGCTACCTGCTATTGTTCATTGTATTTAGGGATGAAGGATCAAGGAGCTGCCCAAGATCCTGTGGTACTGTACATAAAACACATTTTACATCCTTCCCAGAAACCTATCAGTGTCACACAGTTCATCATAAGCTTTATGCATTTTAGTACAAATTAACAAAAGCTGGATACTTACCTTTTGCACATGTGACAATGCAACATATCTTTCTGGAAGTCTTGGAGGCACAGTTTTTCACAGAACGGACAAGATAAGTTGTCTTGCTGTTGGTAACAACTGTCACATACCAAACAATTATGGTGCCACTGACAACTTGTTCGTGTGCCACACTCAGCACATACTCTACAGTTCTAGAGATCACAAGAATTTAGTAGTTAATTATGGTATTTCACAATGTGATAGAACTGCCATTAACTGACATTTTCATGTTTTGAATTAAATTTAATAGCTTTTGTCCTTGATGATACAAAAAGTTATCTAAAAATCTGGTAGCAGAGCATGAATAATCTGCACAACAGCAAGAAGTTTCCTGACATTACTCCTGAGTAATGTCAGGAGTATGTCTTATGAGATCAAACTTTTTTATTGCTACTCTCAGTTATCTTATGACTGCCACAACCTGAAGTAACATTACATACAACTCATATACAAGGACTTCCCACTGCAATTACTTACAAAGTTACTGATAAAACAACAAATTCATCCTGCCTTCCTCAAATGCAAAGGAACCCACAAGCTGCAGAACAGTTTTAGTAAGCAAGGAGGAGCTGAATATCAAGAGACTTCAAGTATGGATTACATATACTACTATATAGGTTTGAGTTCACATTTTTGTTCCCATTGTATCATGAGAGCAGCTGTTATTAACTGCAGGTTATCCACTGCACCTGGATCCTACACGTCTCTTTTCTCTGTGGAGGCTGATTTACTGTCCCACATAGGCTGCTTCAGCCACAGCACTGACAGCTCCTCCCACGGAGCAGCTGTAGAGCCACAGGATTTACATCCAAGAGGGATTCCTTCAGAAATTACAAATTATATTATACAGCAACAGCAATCCACAATACACCTGGAACAGCATAGCGTGGATAACAAAGTTTGGGCTCTTATAAATGACCAGGAGTTACTGTGAAACCTTTCCACTTACTTTACATTTCCAACCATTTGTTGGTACAGCATCCATAACTGGCTGTAGACAGAAAGTGTGGTAGCCTTTGTCACATGTATCACACACCAGCATCTTGTTGTCTTCCCCAGAGTGTCTAAGGAAAGTAACAAGTTATCAAAAATTACTTCAATAAGCAGCAACAAAATATCTGTTTCAAGAAAAGTCTAAATTGGAAGACACAGGTGTGAACATAAAAACATACAAACACTACTTACAAATATCTCCAGAGACAATGCCTTCAAATTCATTTTTAAATACAAGTGCATACCACTACGTTTATTCACCAAGAGCTGAGCCTGTGCAATCATTCTGAATACTAGGTATTGGCCCATTTCCACTTACACATGTGTAGACAGATTTGATGGCCTTTCTGTACTGAAATCAGTTCAAAATCTGCAACATACATTTTATTTCTTTCTGAAGAGACCATCCAATTGTACTTGTTTCTGCAGTCTGACTGTAATTTTTCCAAAGGAAAAAAGGAGCCATCAAGTCTGACTATCAGAGCTCCTACAATGTCAGACAATATGACTGCAAGAGCAAAACAAACATTAAAGGAAGAGATTTCAATTTTTCTACAATGATGTATTACAGAACTCCACCACAGATTCCAGTGATAAAATAAATTTGCTGAGAACAAGACAAATAGTTTGGTAATATCTAAAGGCATTGTGTTCTGCCTTCGTTTAAATAAATTAATGCAGTAAGTAAACATGCAACAAGATTTGCCTAGATAAAGCCTTGCAGTACATGGCATTGTACATGCTAGATACTACCTCATTACCTGGGAGACCTGGTATTTTAAAAACCCCACACTTTCCATAAAGATATGCTTAAAATGCTGCTCTTCCAATAGTGGTGAAGAACTGCTGTACCACATGAAATCATTACAGAATCAAAGAATGGTTTGGGTTGGAAGGGACCTTAAAGACCACCCAGTTCCATGGGCAGGGCCACCTCCCACTAGAGCAGGTTGCTCAAAGCCCATCCAGCCTGGCCTTGAACACTTCCAGCGTGAGGCATCCACAGCTTCTGTGTTCTCAGTGCCCCTCTGCCCAGCCTGTACTCGTGCTTGAGACTGCCCCAGTCCAGGTGCAGAACGCTGCACTTGGCTGTGCTGAAGTTCATGAGGGTCACACAGCCCCACCTCTCCAGCCTGCCCAGGTCCCTCTGGATGGTGTCCCTTCTCTTCAGCATCAACTGCCCCACACAGCTTGCAGCCAGTGGCAAACTTGCTGAGGGTGCCCTTGATCCCACTGCCCATGTCACAACAAAGATGTTTATAACCAGACCCAATTCCAAGCCCTGAAGAACAACACTCATCACTGGTCTCCACTTCAGTCCTTGACCCCACCTCTTGAATCCATGGAGTGCTCCATCTGTCAAATCCATTTCTCTCCAGTTTAGAGGCAAGGATACTGTCTTGGACAGTGCTGAACACTTTGCAGAAGTACAGGTAGGTGACATCAGTTGCTCTTACTCCACAAACTCTGTAACCCCATCACAGTAGGCACCAAATTTTTCAGGCACTGTCTGCCCTCAGTGAAGCCATGGTGTCTGTCACCACCACCTCCTTATGTCCCATGCGTCTCATTAGAGTTTCCAGGAGGATCTGCTCCATGACCTTGGTAGGCAGGGAGGTGAGACTGACTGGCCTGTGGTTCCCTAGATCTTCCTTATTTCCCTTTGTAAAAATGGGGTCTATGTTTCTCCTTTTCCAGTCAGTGGGAACTTCACCAGACTGCCAAAACTTCTCAAATATGACGGATAGTAGCTTAGCCACCTCATCCACCAGTTCCCTCAAAACCCATGGATGTATCTCACATGGTCCCATGGACTGGGTGTGAACACACCACATTTTCTCTGCTTTTCTACTAAAGAGAAGATTTGTTAGCAGATGCTGTAATCAGCCAGTAAAACATTTTCAGGGATACTTTTCAGAACGTGCTTCTGTATTCTAGCTTCATTCCTGAGATTTGCTATCTACTGTGTGTGATCAGGGAACATCCTTCTTTTGAAGTGGGTTGAGTGAATGCTAGCAAATATCAAGTGTTCTGCTTGGAAAACAGGAAAGCACTGACTGATCAGACACAAGAGGCAGTAGTAGAGTAGGTATTTTTCCTTCATATTGTCCCAGCTGATCTGACTGGAGCTGAACAAAACTCACTTCTTTTTCAGTAAATCCTTTAAAAAAAATAAGCACGGGAAAGAACCCTGCAGTGCCCATCAGATGAAGTTATAAGAGAACAAGCCCACAGTCAGAATTTTCTAAGTGAACCCTTACAATGGCACAGCAACTAAGTTTCATTATCTCTGTCTTTAGTGCAACTACTCAATCAGGGCCACTGATGTCACTTTGTTTCTTTGCTCAACTAAGCCACCCTTTTGTTTTCATAATGACTCTTTATCTGCCTCTGAAAGACATCACATGAGAGGGCCTAATGAAGGAGACCTGCCCAGAGTGTAGGTACAAGCACAACTGAACTGTCAGCTGAGTAAATGCACAGGTTCTCAGACTGTGAAGGCATTACATTGAAATTATTTATTTGGTAAATTTGAGAAAAATCCTCCCATATATAAAAAGAGGGAAAAAATCAGAATGTTTTGCTGCTTTCCAGAACCTGCTAAGATAATGGTAACTCTAGGGGTAAAACACACAGGACTTTCAGCTTACCTCTTTTAGAACAAAGCTTCCAATACAAGGGTTTGCTCAGCTTAATACAGCATCATAACAGAAAAGATGGGCAAATAATCTACACTTTTTGGAAAAAAATCCCAAACATTTAATGAAACATGCATTTCAAAACCACAGCACATAAATCTCACACCATCCTCCTCCATGTCCTGTAAGTCTCACTTACTTGCAGTTCTGGCACACTTTGCAATCAGGACACTGCCAACCTGCTCTTTTTAAAGGTGTGACTTGAATGTCCAGACACATCCCATGGTAGTGCTGGCCACAGGTAGTACAAAACAGCTGATCTAAGAGGTCTCCAGGGCTGTCGCACACTGCACAATTTGCTTCTTCCTTTGCTAAAAAGAAGTAATTTTTTTCAATTATTATTTTGTTCAAAATTATGAACAATTCAAAGAACCCAAAAAACTTCTTAGCAGTTCTTATGCATACAAAACTTGATCATTGTTATGAAATTCAAATTTAATTAATGTATTTAATAGCTACTACTTTAATTTAGTTTTCTTAACTAATCTTCTCATAACAAAAGTAAATTCATTTTAAACCTTAATGAAGTCTTACAAAAGAAACAGTTTTATTCTCCTCAAGATAAAGCTGAGAGCTTCGGAACCAATTCCTCTGTGGAACAAGTACAAAATAAACACACCTAAATCTAATAGGCCTACATCTATTATTTAGCTGAAGTGTTTGCAAGAAGATTGTCCTAACTTGAGTTAGGACAAGCAAGTCTATCAATTTGAACTAAAACCTGACAGAAGACAAGCCTTACCAGTAAACCTCTTCCTTGTTCTGTCATTAAAAGGAAAACACTTTGCTGAGCAGGACTGCTGGTCTTTAAAAACAGAAGAGCATGAACTCACATCTTTTCTATCCCTGAACACACATGATTTCTTGGGTGTGTGAACTGTGACAGTGCATGTAAACAAATGCATTCTTAAGCTGATCCGGTGACAGTGCAGTTTTCATAAAACCTGGTACTAATTGTGTCATTTGAACACTGTGTACTTACATCTTTCAGGAGCCTGATCAATGTGGTCTGGACAAAGGAGGGACAAGTTACTGAAATCCTGAAATGTGCCTGCTCCAGCAGCACAGGGGTAATGGTACATCTGGGTACATTTCTCTTCACAGCATTTGATAGTGGCTCCAAGGTGCTTACAAAATGCACATCGCTGAAAAACAAACAGAACAAGTCATTTTAAAATTTCTTTTTCTTGTAATATTTAGCCAGATCTGATCCCTCCCTTCATTTAGCAGATGAACACCTTGGCCAGGAGGAGGTAGTGAATACTGAGAAGGAAACTAGTGGGTAGTGTCCTTCAGTGGCACTCCCATATCTTTACTTAAAATGTTTAATGAAACCCACTCTAAATGCACTCTGATGATTAAGATTCTTCTTGTCACAGGAAAGGATTTTCATTCTATATTATCTAACTTGAGCTATGCCTTCAGTAATGGGGCTTGGAGACTTATATTCTGAAAACAAAGGTAGATGACACCATGCTGTCGATAGGTTATGATTAAAAACCACATGGCTCTGTAAGCTGTAATGTAAAACCACAGACACTGTAATCAGAAATGCAAATGGAACTCAAGTATGATGTTCTCCCAAAAATCTTACTGGCATTATACAATTCTCTCTGGGACAATAATGCATTACATAACCTTGCACTTTCTTCTCATCTTGCCTTTCAAGAGTACACAAATATCACCACCAAACTTTGAGAAGTCATAAATAAGCATGATTATTATTAGACACCAGAGAAATGATTTCTCAGAAAGAACTACGCAATGATCCTCCAGTTCTCCAGTCAAGAGAGAGCAGAGTCTAACAGTGTTTGTAAAAAAACTATCAGTGCTATCAGTGCTTGTAAAAAATCACCCACACCTTTCTGATTCAGTTAATCAGTCTTTTTTCCTTCTCAGATTCATTACAGTCCCTGAAGCACTGTAACATCCTTTTGCACTTTTTCACCAAGGCAACAATACTTTTTAAGGCACAGCACCGCAAGATTTTGAGTAAACTTAAGAAAAAACAGGTCAGTGGCTCACAGGAAGGCATACATAATATACAGCAACAACTGAGCTCAGGGACTGTCATTTTTCACAATAAAAATACAACACTAACACTGGTGTGTTTGATTACTAGCTGAAGTGTCAAGTAACATCCAAATGTGAACATAAACCAAATCAAAGTTATGTACTGCATCTGCTTAATTCTTAGAATACAGACAATATTTATTACCATAATTCTTCTCTGTTTCAAAGCCTGGCATGAAATTAGGCATGAAATAGTGCTACTACAAGTCCACAGATATCAAAACCAGCCCATATGAAAACACAAATCACAAAGCTGCCTGTGTCAACAGCTACCTTGTTATTCTTTAAAAACAGATGAAATGAACATCTTCAGAAAACTATCTGCCTGCACCACAACTCATGGACAAGAGACAGAAAAAATATTAGTGTACGCTAAACAGAACTGCAGTGTAAAGAGAGAAAATGCTCTGGCACAGAAATGAAATGAAAGGAGAACTACTGCCAAGTTTGTGGGCTACAGTGCTTAGTCTGTCCTGTGATCTGCAGGACATCTCACCTCTACCCATGTCTAACACCTGCTGACAGTATGGGAAAGGTGCATCCTCTTACTTTACCAGCTGAAATGCAGAGGAGAAGGGAGGGAACCAGATAAGCAAATAATAACATGGAGCTCCTGAAGGAGAGCAAGGCAGCAGCAATGGTAATTACATTTATGGACTGCCAACAAAACCAAAGGCCTGCAGGAAACTCCTTTTAGGAAATGATACCTTCAGTGAGCACTTGCTGAGGATGCTGCACAAGGTAAATCCTGAACTTAAAATGTAAAACCATGAAAATACAGCCCAAAGCCTCCAAATCCAAGAACTGCAGCTCCACTCTGAGCCACACACAACCACTGCCCTATTTTGTCTTTGATGTTCTGAAAATCTATGGAGATGGACCAGATATAGCTAAGACACAACTCTTACAAGCCACATTTTTCAAAGATTTTACTCAGTACAAAAAAAAATTGGAAGGGGGACTTGGGAGGAGCTAAGGTCCAAAATGTTTCCCTCAAAAAAGTAATGAACAAGACTTTGCTGGATCCCATCATTGACCCTTAGTAGCTATTTAATCAGGAAAAGAAAATTATGAAAGAACTGTAAGCACTTAAATAATCCAACATTTATTAAAATCTAGGAATAATGGAATAAAATAGCAATATGAATGGCATTTTTAAATACCACATCTGTTTTTCAAAACCACCAATCAACCATGGTACGTAGCAACTACAAAATCAGAATGTAACTTTTCCCAAATGCTCTATGACTAAATGACGAAATTATTGAAAATTAGGAAACTACAGGATTACTAAAAAACCTTGAAAAATGTTGATCTTGGTTTAAAGAACCACATAAAGATGCTGGAAGAAAAATGGAAGCCCAAGTTACATGTAATTGAACCCTTCAAACCCATCTGCTAAACTGCACTGGCAATGAAAAGCATTTGGCAGAGAAGTGAAACACACTTTGAAAACAATGTGCTATGTATCATCTGAAGCAAATAAAAAGCACAGAATATCAACATTTGCTGAATTTGTAAGAGAGATAAAGCAGTCTGAAGAAACTAATGCCCAAAGGGATTTTTTTGGCAGCAGATGTTGGTGAGAAGAGTTACTTTTCCAGCACTAGAAGCCAACGCTCCTCTGAAGCCAGGCCCCATGCTATGACCCCAAAAGAACAGCAGAAATGTATTAAATTAAACAAAAATATTAAAAGCTCTGCTAAATAAAATCAGTAATGAATACTACGTTACTACTGCTAAAATATGGCATCATGACAGCAGGAGCTGGAATGAAGCAATAAATCATCTTGCCCATGAGATGCATGCCCATATGAGGACAGTACCAGAGCCAGGGACAGTCTGGAGTCTCCAGTGTCATTAGTATGAGCACAAAATAAAGTGTTATGGGAAGGGGGTGGAAGGTGAATTTGTAGGGCAAGACAAACACTGTTTTGTTTATGGACCAAATAATTTTACATTCCTGTTCTACAGGAAAAAAACCCCAACTTTACAAGGTGTCAGATAGTTTATTACTTATTCATAGTACACTCAAGGAGATAAATTAAAGCAGAGCTAGCAGACTATTTTCCTACTCAAAGTCCTTCAGTGGTTACCAACTGTTCCCTTCAGCAAGCTCCTTGTGCACTTGTCCATTGCAAGAAAGCTCTGAGTCCATCCCCACTTGTGCTACTTCTTACTACTGTGATTTCCATCATTTAAAATTATCCACTCCTCTTTCTACTTGGCAATTTTGACTTTTTTTTTTTTTTACATCTGCTTTTTCAGACAGAAAAGGAACTGATTTTTAAAAGCAAAAGCTATGCCATCTTTAAAATTTGATTCTGAAATTCCCTTTATTTACTAATCCCATTGGCTCAAATATGACATTGTTGTACAAATACAGTGGAAGAGGAAGAACTAAGTGAACCAACAGGAAAAAAAAAACTTGATCAATCACCTTCTCTGTATTCTAGCTCTATGGGAGAATATCCTCCATGAAACAAGAGTGGCAGAAACCACACAGAAGATTTCCAGGAAGACAAAAACTCAGACCTCCTTGCTACAACTGTAATTGCACCAAAACCAGCTAAACAAAAATGTTAATTCTGCATTGTTCAGCTCAGCTGATGTCACAAATCCTACTGGTTTTACTAGAAACAGATGGCCAAAGTGGAAAATGGTGACAAGAGTAGCAGCTTTTTGTTTACCTATTTCTAACCTTCCTGCTGCTCCATACTTTAGAGTACTCCAAAATCTTGTGCGACTTCAAATTATAAAAAGATGCCTGTAAGACAATGTAAGAGTTTATCCAGATAGTACCAAGAACTAATCAGAGGTCATGTTTTATCATTATTTTATTGCCCTTAGAATGACTTTACAGTATTACTGTCTCAGAAACCAGACAAGTAACAACCCTTAAAAGGCAGATATTAAAGAAAGGCTAAAATACAGTCTTTGAATAAGAACTTTGCAACTTGACTAAGCGTCCTAAACCTAAGTGTTAGTACTGCGAATTGCAAAATGTTCTTAAGCCATGACAGGCTTTTCACTGATTATGAACTTTTTCTTTAAAAAAGATCAGGTGACACAACCTATGAGAACAATAAGAACTTTTAATTTTATGACAGTGTACCAAAAATACACACAAGCCATCTGTCCTTGGTTAAACGATTTAATGTATTACCTGTAAGAGCAAATTTCAAACACTTAGCTCTAGGGAAATGCTGTCACACAAACCTGTGACTGAAGAGAACTGGACCTCAACAACCTGTCATTAATGAGAGCATGAAGAAATTTTTACAAAAACAGTGATTAATGAAGTATGTTCTCTGGTGGTTCTGATAATCTTCACTGGTTACTCCATCTTCTAGAAAGAGCTTTATATTGCTTGCAGACACTAATGACCATTAGCACCTTTCATGTCAAATACACTGGTTTAAGTACCATAAAGCACTAAAGAGCACAATGCAGTAAAATGGCAACATAAAAACAATTAATGGCTTTTGAATGAACTACTGATTAGAAGTACTAAACAGAACACCTTTCCAGGAGTACTGGAAATTACCTTCTAGGTTTTTCATTTTATATGACTCATGTCACAGAATTGGAAATTACTTCAATTAATAACAAGCAAGTCAATCAGAGATCAGTTACTCTTCTTCATCAAACCTTAACACAGTGACTCAACACATGCAATCAAGGTAGAAAGCAGAAGTCCCTTTAAGTGTGGAAATTTCAGGCTCTCTAGAAGAGAGACTACTTTGTTTCTCATTCATACGAGCTGCCTCTCCTTTTCATTTTCATTTAAAAAGAACATTAAATAAATTGTGTTGATATTAAGGCATTTAAGACTTTAGAGAAAAAAAAGCATTCAAGTTTTGGAGGGGTGTTTTTTGTAACAGTGGTGAATAGGTTAAAAACTTGCAAGAATCAAGTTTGCGAAGTAAGATACCATTTTTTATTTGAAAACTGAAGTAGGTAGAAGAAAACATACAAACTTTATGGCACATGAATTCTTCCTCATATAACCTGAAATGTTCCCAAACCATTTATTCAGAAGCTCCATGGATGGGTTTGGGTGCCTTAGAGCTGTGTTTTACTCATCATTACATAAGCTAGCGGAATAACTGCAAGGATATGATTTCCCTCACAGGCTCTGCCTTTGCTGCTTTTTCACACTTTCATGAAGAAAAAGGGGGGTTTTTTAATCACCTCCTCGCTTTCTGCAAGAGTTAGGATAATGTAAATGATTTGAGTGAGGCTAAGCTTTTCCACAGCTATCAACCAGCTACTCCCTTAATTCCCATCTAATATCCACCATGGCAGAAGAGCACACATGAGCCTGTTGTTTAGTTAGACTGTCAACAACAAGAAGGTCAATAATGTTTAATGTAATTTAAACTGTGGTTATTAGGCTTCAGCATCAGCAACTCCAGGACAAACAAGGCAAGAACAAAAATCATCAGCTTTGGTTTGAGGCTGCTTTTTGGCAGGCTCAGAAAACAGACTATTGTGCCAGTTCCATTTGATTCATGCTCAGAAGGTCTTAAGAAGTGTGTGTAGACATTTCTTTGTGTTGGCAGAGCATGGGCTGAGCCACAAATTGTTGGAGGCTTGAGAAAAAATAATTGAGGGAAACATTGCTACATGCTTGTTGTTTAATGATCATCTCTAGGCATCTGTTACTGGTCACTGCAGAACATACTGGGATGAAGTCAACTTTCTATCAAATCCAGCACAGCTCCTAAACTCTTAAATCATATATAGGGATTCTGAAGTAGCTCAAACATTTTATAGGTTATGTCCTAAGTACTTTTATAAAGACATTTAAAGTAGAAGGAGAATTTACTGCTCATACACTCACATCATGCTTCCAAACGACACAAGGCTTGATGAGGACGTCCAAACTTAATAAAATTTAGTCATTTTATGGAATTTACTTCATGGCCATTCAGTTGGCCAAACAGTGGGTTACCATTTTCAGGCTCCACTGACAGTACTGGCCAGATCTCCAATGCCTGCAGCTGGAATTGGACCCCAGCTCACAGGTAGGCACATCCACAGGGAGGTCAAAATTTAGATGAGAGTCTTGAGTTGTCCTATGTTGACGTAAGTTCTCTACTGGTACCACAGCCAAGTCCACACCAAAGTTTTTGTCAGCATAGCACTATCAAAGAAGGGATGTTAACAGAGACTGTTTAAAAATACTTTCACATAAATCCTTTTCTATTTTTGCAAGTTTTCTGAACAACAAAGAGCTGGGGTAAACTTCTCACAACACATCTCTAAATTCTCTTATATGTTTTTGGAGCACTTAGACAAAACTTTCCAGCCATTTCTGACAACAGGAAAGTCATTAACAAAAACATTCGTTCATCTTAAAAGCAACCTCATTCATGGGACTTGCAATTTGTCCTGAGTTTTAGAGTGGGGGATGCAACTTCTGCCCTTGCCCTGCAGATCTATCCAGACGTGACCAAGCTTGAGAAAACTATATCCTCTTTTTTTTTTTTAATGTAAAACACTTCCACAAGTTTGTCAGTGAAAAATCACAGAAAAACCTACTCTCATTGATCATGACTGATCCTCTCCAATTTCTAGCACTGACTGGACATCATGTACCTCCTGCAAAGGTTCCTTCAGTGTGACAAGGATGAGAGGGAGGAAGTCTGTAATAAATACCCTAAACCTAATCACAAAAAGCCACTGGAATGGAAAGCAGACATCCCTAAGGATCCTGATACTAATGCCACTTAATCATCTGGGGAATAGGAGCATGCAGCACACAGGCAGATAGACAAGTAAGGAGCAAAGAGACAAAAGGGATTCACTGTATGAAAGAATCTGATGAGACTGAGAGGAGAAACCATGGATAGAGAGTGAAGCTGAGGAGGGGCAGGGATAAAACTTGAAGGGCCAATTAACCAAACCTGGGCACTCAAATTGGATAAAGACCTTAAGGGAACTCAGGTGCTAAGACTCAGGAAATGGTGATGGGACAGATCTCACAAAGAACCCAGCCAAAAGGGATGAGAAATGTTAAGGAGAGATGACAAGTGGAAGTGACTAAAAATATCAACTTGAACAAAAAGTCAGAAGTCTGAGGCAACTGAAATTGGATGAAGATTACAAGGAGGAAAAGTACACTGTTCTCTGACACCTAGTGCTGTATCACTATCACCCAGCCAGCTCAAATAGCAGTGCTCTTATGTAGCCACAAAGGCTTTAAACCTGCAGTTTGGGAGGTCTGCTTTTTCCTTTCTCTCCCTGACAAAAGGAAATGATACAAGTAGACAAATACAAGGCAACACAGAGACATGGAGACACGGATAAAGGAATGGGCAAACATGCACACATGTGTGTGCACTAAAACACAAGGAGGATTACAGATCACACATGGATTTTTTTGCATAAAATAGATCTTTTAAGAGGTGTCACTGCATTAAAGAAACCTGTTACCTGTCAGATTGTGTTTCATTTACAGAGGGGAAAAAAAGGAAATGTTGGAAAAGGTTGTGGATGGCTTGTTGGAGAAGAAAAACAGTTAGTTATGGCAACAGAGCAATGGCCTGAAAAAGAGTTGTAGTTTCATCTCTTCCATGAAGCTCCTTGATGATACTGGGCAGGGCACTAAGTAAAATTTTTCTTAGGTTTTTTTTTTTAGTTCCTCATCTTACCATTAAAAGCCTGGAGTTTTCTTTGCCTCATAAAAATTCAGCCTTAATTTCTACATAGATTGTGTACTCACAACTGCACCAGAGTGAAGGAAGAACTGCAGTATCAGTGCAACCTTTTTAATGAAGTCTGAGTACTTTTGAAACTCCTTCCATTTGCCATCCAAATTAGCAGATATAAATAAATTCAACTTCTCTGGGGGAAAATGTAGCCTAAGACACATAGCAAGGCCATATAAATCTGTTATTTAAAAACATTTACAGACAAGTTATTCACATATTAATTATAGTAAAAGCATTATTGAAAAACTCATGCAGAAAAGAGGAATTCTTTTTTTTCAGCAGTATCTGCATAGTCAACATACCTACACACTGAACTATAATGAAAAAAAATGGAATACTGAAGAGGTTTATACTAAGACAGCAATGTCCATCCTATGAACTGAACTAAGCACAAACTGTTCTGCATGTGATCATACAATTAAAAATGCTTAATCAGGCCTAGGCATAGAAGACATTAATTGTGTGCAAAGGACACAAACTGTGTGTAAAGGATGTTAATTGTGTGCAGACAACCTGTCCTCTGACATGGCCTTACTTTGTGTTTTCATTTTATTGTCTTAATCATGCACTCTTTTAAGAAAGATTTTGAAGATACATTACCCTGATTTAACAGAAAGTTAATGTCAGCCAAAGTCACTATATACACTCTATGATACATATAATTTACAAGGTAATAGAAGGGATGGAGTGACAAGAAACTCTGGATTATGTAGAGACATAAAAAATGCAAGAATTTCCTGCCTTTAATACCTTCCTCATTAGTGAGCACCTCCTTAGTATTCCTTCCCCACTGACTGCAATCAGTACCTTATTGTTCATAATTCCTATTTCCTTGGCTGTTCCTAAATTGCACTCTCCAAATGGCACAAAGTCATCGTAAACAAAATCCTACATCTTCAGTTCACTAATTTCTGTAAATTGAGCTCAAACAAAGCAATTAGGTGGCATACTTCGAAACTACCAGCTTGAACATTAGTATCATTTCTTCCCTAATAAAAACTTGACATGTTTTATCTGGCTAGGGCTTTTAGCTTTTTTTTCAACTTGACTAAATTAGTCACTTACATGTATTTGTCCCATTGCTTTTCCCAAGACATGATAGTCCAAACATTATATAATTATTTAACTCACTAACCACTGAAATAAATAAATAAGCCCCATGTCTTTCCATCCTGTTCTTTCACTGGTATTCCTCAGGCAAGCATTGTGAAGTGCAACATCTTGACCTAGAATTTAAAACCCTAAAATTACTGGTCAAACATTGAAGCAGGTTATTCAACTGGGCTTCAGGGAGGTGAGGGTAAGAAGGGACTGTTTGTTTCAGTTTTGCAGAATGCTGCCTCAGTAGCTTGTGAAGAAAAAAGCTGCCAAATTTTGTAATGAATTCCACAGAACATTAAGTCTGATGCTTAGCAGAAGCCATAACTGTTAAGTAAATGATATCCTTTTGATGAATACCCTTATTTGAAAACAACATTGATTCTTCTAACCCTCTAGCAGTGTCCCAAAACAGATGTGCACAACTGCAAATTCTGTTTGCTTTCAGGTTTACGAAGTGTGATGACATTTTTACAATCCTGCATGAGCCCTTTTACCCAGGAGTAAAATAAAGCACAATAATTCTTCACCATCTGTTTGTTAATTTTGCATTCATTTAACTTTGCATTTTAAACTAATAATCATTTTCTTATAATATAGTTTGCTCCATTGGTAGAAATTACAGCTGTTCAATTAAAAAAAGAATGGTTTATAACACAGTTTTCCTCTAAATAATTCCATTGCTCTTAATTATAGAAATGTTAGTGCCATCAAATGGAAAAGAAGTGCCAGAGATTAGTGTTAAACTTTATATGTCACAGATTTCCTTAGTAAATGTACATATTTTCTTCTGTTCTAGCACCAATTCCTACTTGGTCTCTTTTAACATTAAAGCCTTTTTTCTCCACTACAAGATTCTGTGTGTTTTTTAACATTGTTACGTGTAAAGGTACAAACAATTAAATGAAGCTTCTGTTTTATTTGTGGCACAAAGTCAAGCCAAGCACAGTCCTACTTCTTCATAATGCTTTTCCTTAATCTCTAATGACAGGACAAGGAGGTTTTGATATTTATATTTCAGGTGGTTACAGCTAAGCTAGGGCTGGAATAATGTCCTAAAAGCTTTTTCTCACCATGTTTACAGTCAAATGGGGAAATCCCATTCCTTTATCAAAAGTAAAACCACATTGAAATAACATGAATAATACATCAGAGCTAGTGAAGGGGAAACAATTTGGGTCAACAAAAGATGTGGTGCCTGGAGAGAGAGCAGGAGCCAGTCAGAGATTCTGTGGGCTCTGTGTTATGCTCTGGACAGGGCATTTTCCACACAGACCAGGCAGTAAGGTCACAAGCCCTAAACACAGACTGTCCCCACGCTGACACAGTGGAGAGTCCACTTCACTGAAGTTCCGGGGCTTAATCATCATCATCATCTACAAATAAACTCCTCAAGAGACACAGGCTGCTCAGCTAATTCATGTGAGCAGTCCAGTAGTATTAGAGAGCTGTTCAGATGGTTAAAACAATCAAGATGATTGCACTATTTTCACTGTTTTCTAAAACCAATTTTATCTGATGGCATAGAAATCTCAGCATCAGACGACATCCTAATGCTGTGACAATTTTAAGATAACAATTCTGTCACAGTACTAGGATGAGTATTTTACTTGAAACACCCATAAGGCAAGAGATGGTTTACCACAAAATTGATTTACTTCAATTAAAGGAATTCAGAAAAGGCTGAAAAACACTCAACTGGTGCCTAAGACTGTAACAGAGCACTAACCTACAGAAATGAACTTCCAGAAGCACCAGACACAAGAAGCTCACATAAAATTAGGAGTGAAAGTCCAACCACAGTTTAGTGAGATGCTCAGCTTCCAGTCCTACCAAAATCCTGCACATCCTGACCTTTCAGTTTCCCAGACGAGTGAGCACTGCTGCCAGGGCCGACCTTTTCTGGGGGATTTATCCATCACAGCATTTTATGTCTGACAGGAAGCAAACATTCTGGAGGTGCCCAAGGCACATTCTGATGTGATGGATGCGTAATGGTAACAGTCTTCCCAATGATTTGCCATCTATTTCAAGTTACTCTCATTAAAAAACCTCACCTGGTGTGACATTTGAGAAAACTGAAACTCCTATTTATTGAACATATCAAATCCATTTACGTTTTGGAAAATGAGCATTTCCCTCCCAAAGCTCAAAGAATAATAACAACAACTGAACTGTCTTCTTGTGTCATTTCTCTAGAAGTTCTCTATTTGCTTTTAAATGTTTATAATTTGTCAACACATCTCCCTGGAAATACCACACAAAAAACACCTAATATATTCTGTAACCTGCAGTAATTGAAAGGAAAAAAGCCCTCAGTATTTGCCTGGATATTTGGTTGGACTGGGTATTTAGACTCACATTCACTATTTATTCTGCAGATTCTGTCATTCTTCCCAGTTCTTTGCAAAGCAATTTCATACTGAAGCAGTGTGGGTGAAAAATTTTGAACAGAAAGGAAATATTAAAGTATAAATTAAAAACTGCAAAGGGAAAGGCTAGATGTGGAAGCACTTGCAGTTTTATAAAAAAGTATCTAGACTGCAGCTTAAATACACGTATCTGAAGTGAGACCATGACACTGCAATATAGTGTATCAAGTCACTTTACCCATGTCAGATGCTTCAGGAAATAAATATTTATTTATTTCATAACAACTACTTTCCCTCCCTGATGTACTGAAGGGGAAAGTGACATCTTTGAGGAAAACCATTAATATCACTGAAAACACAATGGTAAAAAAAAACTTATGTGAAGTGCTGCTTTTAGAACATGCCACTTCATCAGTTCTTCAATTAATGTTATTTAATAGGATTCTTATAATTAATCATGACTATGACTCATGGAACACCTACACATTCATTACTGGCAGCAGACCTACTATTGTCTGCCTACTTTTTATTCCCAGGTCAGATCTGCAGAATGGGGAGGACAACTATATACATGAAAATCAACAATACTAATTCTTTCACATAAATAAATGACTATCAACAGTGGCCTATTAGGAAAAATAGCTTTAATGCAATTAATGTCTGTATTTCCCACCGAGGTGATGCACCTGCACAGGATGGGCAGTTGCTCCACATTTGTGAAGATTCCTAAGATGCCTCTCTCATGCCTGATTTGCTCCATGTTATTAAAAAAACACTCAACGACACCTGCATTAATGGCACGACTTCATACTGATGTCTGCAATATTTATGCTCAATCTGCAACTCTGGGACAGAACTTACACTAATGGAAGTCAATAACAAAATCTTTAGGGAGTTCAAAACTATTTTTTGCTAATGGTTTGATTTTGTGAGCTGCTGAGTACACCAATCTCAGAAGTAGTTTTTAGGCTACTGCTTAAAAGCAAACTGATGCCAACACACTAATATGAGTACTTCTGAGTTTTAAAGCATGTTTATAAGATATTTTTGAGGATGGGTGAAAATCCCAAATGAAAATCCACAATATAATTTATAGTAATCAGGAAAAAACCTCAGACACTTTTGACTGGAATAATCAGAACCCCTTTATAATTCTAATTTCATTAAAGAGTCTGGACTGTAAAGCTCTCATTCAAAAAAAACCATGTGACTCATTCATGATAAATTTAACAGACATGCTTAAATAAAATACTATATAAAAGGGAAACTGCTGTGAAACCTAGATTAGAGTCAGTTGTGTAACACTAAGCAAACAATGCTACAGCTGAGCAAATACACCTACTAGTCCCATTGAGGTATTTTTTCCCTTTTATTCCTGTGCTATATATTAAGAAGAAAGCTGCTGAAGAGGCCTTTTTATTTCTATAATGCTCAAAGCATAATGAGGACCTGTCCTTGACTGAAACTAACCAATATTAACTCCAAAAGACTGATTACTCTTTTTTCAAAAGCATAACCATCACACAAAAGGCAAAATTAGACCCTTGAACACCAACAATAAAAAACCCCAGATGAGCTATGGAAAAGACTGAATATAAAATATTTAAATCAGAAGCAACCATGAGTGAGGTGGTAATAAGGCTGGAAAAGGAGGGCTGCATTAAAACACCTACAAAGGTGAGGAGATTGGTGGTACTGCCACACTTCCTTGTATAAATTTTTATCAACTTACTGCTGGCATGCTGGTTAAGAGATGGGTATGGTTTCCTGACTTTTTAAATATATACAGAGCTCCAGTTTTCTTATTTGCTGAAAATACTAATGGCATAATAATTTAAATAAATTTGTTAATATTTTTCATACATTTTAAAATGAGATTTTATTTCCTTGTTCCACATTCAGAGTTTCAGAGCATGCCATTGACATTTTCTCTCTTTTGCAGAAATTGAAGGACTATGCCATTGTTGCTGAGCACAGACAGACAGGAGAAAGGGAGGGCCCAAGTATCTGCATTCTCATTATCTACAGCAAAGCCCCAAAATGGGTCAGTCCCACCAGCAAAATGACACAATACCAAGGAAGAAGGTACATTCTTGGTTGGAGAGACAGTGTGATTTTCCTTTAGTGGGTTTTCTTTGCTCTTCAGAGATCAGGTTCTCTGTGGTTTTAACACATAACCCTCCCCCTCAGATTATCAAATCTTGCAATGGAATGTTAGCGAGCTACTATGTCATTGCCTTAATGCTCAGAGCAACATTTATGAAATACATCAAGGGAAGTGGGGGGAGGAAAAATAAAAAAAAGAGGATTTCTTTCGATGCATTATGAAAAAAAAGTGTTTTCTACCCAAGTCATGCAAGAGGAAGAAAAGGTCTTTGTGAAACACACTTCAGCAGTTTGGAACACACACTGAACAATTTCACTTCAGAGCCTCCAGTAAATTATTTCAGTGAATGTTAGCGAATAAAGGAAACCTGCACTGGAAATTCCTCCAGGAACACAGGCCCTTTCATGTTTCTCAGCAAGGCTCTTCGGCTTTCACTCCTGGGCTGTTGCTGTTTCTCAGTCTCTCTCTGTGCTCCCAGTCCATTTTGTCTGGTTCCTACACCTCAGCCTGCCCTCAGTGCCTATCACCTATTCAGCATCAAAACCCTCTCAGAAACGTTTCCGTAGCCATAATCTTTCTCCCAATTCTGGTAGCCACCCATCTGACAACTGGAGTTCAAGAAAGGTGCATTTTTCAAAGCATTCAGCTTGAAAAAAAAGCCCACACTGAAAACTCTAAGGCTGACTCTGCTTTCCTACTTGAGTGTCACAGGAGTGCTCCCCTGGTGAGCTTCCTGGAAACTCCTCCTGGCTCCAGAGCAGGAACCCAGCAGCACCACCACCGCTCTGGGAGAGAAAAACAATGGATCAGGCTGAAAAATCAAACATTTCCCCCTTCAGATGAAGCCACACAAACCATCTTCAGGAAAGACATTTAGTGCTGCCTAAGTAACCCAAGTATTTTCCTCTCTCGTTTGCTGCTATATTCCACAAATGCAGTTATAAAGGGAAAGATCATTTAGGTAGATTCACCTGCCAGAAATGACACCGTGCTTCTGTTCACATATGCAAAATTGTAGGGGACACAGAGCAATGGAAGCAAGAGAAATTGTATTTGTGCACGGGAAAGAAGTGACAGGTTATGAAAAGTCCTGGCTCACTGTGAAAAAACGTTTAGTATTTAAAGCTAAAACATATATTAGAATCTATGCACTGGTCATTGTCCCTGGCAAGGGTAGGCTCTAAAACTTAGTTCTTATGGCCCAAATAAGGAACAAGACACAGTTTTACTCCAAGCAGTGAGTTCCAATGTGCACTGACAGTACCACTTGATCTGCACACAAATTCACAGTATTTTTTTCATATACTTGGAAACAAATAGGTAGGGATACAAACATAGCTGTTTTTTCATAGAAGCTTCATGACAAAGCACATCAAAAGAAAAATCTCAAAATAAAATTTGTTTTAAAATGTGCATCTTTTGTTCTGCTTCATCTGAAAAGGCAAATTCTTCTCCGAACTGTGATTCACAAATTAAAGCCTGCTTTCCTCTTGTAAATATAATAAACATGGTGAAGACAATATAAAAAAGTAACAATAGCTAAGTAAGTTCCACATGACTATGTGCTCCTTGTTTCAGGCAACAGGTCAGAATCACTGATAACTGAAAACAGGTTATCAAACAAGGAACTTCTACAGAAACTGGAAAGTGACATTTAAGTATCTGCACTTGATAAGAATCAAACTCCATAAACAAGTACCCAGAAAAAGCTCTAAATCAAACACTTTGCTGATATTTGGTATATTGATATTCTACTGTACATTAGCACATCAATAGATCAGTGTTTTGTGTCTCTAAAGAAAGGAACATCTTCTGTTTCTTGAGATGCTGATTTTTAAAAAAATGCTAAACTGGACATGTGTCATGTAGTCTTGAAATAAGTATTTCTTCATATTCCTAATAAACTTTTCCACTTGTAAAAATCCCAAAGACCTTAACAGGCTGAAGCATAGTACTGGCTTTACTTACATAGTACTGGAATGCTAGACATTACAGTTTTAATTACGGGAAAATTACTTTAAAATTCTGTATTTATTTAAAATAAAATTTGGCTGGGGAAAAACCTAATATTGCTCACATTATTTTGAAAACAAGTTTTTAATTAAATACTTTCAGTTTAATACTGTAGCTTTGTACGCCTTTATTTTTTCCACTGGCTGACTGACTTGGAAAGTTACTCAATTATAACAGAGTATCTCACACCACCCAGTACAGATCTGAATTATCAATCCATCTAACAAATGGTGAGGAAAGAAAAAACAGATCAGCTCTTCACTCAAGAAACCTCAATTACATTGCAACAATTAACCCTTACTAACAGCCTCACCCTCAGCCATGTACCCAGACCTACCCAAAATTCAAAGTATTCTCAGAAAAACTAGGAAAATAAATGAAGGGGTTTTTCTCAATAAATGGAAAATTCCAAATTAAAATTATTTCCAGACTCCTTCAATCATCAGACATGCTTAGCCTTTACTTCAGCCACGTATTTCCCACGTGTTACTGCCTCTAATCCTTACAAACTTTTAAATACACCACTGAAGATTCACATACAAGTGTGAAGTCTAATTATATCCCAAGGTATCCATAATTTAGGTGCCAAAATAATTACAAAAATGTACCAGAAGGAAAGGATCTCAAAGCTCTTAATTCGCATTTACTCAGTTATAACTAATACTTCATTGTCTTAAATATCAACAGAGATTTAGAAAAATGTATTTTATTTTGTTCTAGAAAATGTGGTCTACCAGACAACATGAGAAATGGAAACTGTGTTTTGAAAGCTGAGTCCTTAAGTCTGCAGCTTCAAAGGTGCTGTGTTTTGATAGGTAACAAAACTCTTCTATCAGAACTTAATTTACATTTTTCTATGTTTCACTGCAGAAGAAAAAACAGAATCATAAAAGTCAAAGAATGGTTTGGGTTAGAAGGGACATTACAGATCATGCAGCTCTAACCCCCTGCCATGTGCAGGGACACCTTCCACCTCACCAAGCTGCCCAAAGCTCCATCAAACCCAGTCTCGAACGCTTCCAGGGATGGAGCAGCCACAGCTTCTCTGGGCAACCTGTTCCAACCCTCACCCCCTCACAGGAAAGATTTCCTTCCATTCTAAACCTAGTCTAAACCTTCTCTTTCTGTTTGAAGCCATGAAGCTTTGAGCAATGGAGCTTCCTGGCTGGAAGGTGTCTCTGCCCATGGCAGGGGAGGTGGGACTGGATGATCTTTAACGTCCCTTCCAAGCCAAATCGTTCTGTGATTCAGTGACCTCAAATGAGCAAAGCTCTTGTTATGGTAAAGCTTCTTTTGGTTCAAATGCAAGAATAATTTAATCACTGTTCACTTGACAGTGCTAATGAGAATTAAGTTGTAGATCTTGCTACGTATCAAATATCTGTTCTCGAACTGCTGGACCTGCAAAAATTCTGAACACACAGAGGTCCCATGGCAGCTCTGTAACCTGAACAGATTTACCAAAGCTGTACTGACACCATTTATGTTGTACAAAGGTGTTCCAGAAGAATTACACATGCAAATCAGAGCCAACTATGACAATTTAAAGATATCAAAGCTGCTTTCCAGAACTTGGGAAATACAGCTATAAAACAACTGACACAGGCTTTCTGATGTATTTGTAAGCTCTAACAATTCACATTCTTCAAGACCACAAGGATCTGGCTTTAACTGACCAAAATCCAAACCATTATGGGACAGAGTAAATCATGGAAGATAATTTACAGTGTTACACGATCCATAAAGTTGTACCCTCACTCAATAAGGTCCTTTAAAATAAATGCTTATTTTCATCAGCAGGGAAATGGCTACAGATCTCTAGAGAAACTCCAAATAACAATAGGGAAATTCATGGAAAACTTGAATAGTCCACGGCCCTCATTGCTGAACTGTTACAGTATGTCTAAAACATGCCAGCAACTGAATGAAACTACCAACCTGACCAAAAGCATATGCAAGTGTCATCTTGGTAATATGTATGTCACAATTTCTCCAGTCTTTAGCACATTCTGTGCTGGACTTCTCCAAGAGACAGCAACCCATTAAAAAACAAAACAAAAAACCAAAAANTCCCTCTTGCTCCAAGGACAGGTCTTGACCCTTGCCTTGGTCTCTGCTTCAAAATTGGGAAGGAAAAAAAAAAAAAAAAAAAGTAGAGGTTATTTTGGAAGAAAACTTCCTGCAGTACTTCCTCAGCTGCAGGACAAAAGCAACTACAGGAAAAAAAACTCAATAAGATAAAATCAGAAGCCACTCCCAAGAGCAGCCAGGTAGTCCCTCCCAAGTTGTAGTGAAGGGAGATGAGGAGAAGCCAAGTGCCTGCTGTGTGTAAAAGCACCATAAAAAACTCAAGGGTTGAGAAAGGAACTTCTGAATACCAGAGGTGCTAATTTAGTTTCATGTTACAAAGCTTGTCCTTGAAAAATGGGCAAATGCAGGGGACATTACATAGAAATGGTATAAATTATAATATATTACATTCTCTTCATGCATTTTTCTCTGGATTTAAGGATTAGTCATTCTTCCAATAATGAAAAAGGAAGAAGGGAGCTTTTAAAACATCAAAGAATTGCAAATTCTGCACTCTATCTAGAAAAACCCCACATCACTCCATGATCTGTTCAGCTGGGTTGTGACATACACAAAGCCAACACCATCCCTACATTCAAGATTCTGTCATCTAAGCCATTTCTCACACAGTTTTTCTCAACAAAATGAAAAACTGCTGTGGTTAAATGGGCACAATCCTCCCCAGTGTAAGAAGTTAACAGTACATTAGGAAGTTGATGCTCACTTTTACATACAAGGAACAAGAAAAGGAAGTATCGTTTTAGCCAAACTGGTTTTCAACTTGAAGCAGCACAAATAAAACACACACACCATGAAAAACAAGGACAATTTTCAACAAGATGAGAAGAGCACTGAGATTAAGGGGTGAAGATACATTCAAAATATGGACAGTTTTAAAAGATGTGTGAACATGTTCCCCATCTTTTCCCTCAACTTATTTCTTTCTGATCTAGTTTGGTAGATATCATGCTAGAATCAAGTCTTGAGCAAAGAATTTAAAATAGCTTTTTCATTACTATCATGTTTCTCCTACTCAGCCTTCAAGCAGATAGGAACCCCCTCCTTGGTTTCCACCAGAACTGTTTCCTTTGACTTTCGTGTCCTTGACAAACTCTCCCAAACTTGCAAACTGCTTCCTACATCTTATCAGAAGAGAAAGCTGGCTGGGAAAGTTACCCTTGTGTTCCTTGCTTGTGCCCAGTTTGTTCAAAAGTAGTTTAAATACATTATCTACTTAAATTCACTTTCTGAATTGAGCTATTTACATGCTGGGGGACAAAAAGCAGTCCACCTTATTTGGGACTCTGCAGCATACAGAGTAGCTATGGCTAGACAATGTAAGGCACGTAACGGGCAAACTTTAGTTTTCCTCAGCTAACTGCAGACAAACAAATAGCAACCTACTCAATACATGCAAAATAAACATCAAAATTATGAAGTATTATTTAAAAATACGTGAAAATATTTCAGGAACCACTATTTCAGAAACCAGTCTTGTTAAAAGCTGAACAAATGCAAGCCTTAAAGGCCTCTACATTTTACATGATAATGTAAGTTCACATTTCCAAATATCAGAAAGCAGGAGAGTTACAAAAGTGTTAAGGCTGAAACCAAAAATACAAGAAAAAGCTCTAAACTCCACTTGTCCACATCTATTGTATTTTTTTCCAGGGAAAAAACTCTAATTTCTGTTTGATCAGACTATTTAGCTTAGTTTGTCTTAATAAATCTACACTTCACATTGTTTTTGCATCTTACACTAAATATCTGTAGAAACACCAATAAAGACCATCTTCCTGAAGCTGACAATATGACAGCTTCTTTCCCATGGTGAATCTTATACACTGAGCAAAACAGTATATTCTTATCTTATTAATGATAAGAAAAATTGAGCTAGGTTTTTGGATCAAACAAATCACTGGAACTTTTCTCTCCCCCATTGATAATTTGAAGACTTGTTTTTTTTCAAACCTTGAAACAAAGTAACTCCCAAACCCCATGAAATGCTATTAAAGTAGTGGGGGGGGAAGGCACTGCCACATTGGGGTGTTGAAGCTCTACCACACGCTGTACCAGGATAATGAGGTGAATTTTTAGGAGTCATCCTGAGAAAAGCTCTGGCACTAGGTTTGTCACCAAGATCACCAGTTCTTCCTTACAACCTCCTAAATTTAGAAAGCAGTTCTGAGAAAAGCCATGGCTCTCCCTTGCTGAGGTAAGCAAGACAAGCAATGAGATAAACTGAGGCACCTCCACCACAGATCTGACTGTACATTCCAGCTTTTCTTTGTCCCTTGGCACAAACCAACGTGACACACAGGATTTCAAACACCTCACAGATGCAGGTTTGTGCACTCATGAATAGTAAAGAATGGCAAACCCCAGACTTTGAAAGAAAGACAAAGAATCCACCCCTGTCTAGACACAAATACATGAAACAAGCTGGTCAGGTGCCTTTGCCAGGCCTTCACAATGAGCAAATCAAAAGAACTGAAGAAGAAAGACATGCCAAGCTGGGTATTTTGTGAGACATTCAGAGATTCTGAGATCTCTGTAGTGCTGTGTTTTAAACCTTCAGCCAACAAGGGACCAGAAGAATACCAAAATGAATAAAAATATGTATTTTGGAACAGGTCAGTGGAGTATGTCCACACAAGCTTGACTAATGCAATCACAAGTTCAGTGAAGCCAAATGGACATCTCAACTGGTAAACAGAGTAATAAGAAACACTGTCATATCCAGTTAAAGCAGATTTGCAAACAATAGGCAGCCCAACTAATGAGAAACATGAATGTAGCTTACAAATTAAAGAGTTCCTCAAGGTAAGAACAGGCCCAAAATGTTCTCCAAAAACTAAGTGACCTAAACCAATGGATTATCAAAAATTGGTTACACTTCAAATATGCATTTTTACATGAAAAGAAGGAAAAGAAAACGTACTTTTCCAGTAAGGGAAAGATGCAGTGCTGCAGACCACATCACAAACCAATTCCTCATGCCAAAAGGACTTCCAAGAAGACAGAAATCCCCTACCAAGCAAACAACAACAAACCCAAAGCAAATTTGGTGGCAAGAAGAAGAAACAGCACACAGCTTGGTTTTATTTAAACTATTTTTCTGTATGCCCTGAGCACACAGTTGCCTTTGCATGGCCAACAGATTTCAGAACATCTGAACAGAACTCTTCCTTTAAAATGCAGGAACATCTTATCAGAAAGAAGCCCAAATGAATAGAAGCACAAGATGCTGCAAATACAAACACATACTTTCAATTAATTAATTTACCTTTCATTATAAACTTTTTAAAAATAAGTCACATGAAGATGAGCTTTTCCTCTACCACACAGGACACCCAGGACTTTATACTTTTTTTTGCCTCCTTAATCTTAGTAACAACTTTAAAAGTAATGGAAAAATTATTACCAAGCACTACAGCCTGGACACAAGCAAACATAGGATTACTTGGGCTCAAAGCCAGTTCCTCATAAACTCCTTGAGCAATCACTACACTTCTCTGTAATCAGGAACAGAGAACTACCGAAGAGTTTGGTCCTTATTTTTTGAAAAAAAAAAAAAAAGCAAACAAATCCCTGGTGTGATAGTGGGATAAAGAAGTCCAATTCCATCTAGCTTTTCTTCTAGAATCACAGTTGTGCCTTTACTCAGCTCTCCCTGGGGATATCACAAGGATAAAAGAGAACAACCAAATCAGTGTCATTCTTCACTGGCTGACTGCTGGACTACACAAAAAAAAGTTTCTCAACGGCTTCAGCAAAGACTGAATAGAAAATATACAGAATGGCACTCAATTCAAACTCCTCTCCTCTCTCTGCATTGCCATGCAACATGTGCAACAGGGGGATCTAAACATTACTTGCAGAATTTGAAAAGATCAGTAGGGAAGATTCAGTACAGCACATGAAAAGACGGCTGAAATGGAAACCGCAACACCACAGATGTTCATGCTTCAAAAAATTTGTAGTTAAGTAATTCCATTGTAAACATCTATGCAAAACTTAAAAAGGTGCTGATGACATAAAGGTGAGGCACCATCACCCTGAGCACAGGGAAGGAGCAAGGTTCTGGACAGAAAGAAATAACGAAATAACAAAAAAAAGATAAAATTCAACACAGTAAAACCCAAACTTAAACAGCTCAACCAGGATTTCTGTTAGAATAAATGACTACAGACAGGAATGAGCTGATCACAAAGTGACTGCAAGCCAAAAACAAGCGGGCAAAAACTTTTCAGCAGCGAGATTAAAAAAAAAAGGATTCAATTTTGAATATTCTTTCAATTCATACTGTCTTTTTTTACACATACACACAAATGTTTTAAGATTTTCAAGCTCATCTAGAACTCAATACTGTCAGGTCCACTCATTTTCAATAGTCTTATTTTGAAAGCAAAAACCCAGAAATTAAATAATTATTCAAAATAACGCATTTACTTAATATGAATAGAAAAAGGTGCAAAGAAAGCTGTATTCTATGGCATGTATTGAAAGACTGATGTGAAGCATCTTTTTAGTCCAAATGATGGAGAACATCTACTGGTAACGTATGCCAAATTTTTTTGTTCTATTATAATGCAGGAAAAGCAAGAAGACTCAAGTGAAAAAAGGCCAAAGCATAACCAAAGGAAACCACCAAAAATTACAAATATTTGTGAGAGCATGGCTGATTTAATATAAAAAAAATAATATAATTATTTAAAAACCCTCTTGGGCATTATTAAATATGAGCAAAAATATAGCTACATGTGGCAAAACCAATGTGAAATACATCTCCAAGATTTCAAAATGGTACCACAATATGACACCAGAACAAGTTCACCCTTTTCAAAGGTACTTACTTTTCCAAAGACATTACCACTTCAATTTAAAAGATTAAATATATATCTGTGTATTTCTATGAGTATTTAGAGTATCAAGGTAGGTTTTCGTGGCAAACACTGCCTTTTTTATACTAACCTGCTTTTTGAAACTGGCATGAAAGTAATTGAGAATTTTTTTGCTGTATTTGCATAATACAATTTCAGGATATACACTGGTACAATAAATATTACCTCTACCTAGCAGAGTATTTGCTAATTGAACTCAACTTTTCTTTTGTCTCTAATTTGTTTTGGTCAGCCTGGTTCTTCTTACATTCTAGTTACCTCAAAACTAATTAATGTTATTTTCCATGCAACTCCACAAAACTTTTTAATAAATTGCAACAGAAGTTTTTAGCACCAGGATCTGCCCAAGGAAACCTTATTATAAATGATAACTCGGAGATCCATACATAGGTATTTTTAGCCACACTTTTTATTGCATTTGCCTTTTTATCAACCCTACCCACCCTGTTTTCTTACAGACTTGAGCATTCAAGTGTTTTTACTCACTTCTGTGCTCCCTGAGACAACAGCTTTGTCCACGTTCAGCGCTAGCTGCTCTTCAGTCTGGCAGACTCCCACAGACCACTCCGCACAGCGGTGATGAGCCCAGCAGTGACCTGGTGTGTGCAGAGAGACAAAGGGCCAGGGTTGGACAGCTCTGTCAAGCACTTCCTCCAAGGATGGAACTCCCCTCTGGCAGTGAGTACTTGCCAGAAATAAAGGAGAAGTCTTCTCCCCCTTTTTTTTCTTGTTGCAACATTGAAAACCCATCTTATCATACACCGAATATATTGCAGTTACTATCAGACACTGCAATTTTCTTTTATATACACCACACCTTTTTTATCTGTTTATAATTTTCAAGTGCCTGAACATGCAATCATAGCACTGGGTATAAAGCATTCTCTGACTTTGATTCTACATTCAATGTTTGTGCAACACACACACACAGAGATCCATTTCACCTTATATTTCATTGTAGGTAACACTTCCCTAGGTTTGTACTCTTAATTTATGATTCCCAAGGACTCGATACCTGTATGCTCATGTAGAATACGTTCATATGATGCTTTAGTAAGCTACACAAAGTGTTTAAAAGCTCAAAATAAAACATGAACAGAAACTCAAATAAATGACTGAGAAAATGCTATCAATACAACAAACACAATATAAAGATACACCTACCTAACAAAAAAAAAAGTCAGAATTTATAGAATTCAACAGGTAACTCTTACAGAAAGTTTTTAATTCTATTCTGGGAAAAACAATGCAAATGATGTATACATCCAAAGGAATTCTCTGACTGCTTTACACAGGAATTAGAAATGATGGTTTACACTACCTGGTGAACTTAGGTATCAGTCAACTTAATAATTCAAGCTACAAAAAAAATCCCAAAAATCTCTATATGGGTTTGGGAAGAGTCATTTACAAATAATAGCAACTTTAAAAATATAGATTGGTGAATCTACACCCACCTATCTACACCCACTATAGTAAAACTATTTAAACAAAACCACTGGATTTTTTTCTTTTTAATTAGACCTTGAAATAAGTTTCCACACTCATGAAAGAGTGACATTTTTATTATTACATAAATGTATTTCCATTTTTTGGAGCAAAATATGTGAATGGACTACTGGCATCAAAGCATTTGGATACAGCTGCCATCTGAAAAAGTAATTAGTAAATTAATTACTAAGAAAGTTTAATTGAAATGAAAAAAGCAGATGATAAACCAGATATTTTTCTGACAGAAAACCTGCAGATTCTGGAAACACACACATGCATTATGCCTCAACTGCTCTTCCAAATCTTCTATTTCATTGTTTCCAATAACATTTGCAGCAGAAGATCAGGTAACGTCAGAGGACTTAGATTTCTGAGAATTATATTAAGCTGTGCCTCATTCCTTTTCCCTTTTCACACCAAAACAGAATCATAGTACTGAAGGTATTACTACCTGAACACCAGCTCAGCAGCAGATTACAAGTACTTCCCCACACAAAGCTGAGGATTCTCTTTTCTGGAGAGAAGACTACAAAAAAAAAAACCTGACACAGGCAAAAGCTACGGAAGCACCATCAGAGACTTGACAAACACCACAGCACAAAAAACTAACAGCTGCAAAACTTCACTCATGTCACTGTGGCTACTGTACTGCTACTGGAGACAGGGAGAAAAAGAATGGAGAACAATGGATCTTACCTGTTGGCTCAAATAAGGCTTGAACATCAATGTCATCTGGTAAGCCAACTAAACTGAGTTCATCCCAGAATTTGACAACCTGATCGTCAGAAGCAGTTTGGGTGCTTACACTTGTACACGATGCAATATTCGATCGAGATCTGTATCAGGGAGCAGAAAAGCAAACTTAGAAGGGACCACATTCTTTGCTCAATTAGCCAGATACTCACAAATGTTCCAAAACTTATGGCAAGTGAGTACAATTTTTTCCTAATATAGTAAAATATAAATCAACATGAACAAAAGTCTTCCTTATATTTTATCCCAACACTTTCCCCAGAAACACTTTCCAGTTAAAGCTGCAGTTCAGTAAACAAGCCCACTCTCTTCCAGTTCTTCAGGACACACATGCTTCTTTAAGTTTGATTCTGTTTGATATTAAAATTTACCCAACCCTTGGAATGAGAATGAGGTAACGACATCCAGAGGTGAGGTGCCTATAGAAAATACTACAGCTATGGGGAGAAGGTAGAAAAAAGACCAGGACTTCAAAATCTGTTTGGAAATAAACATGTTTATACAATGTCATCAGATGTTAAAAAAAAAAAAACAAACGTGGGGGTGAGCTGGAAGAAAGGAGGGTGGGAGATTAAAAAATGCAGTGATCTAAAGACTACTATATTGTACTAATTTATAACCTTATTAATTTGTTCCCCAAATTCTAATCTCAACAGAAAGCAATTCACACAACTCAGATTATGTCATTAAAAAAAAAAAACAGAAGCAATGTTTCTGCCTTTACTTCCTGCAGGCTAAAGAATATCTTGGACATCTAAGGGTGTGCATTTAGGCCTACTGATAAGAGACCTGATCACTGATGCCTCAACAATTGGTAGGAAAGGTGGTGCTGCATTTTTCACTAAGGTTCTTTGAACTTGATTACTCTCTGCTATTAATAACTCAATTGTATGCATTTGTCAATAGATACAGTAGCCACTGGAATTTTAATCTGTGATAACTCTGCTTTCCTGAAAACCATGCTTTACTTCAGCCATTACATTCATAAATACATTTTAAAACCTCTTATGGGGAAAAGAGTAACATCTCCCTTGCATCACCCAAGAAATCTTAAAAGTTTTCTATTATTACATAGTATCTTCATGACCTGTGTAATTTTAAAAAAAAAATCTACCTCAAAACCTATTAATTCTGACACTATGAAGATTTAAAACCTTCTTAACAAAGCACTATGTTCTGTTTGACAAAACTGGTTCCTGAACACCATTCACATCCACTGCAATCACAGAATGGTTTGAGTTGGAAAGGATCTCGTTCCAAACCTCCTACAATGGGGAAGGACACGTTCCACAATCTCAGGTTCCTCTAAGCCCTGTCCAACCTGGCCTTGGACACTTCCAGGGATGGAGCATCCACAGCCACTCCGGGCAGCCTGTGCCAGTGCTTCACCCCATGACAGCGGAGCTCCCCCTAACACCAAACTGCTACTCACAGCACCAAAGCTTAAAGGATCTTTAAGAAAAACTAAATGCCAACTGACAAGGCATTTTCCTGTTTCAAAAAGCTTTCTCAAAATATCAAACCAATCCATTTACAGAACTTCTCAATTTACTCTGCAATCTCGCCCTTTCCACAGACTTCTCTGAAAATAATACTTCATATACCTCTAGAATACAGCCTGAGGCGAGGGTGTTACTTCTATTAGCTTTAAGAAAAGCCACTTTTCTGCATCAGCATTACACAATGTGCACTTTTCCACCACCAACACGATGACAGAAACCTACAATGTGCACCCAAGCAATCTCAGCGAGTGTGGAACACTCTGAGCAGCTCCTGCAGCAGCAGCACAGCCACGACAGATCCGACTCGGGAGTCTGGCACGGCCGGCAGCCGCCTCCCTCACGGCTCCCTCCCCGGCCGGGCCCGCCCGTTCCACTCCCCAATGGCCGGCATGTGCCACACACCGCCCGCGGCTCTGCATCAACACCCGGCATCCCTGCCCAACATCACCACAGCCCCGGATCACGGTCCCGCATCATCACCCCGCCCTCAACCCCGCATCCCTGCCCCACATCACCCCTGCCCCGCACCGCCCACAGTCCCAGATCACCATCCCACCCTCGGCCTCTCATCATCCTGCCCGCAGCTCCGTATCACCATCCCGCATCACTATCACTGCCTTGCCCTCTGCCCCACACCGCCCTCAACCCCACGTCCCTGCCCCACATCACCCATACCACCCTTGACCCTGCACTGCCCTCAACCCTGCACCATGCTGCACCACCAGCATCGCCCTCCACCCCGCACCACCCAGAGCCCCTCACCACCCACAACCCCACACCACCCACAGCCCTTCACCACCCACAACCCCACACTACCAACAGCCCCTCACCGCCCTCAAGCCCACACCACCCACAGCCCCTCAACCCCGCACCACCCAGAGCCCCTCACCACCCACAACCCCACACCACCCACAGCCCTTCACCACCCACAACCCCACACTACCAACAGCCCCTCACCGCCCTCAAGCCCACACCACCCACAGCCCCTCAACCCCGCACCACCCAGAGCCCCTCACCACCCACAACCCCACACCACCCACAGCCCTTCACCACCCACAACCCCACACTACCAACAGCCCCTCACCGCCCTCAAGCCCACACCACCCACAGCCCCTCAACCCCGCACCACCCAGAGCCCCTCACCACCCACAACCCCACACCACCCACAGCCCTTCACCACCCACAACCCCACACTACCAACAGCCCCTCACCGCCCTCAAGCCCACACCACCCACAGCCCCTCACTGCCCTCAACCCCCCACAACCCATCTCGTAGCCGTGGCCTGTAGCCCTGCATGGCCACTGGCTCCCTTCATGTTTCTCTAGGGCTGCAGCCCCTCTGTCATGCAGACAGCACTGAGTGATCCCACATTCACAATCAACCCTGAATGAACCCAAGGCAACACAAAGCCCCAGTGACAGGATCCCCGTGCCCACAAAGACATGGCTCTGATCAGTCCCACCACAGTGTCCTCACCAGACACACCATGCACTGAGCAACATCCACTGCAGGGGCAGGTATGCCCCCGCCATCCCTCACAGTCACTGAGAGGCCAGGGGACCATGACCAAACCCCCTGTCTGGGAGAGCTGCCAGCAAACATCACTCCTGCAGGGCAGGAACCACTGATGTGTGCCCTGAACAGCACTGGCACGAGGGCAAGAAACAGTGCTGGGTGGCAAGAGGAAAGGCTCTAATGGGCAGAGGCTACACAACACATGAAGTGTCAAAAGTCCATCCTCTTCCACCCTTCATGTGTACTTTTACTTCAACATCACAAGTAGATCAGCGCTTTACAGTAGCTATGTCTCTTATCTGTGTTCTTCCAGAGTGAAGAGTCTCACTTGGGGAAGAAACAAACCCTTTTTTAAAAAGCAGAAGAGACAGACACTGCTATACCACTCACATGTTGGTTGCTCTGGGGTTCCATTTTTAGTTAGGCTTTTGTACATGTTAATTTTCCTTACAAACATGTTTTAATATTAAACCCCCACATTTACACAAATACAAGTTAGAGTTGCCTATTGTAGCACAGAACCAGTAAAGATCCTTCCTGAATTTCATGCAAAATAAAAAAATCTACTAATTTATTTTAGGAGAGACTTACTTCTTCTGGCCTCTCTGTTTGCGCAGCACTGAGTTTTGCCTTGGAGTTCTCTCACAGGCTCCATCGGTGCTGTCGCTGGCTTCACTCTTATTTAAAGGCTGGTTTTTCCATGGGATAACATACCCAGGAGTGGGACTGAATTGTTTTAAATCTCCTTGTCCTAATGAGCTCCGTTCTCCACAGTAACAAAAGGCGCAGAGTTGTTCGCTGTAAAAAAGAAGATCATTACTTCTTTACTGGGGGGAAACCAGCAAAGGATACCCCATCAAAGAGCAAATTTCATGCTAATTTAACCCTTTATAACAAGACAATAAGAGCTCCCATGTGTTGTCAGGTGTCAGAATTCAGCCTTCAGAAACACTATTTCCAGCTAATTAACAGTTACATTAAAAGAACTTTTTTCTGTTCACAAAACCCCCTGATTAATGAAGCAAACAAAAAAATGTCCATGCTATATTCAAATGATTAGCATTTCCAAAATTCTGTGTGTCTAGACATATGCTTGCTAAAAGGCATCAAAATGTTACAGAACACATAGAACATTACAACACACACACCTTTCTGGAAGCACATACAGCTTATGTGTAACACAATGTGTAAATACTACAGACTAAAAGGTTTAATAACATGGAAAAAAATGGAATAATGAGAAAATAACAGCAATGGCTACAGTCACACATGCCAGAGCACACCACATGCACAAGTCCAACCATCCTCATTTACTTCAATATTTAAAAACAAAATTATGTCTCAAAGTTTTACTGGAGGAATTTTATATTTACAGAACCGTGACCGCTGCAATACCCTGTACCATTTGCAATTATGTTTTAACATGCACAACATAGCGACAAGATTGAAATGACAGTTCTGACAGCACTCCTTGTGTCACATCATATGGAAGCTACTGAAAAATATTTCTATAATAAACATACTCACAAACTTAAAATGTGAACTTCTGCAACTAATGCAGTTTGCATTAAAGGAAGGCCATTTAACACTTTTTTTTTTATGCTTAAATGAGCAATTCTGTTTTCTTCGTATTTATGCCCCAAAGACCCCAAAAAGATGCCTCAGGGAATCAGGGACTTGGATAGAGGCTTGGTTATGCCTGGATTCCACTTAAATAGATTTCAGTGCATCACCAAGGTGGCACATTTGGATTTGGGACAGTCTGTGCTGTGTGAGTGAGAGGAGGGAAGTGAAGTGGGAGGAAGAGAAAACCTTAAGGCTAAACTGCTGTAAAATATTTACTAAATTCTGGGGGGAAAAATAAAGCCTTCTGTGCTTTTCAGCCTGGAGAGACAAGAACAGCAACAGAAAAAAAGTGAAAGTGGAAAAGGAAAGTTCCAGATCAGAACAGAAAACCCTGAGAATCCAGCAAAGCCTCCGATATTTGGTTTATCATACTCTGGGATGGCTCCTTTTGCTCTCACCATAAAGCAACAATAGGAAGAAAGAAAAAGAAGAAAGAAAACTGAACTGGTCTACTACTACTGGCAATACCAGACAGTCAGATGCTAAAGAAGGGAGAAGCATTTCATGAGCCCAAAATGAAACCCAGAATGAAGCAAAAGCTTTTGGTTATGGTTGATAGGTAGGATTGCACTCTCATTAAGGCAGATGGACCACTGGGAACATACAGGTTGGTGGGCAGATAAAGTAAGTCCCATTCATAGTACTGAAATTACACTTTCCTATGGAACTGTTAGGAAACATTTGTCCTCATCTTGTGGCCTTGGCTGCACATCCCTCACTGATCTGCCTCAACACACAACCAGCATGAGCCAGCACAACCCCCGGAGCTGATGGCAAATGTCTGACACGTTCCGGAAATCTTTAGAAAAAGATATCTGAAGACAAAAAAATCCAAAGAAAATATGGATAAAGGTAGTGTGAGAGCAGCTAGAAGTTACACTGAACAGTACACATGTCTATTTTATAGCTAGCTTTCAGTGTGATAGAGCAAGAAATATACCATTATTTGTCTGTCAGTGACTGTAAGCACTGGACTGCCAGTGAAACCTGATACGGCCTCACAAGCAGAGTTCCTAAGCAGGGAAAGCAAAGCTATTTATGCTGCTTGAGACTAGAGAGACTTGTGAGGAGACTTAAGAGATTTAAACAGGCAACACCATGGTATATAAATTACACTAGTTACAAACCCAAGATTATCCACAGTGGAATAAATAATTATTCATACATCCTGTTAGGACAGACTATCACTGCTCATTAAAAGACTTGAGGATAATTACAAACAAATAAACAAAGCCCTTTAAAGTGGAGTCATAGCAAATATGCAATAATGTTAAGATCTATAAAAGAGAAATACGAAACAGTAATTAAGAAAAAAATAAACTAACTTTTCAAGTGGTATTATTTGAAAAGGCATACAGGAGTAAAGCTGGTATTTCTGGGGCCTGTAAGGCAGCTCCAGCATCACAACTTCCAGCAGTAGCATTCTGCAGGCAGGGTGGAGTGAAACAACAGGAGCAGTGAGTTTCACAGCTACTCTGCAGCGTGCTGCGGACAGCTGTGAAGCTGTCAAGAATCATATGGTTTGTGCTACTGCTCCTGCTTCAGCAGAGCTGGGGAATGCAGCTGAACACAGGGCTTGCCATGGGGAGGGGGCTGGGGGAGCCTTCACTGAAGGTTGTGAGCACATGGGTGCAGAAGACAGGAGCAGCAGAATGTGCCCAGAGCACTGCCAGGACACTGTGGGGCTGAGATAGAGGGGAGAGATTATACAAGGGGGGAAAAAAAAGTTTCACACTTTCCAGGGGGGTAAGGAGAAGGGCTTCAACTGTACCCACAGCCAGGTAGCCACAAACACTCAGTGGCAGTGAACTCCCTGCCTCTGCTGGGATGCTGGAGAGACCTTCTGCAGGAAAGCCATGCTCTTCTCTCCCCTGACATGCCACAGCTGCTGGCTTGTCACGCTGTACAAAGTGGCCAGTTCCATCACGTTAGCCTTTTAGCTTTAAGTGCTCAGTAAATATTTTAAGTTATGTCTGTATGGGCAGAAGGTAGAGATTTTTTCTTATCATCTGAGGACTGCAGAAAGTACTTACAAATCTACCTTCCGTATGTCAATATGCAATTAGAGGATCTATATCTGTGATGCAAGAAGAGCTCTCATATTGAAGATAATGAAATAGAGATACTGGCAAATCTTAAGATCAAACCCTAGATCTGTTATCATAATTAACATATTTTAAGAACAGGATAATTCAAAATGGGATAAAAAGCAAGAGACAATGTGTCACAAATCTTTTTATAAGCTACTAAAAAAAAAAGCAGCTCAACAGCACTCCATTTAAGATATATCTTAGGTGCTCCAACTCAAAATGTAAGTTCATCATTATCTGTAACTTCAACTTAAATTACATATTTTCCTATGACAAATGCTACTTTCTTGTAAGGGTTTAAGATCCAGAGGTGGTTTATTACCAGGAGGTGCTCCTATACCTCACCTCATCCCAGAGGATTTAACAGATTTGAATGCACAGAAATTTTAATATGTAACACTGAGGAAAGACTGTGTTTAGAATGAACCAGACATGCTGGGTTTTGGGGATGCAGTAAGAGGCACAAAAGCTAGTAATGTCTGAAGCTAATGTCTGTTCCCATTGAGCCATGGGAGGAGATCCAGACTTGGATCCTTGGATTTGAAGGATGCCCTTTCTAACAAAAAACATGTTGATCCCATCACTCTTTCACAGCCACTCTCTTCTACAGGTTCTTATTTCATCAGGTCAGTGTCTCTTCCTCACACAGAATTTACTCAACCCTCTGACAAGAATCTGAAGTGCTATAATCCTCCCCTGTCCACATCCTGACAAAGGATAACAAAATGCCCTGCAGCCACTTAATCCTGAAGGGAGACCAGTCACTATTTCCTCTACTTGACTGATGACAGCCATCAGGACTCATCCTAAAACACAGACTTTCCCATTGAAACAACTTCATTTCAACATATGCAGTATTGGGCAACTAATTGCACAATATTAAATCACAACCAGAGGAGGAGAAACATCTGGTTTGCTTGCAAATATTCAGTCAGAGAACTAAGGTAAAACTGAGCGTCCCCCAAAATTATTTTTTAACAGAATTAAAAATCAGGATTACCCACACCTGTAGTTGTACTTCCAGGAGTAAGCAGAGGCCCCTCCTGGATCCTTCTGAGCTGGAAATGGCACTGGGTAATCCTGCATCAGCCAAGACTCCTTGATAACAAGCAGATGTGCAGACTGGCTCATGCAAACATGTTTTGTTTATGCTGTGGCTCCTATCTCACAGATGTGCACTTGTGCCCACGTGAGCACTATGCAGCTTCTGGAAATCTTCACTTGTGTCCAGGGGAGGTTGTGTGACCCTCAATAGTATCTCACTCTCACCCTCCTGCCTGTTTTTCATACATGGGTAGAATGCACCACAAGCTGCAGTGATATGGGGCACTGCCATGCCCCCACACCCCCACGTACACAGCTGGGGGAATAAATCTTCCTTCCTCATTCTCACAGGAACAACTCCCTTCCAAGCAAAACAGCGAGTGGCCTATGCTGAGCATGTCTGTCAGTGAGATGCCTGAAGTTACCCAAGCCTCCCAGTACTCAGTGGAGAAGGTGGCAGGCTAAAGGAAATCCTGCAGCTGCCCATTCTGCAGAGAGGTGTTAAAGGTGCCCTTCTCTCAGGAGAGCCTGCACAGGGGAATCCAAGCATCACACAGAGATAAAGGGGAGGTTGTCAACATCAGGAGAAATTCAAACTCTTGGATTCAGCTCAAGGGATGCTCACCTTGTACCTTTTCTGAAAACCCTCCCAGCCTACTGTGGGTCTGGTATTACCAAAGGAGTTTTGCTATGCATTCACCTTTTCCAATTAACCACACTAAAACCAGGTTTAAACAGGAAAAACAATGGATTATATTTGAGAAAATGCAAGGCATGGCAATTCCAATAAGATCTACTAACCATAGCCATTGCCTCAACATTAAACATTAAGCTGCAGATGATCACTACTGCTGTTTACCATGATAACAATCAAACTAAAGTTAAAAAGAAACCCAACTTGGAAAGCATAAAGATTTCTTTCATTCATGGTTTGGGTTGAAAAAGAAAGTGAAGAGGGTTATCATGTGACTTTTCCTATGAATTTGTTTTTAAAGGCCTGGAAATGCCTTCAGGATGTCTTTTTCACACACTACTTGTTACAGAAATTTACAGTGTTTTTAACATCTATTTTTCACAATTAAAATTAAGCTCATCACAGTGAAATGGAGTACTTGGGAGCAAGACAGAACTTCAGAGCATCATTTTTACTAATTACTGAAGCAGACTGATGAGAACTGGCCTTGAGAATTCTTCTTCCACCTAACACTGTTAGTAGTTTTAACATATGCTAAAAGGCTAAATTAAACACTACAGGGGACCTACTATTTATTTAGCTCTGCCAAGTTGTGCTAATGCACAAAATACCTTTGCTCTCATTTTATGCTGTGTTATTTAAAGACTAAAGTGTTTTTCTCCTTAGTGAAGATCCACCATTGTATCATTTATGTAAATTCAAATCAGTATCTGCAAGCTGCATTTTAAGTAAAGAAAAAAAAAAACCCATTTCTGACTTGAAACAATACTGGGGATCTGCATCAGTGTGAGTTCAAATATATGTGAGATATTCACAGAGGTAAAGTTTATCTAAAACTCAGATTCATATGAAGCTTTTCAGCATCATCTAAATATTCTGTGATTACCTGGACCTCAGTAATAATGAAGCTTGAAAGGAAACTACTGAAGAAACCTCATTAGGTGAGGCATAACAACTTCACATTGATACAGGATTAACAACTCAACAAATCACCCTTCTGAATGAAGGATACTGAGAACAGACAAGGATGGAAAGGGTAAATGGAGACAAGAAAGAAGCAAAAAATCTCTGCTAAAAGCTTATTTAAGCATTTGACACACAATCTCCTTCCAATAGGTACCTGAATCACAGAACAACTTGAAATAGTGAAGAGGTTTGACACTATTATACTATTACAGAGATTTGGGGTTGAACTTTATTGCATTTAACTTATGCCGCGTAATTCTTTTTTAAAAAAGGAGGCGGGACAGAGTTCATATGAACTTCAGGTAAAGAATTTTACAAGTTTATACAAAGCAATTAAACTGCATTAGACAATAACTGCTTTCCAATTTCTTCAAACCAGCACAGTTGGAGTTCTACAGCCATATAATCAACTTAATGATACTCTTCTCATTTGAAAGAAAGAAAACATTCCCCTCCAATCACAACCAAAACAACACATCTTGCTGACATTCTGAAATTTAGAAAATACATTCTTATACACCATGCATTGTGTCAGCTTTAATTTAAACAAGTATTTAAAGCTCAGTTAGGGTTTAACATACCCTAAATGCAAGAGGAGTTACCAGAATGCCAAAGCTGAAAGAAGTGAATTTAGAGGTCTAATCCAAGGCTATCTAGATAATTCCTTAAAGTCCATGTGAACTGACTTGTACTCTCAAATAACAATCCCCTATAGAATGCAATTGATTGTACCTGAAAAGTGACAATTCATGCAATTCTGAGAGTTATCTTCACCTCTGAGGTATAAAAGTCAAAGAATAAGAAGCCCTGTAGCTTCAACCTTCAGTATGCATCAGTGTCCACAAAGTATTGTCTGTGTAAGCCAAATTCTCTCTCTTAATTAAAACATAATACACAGAATGGTTTGGGTTGGAGGGACCTTAAATATCATCCAGTTCCAACCCTCCTGCCAGGGCAGGGACACCTTCCACTACAACAGGCTGCTCAAAGCCCCATCCAGGCTGGCCTTGAACACTCCCAGGGCTGCGGCAGCCACAGTCACACCCAATTCACACAGAGGTGCCAGCCTCTCTTGCAGGATTCATACAAATACTAAGCAGGGTCTTACTATCTGAAAATTACTGAGATTAAGCATTTAGCAAGCTGGCTTTAAACAGCAGTTTTTCAAGAAAGCTTCATCTAAGCAGGATAAGCAGAGGCACAGGATATTAAAGAGGAGGCAGACATGGTACTATCCATGCCCCCAGTACATTCAGTTCAGGGCCTCCCTCTGTCGAGTGGGATTCCTCTACACTCATTCTCAGTTTCTCTTTCATGAACTTGCCCAGTCTGCTCTTGACCACACCTAAAGTTTCAGCAAACCACATCCTTTGGCAAGGATGTCACTCCAGACAACTCTCTACGGTACAAAGAATCACGTCCTTTTATTTTGCATCTGACCCTTAAAAGTTTCACTTGATGACCCTCAGCTTCTTGCATTAAAAGAAACTAAACAGTCAGGATACAGCCACCTTCCCCACTCCATCTATGATTCTGAAGCTTATCTTCCTTCTCCAACATCTTTCAGAGACTGAAGGATCCTGAATTGTTTAACTGGAATCTACTTCAGATCTTTGATCAACCCTTCTGTTCTGTGAAATGTTTAAGAGTTTCACTCTATTAATTTCTGAAGTTACAGATAGACTTTCTGCAACCCTATGAAAATTAGTCCAAACTCGTTTCTCTGAATGCTTCTATCCCCACCAAGCAGAGTCCATGTGCTTCAGAAGAGCTTTAGCACATTGAAGCTACGAGCACCAAGATTCCCTCCTCACTAAGCACACTCCAATCTCTCAGTCCCTATGTGAAATCAGACTCCATATGCACCATCCATTCCCTGTGGATGAACATCCTTCTGGCAAAGGTCAGAGACACTCACAGGGATCATCTGTGCAACTACAGCTCTGGGGTGCTGTGAGTCCAGATCTTACCATTTAAATTGCTTGTCCTTTCCATCAGCTTTGGTATGGAAGCAAGGAAGGAATGCAGGGCACCACACAGACTTTGCTGTGTGAGGGAAATGGAAGGTGCTGGAGAAATGAGACTACTGACTGTGGGAAACAACACAGATCACACAGACAGCCAAAGGAAGCGAGAAAACGGTCACAGCTGACAAGGAAATGAACAAGGAAATGGACAAAAGGGTGAGAAGAAATACCATGTAACAAACACCTGTCTAGAAGCCACTGGAAATGGATGGAAGGAAACTGCACATCAGGCAAAGCGACAAAGAAGAGTAAACCTCAACTAAGTGAACCTTGAAACAGTGATTAAAACTTATGAGCAGTTTAGAATTAGCAAAGAGAATAGGAATATGAGCATTCAACAACATAAAAAAACCTAAGAGGCTGGCAAAGAAAGCTGGAGACAAAAAAAAAAACACAAAGGGAAGAGATGATATTTGGAAGAAATGAGAGAAAACGCTGTATTCACTCAACACTGAGACAGAAGATCCCAGACTTTGACCACTGCCTGTGAATATCCTGTATCTGTGCAGTCCCTGACAAAGCAGGCATCCCATGCAGTGGGTACTGCCTTCAGCCCTGCAGCATGGCCTGACAGACTGCCAGCCATGGGGTGCTTCTGTCTGTCTCACTGCCATCTCCCAGGGGACAGAAAACTTGTCCAGGCATCAGACCTGACCTGCCAGAGCTCAGCTTGCTGCTCACCAGTGCAGGACTTGTAAGAAGCAAGGCAGACCCAGGTGGAGGGAGACATGCAGCCTTAGGATGGGGATGAGACAGAAAAACTGCCTAAGAACATCCATGAGAGGCTCAGAGTGGGACTCCAGAAACCTGAAGCACCCGTGAGCACCTGCTCATGCTGGGCAGGAGATATTTCATGGTTTCTGTGTTTGGACCTTCCTACAGAACAGATTAAATCATGGAGCAAAGGTCTGTGCAACTTAAAGGCCCAGCCATGAATGTCATTGATTATGGTGTCAAATCCCACGAGGCACAAGTCCTACATGAGAGCATTAAACACATTATGGCCACAATGGCAATTGTTCAGCCTAAGCAAAAGGCAGGATTTTGGCTGCCTGTGAAACCCTTCTTTGGCCCCATTTGTGTGACACGCCTTCTGTGCTCTGAGAAAGACACAGACCATCTGGAGAAAACTCAAACCAGCAAGAAGGATCTGAGCTCAAGAAAACATCATCTACAAAGAAAGTAGGAACAAATTTGGGATTTCTGTTACGAGGTAAAGCATGCTGGGGAAATAAATGAGAGACTTTTGCACAAAGCTGTCCTCCATTATCCCTGGCAGATGGTACGAGTAGCAATGGAATAAACCCAGGATGAGGAGAACGTGCATTAGATGTGAGCAAAGTGGTTCCAACAGTAAAAACAAAGAAGAGACTGGAAGGAACTGTTTAGGGAAGATATGGAGCTTTTATTACTGGAAGATTTAAGAGCAGTTTATGTAAGCTTGTGTCAGAAATGACAGCTGTAGATAACTGCCTTGGAAAAGGAGGTGAACTAGATGAGTTCCAAAGGTTCCTTCCTTCCCTATAAATCCAAGGAAAAGTTGCTTTAACAATGATTTGTCACAGAACTCGAGACTTGAGACTATTTCCCTAATACTGCATGAACAAACAGGATGGGAAATCAGTAAACATTTAACTTTTTTCCCTCATTTTTCAGTGTGTGGTCTTAGTCTTTAGTTGTGCCCTGCTAGCCAAATCAGTAATTTCACTTTGGGTTAGACTGGTCATTAATATAATGCTGAAGTAGTACTTCACTTTGAAGACAAAGGAATGCTATGTCCTCTTTCCAGATGTAAATCACTGGATTCAGAGGAAGATCTCATAAATGCTTATATGGATCTAGAGCTGGAAATGTAAAGGCAAAACTCTGCAATGGCTTCAAATGCCCTGTCGTGCAAAAGGTCCATTCTGTGCAGAAACAATCCTTGGAGAAAAACATTCTCATAAAACTACAAACTTTATCACAGTACATGTTCATAAAAAGAAATTATCAGTTTCAAAATTAATCTTAATACTGGTATCTCCTCAAAACATGTGCTTGACTTTACAACTTCAACAAACTTTTGAACATATTTTAATATTAAATCTTTTGTCCAACTTCCTCCTGCCTAGAGATCTAGCTTTTCCTTCCATCACTGCAGTACTATTCTGTCCAGACTGTCTACTCTCTGCCACTCTACAATCTCTTTTTCCATTGAATGTTGCTCTGAGTGTTACAAATTTTGTAATGTGCTTTAAGATTATTTAAAAAAAAAAAAAAAAGGAACAGTGATAAGGAAGTTCACAGCTACTTTTTCACTATTTTCTTTGTTAACACAATCTACAGATGTTCACCGACCACTTCATTTTGATGGAATAAAGCCCCCAAGCCCTCCATCTCCACACTCCAGATTTCATCTCAGCAGCAGCAGCAACAAAATAACAGGGAATGGTGCAATTGGTCTGGAATGAAAATTACGTGCTTTGTCCAATTACAAGTGAAGCAAGAAAGCAGGAAAAGTGTTTTGCCAGTTCTTTGGGGTTTTTTTGTAGTTTTAGCAACAATCTCACAAGAGCAGATATTTAAGCGGGCCAAAGCACCAAAATCAGAAAGAGCTGCGTGAAAACCTCAGCTTCTACTTTTTAAGAATGTTCTGTCTTCATGATTATGGCAAAAGGACCAAAAACATGCAATTAATGCGATTCACAGTCTCCGAGAGCAGACAGAAAGTAAAATGAATCAAAAGGTGTTTTGTTCCTCTATGAAATTGTGTTTCTAGGCCATTCTCGTTAGCTTTTAATGCCCGGGGTTGCCAATGTGGGAAACAGAGGAGGAAGGTGGAAGTGGGCTCTGCTCTGAGTCGCAGCCGGCTCCTGGCTCCCTGCCTTCCCCAAGGGCTGCACTTCCCCTGCTCTCTGCAGGCAGCACAAACCAAGGCAGCAGATTCCTTTCGAAGAAGCTGGATTCCACTCAGCCATAAGTCCCGGGCTGACAGAAGCTTCTCACAAGGCTTATAAAAAGAAAAAAAGGAACAACCAAAGGAAAAGGCTCCAAAACCCATGACGCTCGTGATATATAGGAGCTGGCAGTGTCACTCCTGCCACTGCCAGGCTTGGGAGTTTATCTTTGCTTGATGTTATTGCCCCTCCCCACATGTGGTCAATAATTCACTCACTCCTTTCAAGCACACGCCTCATCTCTTTCAGCCTCCCTACCCAGTATGGCTCAGACTCTCTTTATTTTAATGGGGTTTTAACACATTGCTTTCTGAGCACTAATCCTGAATCTGTTATTTAATTCCCTGCCCCAATCCCACTCACTGTCAGTAGCTCTCTTGGTTTCCCATATTCTACCTCAGGAAGGTTCCAAAATTTACCAGCTCTCTCACCTTTCTCTTGAATGTTTTTATTTAGCTGCAGTCTCGGGAAGGATCCAGAGAGAAATATCACACAAGCCAAGTTCTGGCTAGTCTCTCAGCTACTGAAATCTCCATCCTAGTTTTGACGTGTCCTACCATGTTAAAATCACTGTTTTTCAGAAGCAAATAATTTAATTTTTTCATGGAAAAGACTTTATTTTATGCCCTGTGTCCTATGCTTCTCTAATTCCTTTATCTTCACTACCAAAGACAGAATTTTCTTATTCTGTCTCAACTCAACTCTGAAAAAGCAATGCAAAAGTAGCTCCACCTACACCTGTATCTACTTCTCGTGGAGGCTTGCATTCTTTTCTGTCTTCTAGGCAATTTCTGCTCTGTTATGATATACTCTCATAATGCTCCTATATCTCACATACCTAAAGCTATTTTTACATATACCAACTCTTCCATTTTATTAGAAAGTGGAAGTTACTTCTGTTATAAAACAGAAAAGCTTACCAAGAAAGAGACGAAGCTGATGAGTATGAATTATTTGGAAACCAGCTTTAAAACTACTTCCCCAAGTAACAGTTTAAAGGCACTGTGGAGTCACACTTTATCCAAAATCTTGATACATTTCCTCCAGTCATTACACAAGCATTAGCAGTGTGTTATTTCACACACTGTATTTTCTCCTAAGAAAACCGAGTCCAGCCCCCAGAATTCAGCCCTCCAGCCCCTGCATGACACAATGTCAGTGGCAGCATTACACAGACCATGACACAAATGATTGATCAAACATCACAGATCAGAAGAGGCTTTTTTCAAGAATCACTTCCACAGAAACCCTGACATCTGGGGTTTTTCCACTTTTTATGAGGACTTCAATGACTTCTGCAACTAATCCCCGTTCTGCATCTAAGTTTGAAATCAAAATTATTGGGGTCAGAGAAACCCTCTGATTCCCAATTAACAGTTTCGTATCTCCTCAAATACATTTCTTTCCAAAATTTCAGAGACAGAGTCTGATCACTATTATTTTAATTAATAATTAATAGTACTCAGCTTTTTAATGCTTTGATCAGCCAAAGCAATGAGCACATAATAGCCATTCCATCCTGACTGATCAAAGTCAACACTTTCAATTGGAAGGAAGAATAAGTTGAGGGCAAATAAGGGCTGGCTCAGAACCAGGCCAAAGTTTTTTCAGGAGACTGTTGTCCAGCTTTTAAGAAGCAAGACTATGGCTATGGAAAGTGGTGTAATCAAATATTCACGATAACAGCAAAAAAGTAACCTTGAGAAGAACAGAGAGCAGATGAAACAACACTAAAATTTTTGCAAATTATCCAAAACAGGGTCAAATAATGAAGCAAAACAGCTGCTCAGTTCAAGTTGCTCTACATATTTAGTGCAATTTAATCTCAGCCTTGGAAAATTCCATCAAGAACAGAAATTGTTACATATTTCACTCAGGTATATGCACAAGAATTATTAAACTGAATTTTCTGTAAGAAGGAAAGTAGCTCTTGGAATCTAAGAAGTTTTGTGAGCATGTAAAACATGAAAATTACATATGCATCAAGTAGATTAAGTAATTTTTTGTGCATGGAAAATATGTTTCGTGTTGGATTAGGAGGAAAAAAAATTATGACGACAGTTCTCTCCAAGTCAGTCAAAATATAATTAACACCTGTAACTGTCTGGTAGCTGGCAAGAGCACCTTCTGTAGCAGGAGACCTGCAACTGGGTTGGAAGCTGTTATCAGAGCTTCACCAGAGAAGCTCTGCTAGAATTGTGTGACACCATTTCAACAGCGATCACAGACAGCATGCTCTGGTTTCCCTCATGTAACATAATTAATACTTTCACTGCTTTTAGGCTAATTTGTATTAATAAAAAAGTTAAAAAAATACAAACGTTATTTTCTCTGTTATACATTCCAAAACAAGGAAGAACACAGTAGATATCACAAGAGATTTGGTTTGCTCTGTTCCTGAAAATACACTCATAGAAGCTGCAACATCAAAAAATAACTTTATATAAATTTGCTAATACACCATTTCCTACACAGCAGGAAAGCTTCAGTAATCACATTTTATCTCCTATCACTTATGCCTCCTTTCATTAACCCAGCTAATACACTGTAACTCAAGGCTTTCCCAGAGCACTGTGAGGACAGCACTCACGGAACGCGCTTCTCACCTTGATCTCCCCGTACGCCAATTAAAGCACCAGCCCCAAACTTCAAAGCAGCAACAGCGAGTCCCAGCCCTGTGCCCCGAGCACTCTGCACCCCAGAGCCCCAGCCCCAGCCCCAGCCCTGCCCTGACTCAGCAGCCACCTCCTCCTCGCTCTCTCACTCACCTGGTTTTGGCTTCCACACCCACGGAGGCGGTGGAGCTCACGGACTCCTCGGACACGGAGTGCTGAAGGACTGGTGTTAGCTGCTTGGTGCTCTCCACTTCTGTCTGGGCATCCTCTTCTGCAGACTGCTCTTTGACTTCTGGGTAAAAAAAAAAAAAAAAAAT